>CAWUFW010004146.1:600000-1130000 GCA_963921515.1 Calotriton arnoldi
TGTCTTTTACTGCCGCTCGAGTAGATTTTTACTCGAGCGGCAGCTTTCCAACGCGGACTGGTAGTTTCTCATCGCGAGCGGTCGCGAGCATACGCGACCACTCGCAATGAGAAACCTGACCTCCCCGCGTTGAGAATCTCGCCGGGAGGTTTATTTTCCACGCTCGCGATCGGCAACTTGATGTTGCTGATCGCGAACGCAGAAAAAGTCTCGCCGGGATGTCATTTTGCTTGCTCACGGTCGCCAACTTGACGTTGAGGACCGCGAGCAAGCAAAATGACCGCGGCACTACGCTACGCGTGTTTGCACTGTGCTACGTGCAATTCGCGTTGTGCGAAGTAGCGCAAGCTTCGCAAACTACGCGAGCGTAGCGTAGCACTTCGCCCAGGGTTAGTATTAATGAGGTGAAACTTTTGGCCAGAAAATGTTAACTTGTGTAAAAATGCCAAAAAAGAGGTCATCCTAATACAAAATGTGCTGCATTATGCAGCATAAATTGCCCTTTGTTGACTCATCATTTTTTTGACCCAGCTGCATCATTTGTTCCTCCTCTGCTTCCAGTGGCCCTGCCTATGACCAGCTGATTATATACAGATCTGTAACAAGGACACATTGGCCACCTGAGGTATCTTGCCATAATTATACCACAAGAGTTTCTGGAGGCACATAGTTCTATGCAGCAAGTGCCTTAACCTCCTAAGCCGTCTCACCAGCATTAACAATTGTGCAGCAGACAGTGCTTAATTTGAGCCGGTGGTTGCCGGGAAGGGCCACTGGCACTTATTTTTGCCCATCAAATAATTTTCGAGGGCAAGAGAGGGAAAAGCACACAAATCGGAAAGACAGAGGAAGATAAAGACGGAAAAAAGTCTCGACAGAGAAAGCAGGAGTGAGATAAAGAAGTAGTGGGTGTGTGGGGGTGGATTTAACACTAACAGCCTTTGTATACGGCACTCGTAACATTTCATTTTACCGGCCGCTGGCTTCTGAGCAGAGATTTGGGCACTGGCACTCTTTCTTTTACAAATTAAGCATTGGCAGCAGATATAGTTCCAGAGAAATCCAGGTTAATGTTCCTTTTGTAGTAACCGGTGGCAATCTGATGGTCAGAGGCATGGATTTTGCTATGACCTACTTAGCCTTTCGTTCTGCTAGTGTGAATGAAATGAACTCCACTGAGTTGGGTAATAACTCCTTTTAATATTGCAACTAAACTACAAGTCTGTGGTTCCAAACTGCATGTAAATCACACATTAGGGGTGTGGACAAGATGGCGGCTGTGTAGGATGCTTGGCGTGCCGCTTCGTTCCCCGGGCTGACTGAGCACTGCTCTTCACAGCGAGCCGGGGCTCGGCCGGCAGGGGGAGTATGGAGAAGTCATCCTGATCACTGTGCAAGAGGTATGGGTTGCCATGCGGCTCTGGAATGCACAGCTATACTGAGACCGCCAACACCCGAAACGAGCCAAACCAAGATCATGGGTGCAGCTTAGCGTGTAGTGCGAAACTGCACTTGTCGCTGCCGGCTGAGTGCCCGGTTCCGGATCATGCGCTGCTATACCTGACGTGCTCCCGCTGCTCGCCCCAGAGGGCCCACAGTAAATAGCTGCCTCTGGGTGATACGTGGCTGGACAGCCTGGGGGCCCTGAACACGGCAGTGAAAATAGAGAAGACCCTCCCCCATCAAGGAGTCATTGTCCCCCCCCCCAATGCCAGCAGACGTAGGAACATACGGTGGGGGAGCCGCTGGAGTTCCACAAGCAAGTATGGTGATGCTGTGGGAGGTCCCCTGCTGTGAGAACTTGGGACCTGTGCAGGCTGGAACAAGTAAGTGCCCCACGTTGCGCCAACTGCCAAGAAATGGAGGATCCTTCTCGGCCTCGCCGGCCGCCCCTCAGCCCTGGGGCACTAAAGACTGGCAGAGTATTGCAGCACAGTAGTGTACAGGAACCTGCAGATGAGCCCTGGGAAGTGACTGTTAGGCGCCCCCTCCCTGATGCCTGTGTCATTCTCACTGTTCCGAGGCCTCTCAAAAACAGCAGCAGCAGCATGAATCTCACCAGAAGCACAGGCAGCACACTGGTGCCTTCCCTCAGGCTGCTCCGTGTGCGGGTGCACGCCCTCACCTTTGGGAACGCCTGAGATGTGCAGCATTCACCACTAGGTCAGGCCAGCACCTCGTCACCTAGGGTGCTCCTCCCAGTCGCCTAAATGGCCTCCTCCAAAGGCAAGAAAGATCACAACATGTGAGACTTGCTCACCTGCTCCAACAACTCTTTAGGCAAAGAGCTCCCTCTGTCTCAACGTTCCTCCCCATCAGACGACCCAGGAGGGGAGGCAGCCTCAGTCACCCGGGCTTTCTTGGAGTCCCTCTTCGGCACGCTCAGGATGTATCTACAGTCAGTCAAATGGGACCTGTTTCTGGAGCTGCAGGCAATGAAACATGACCTGGGCTCACTCGGATAAAGAGTGTCCTCCCTGGAAGACAATGAGATCACACTGGAGGAGATGTTGAGCTGCTCCACAAGAAGTTCTGAAGCTCCAAGAGCAATAGGCGGACCTACAAGCCCACGTAGAGGATATCAAGAACAGATCTCGTCAAACCAACATGTGGCTCAGAGGGAACAGACATTAGCAGTTTTGTACAGACCCTATTCCTGCATGTCCTGGGCTGGGAGGAGGACGGCCACCTTCAACTGGACCGGGTCCACCTGGATGGCTGCCGCGGGGGGCGGCGGTGCATGCCCTCCAGATATCCTGGCAAGCGTGCACAACTTCCAGCTAAAGGAAGAAATCATTAAGAAAGCTAGAGACTTGTAACACCCCCAATTCCAAGGGCAAGTTCTGTCTCTACTAGGACCTCTCGATTATTACCCTAGAACGACACAGGGACTTTAAACCAATCACAGAGTTCCTCCGGTCCATGTCAATCAAATACGGATGGGGACACCCATTCCACCTTATCTTTCATTGGGAGGGCAAAATACATCCGCTTCGATCACTACAGGAGGCTCACAGCATCCTTGGCCTGCCACAGGAGGAGACCCGCCGCCCCTCGGGGGAATCACCATAGTCATCACCTAAATGAGTCCCCTCTTGGCAAAGCCCACTAAAACATTGAAGTTGCGCCCTGACCCTAGGGTGATAGCGCAGGAACGCTAGGTGGTATTGGACATGTTTTCATAGGACACAATTGGCGGATCAGACAGATCCTGAAGGCGCTTCTCAAGGCACAGCTGATCAACCTGTGTTGCCGAGCTGGGCCTCCTTTCCTCCTCTCCTCCTGGCTTCGACCGGGGACAGGGGCAGCGTAGACCGACCTTTTTCACCTGTAGATGAACATCTGCCACAACCTTCCTCCGGCATGACACACAGGACTCACTCGATGGACTTCCATTCTACATGAACTTCAGTTTGGCAATTTTGTTCTGGTTCATGTTGGGGACTGTTTGGTTTTGTCACGCCCCACACTATGGTCACACACCTTGCTACATGCACCTTTTCTGTGGCCCTCTGCCTGCACGCCTGAGAGCAAAGATCTGTCCCTTGGGCACCCAATGCTCCCCACAGACCAAGGCATCAGCCACCCTCTCTGACCACCCATTCGGGGACTCAAAATTCTCAGCCTCAATGTTAGGGGCTTAAACCACCAAGTCAAAAGGGCCACAATCTTATCCCTCCTAGAGCACAGTGACAGCAACATATGCCTGCTACAGAAGATGCACCTGTTGCCAAAAGATGTACAGAGGATGCGATCGTGGTGATTCCACTGGCAGTTTTGGTCTTCAGGGACCGCTAAAAAAAGGGAGGATGGCCATACTCCTTTCCCAGAATTTGAAAGGTGAGGTAATCCGCAAGAGTGCAGAATCAAGAGGGAGGCTCCTAGCATACCACTTTCTGACCAGCTCCTTTCCAGTTAAAATTGGCTCCTTCTATGTCCCGTCAGGAACACTTCATCCAAGAAACCCTGTCAGACACCATGCGGTCCCCCGATGCCAGCAGCCATGGTGGGTGGGGACCTGAACCTAGCGATGAATAACGACCTAGATCGCTCTGTACAAAGAATCAGACATACAGGGGCATTCACTACAAACAGTCTGACCTGGCTGCGCAAGTGCGGCCTAGTGGACCTATGGCAGTGCGCCCACCCAAAAGTACGGGACTATACTTTTTATTCGGCAGCCCAGAAGAACTATGCAAGCATAGACTAATTCCTGGGAACCCCCACGATCATAGCCTGAGTTGAAGAAGTGAGCATAAACCGCATGTCACTGTCCGACAATGCCTCCATCACGCTGACTTTGCAGAAAGATGACAAACAAATACCAGCTAATAGCTGGAGGCTGCAGAACAGCCTTATCCAAAACCCTAGCAACATTGCCTCCGTAAATAAGGCCCTCTCAGTATACTTACAGGGCAATGACAAGGACAGGATGAAGGTCTCCACACTCTGGGATTCCCTAAAAGTGGTGGCCAGGGGAGAGCTCGTAGCACTGGCAGCCCAAAACAATCTATTATGTAGCGAGAAACGGGCACGGCTGCAGGGGGGACAGTGAAAGAACTGGAAAAAATTCATTAGCGCACCGGCACCGCTAGAGTATGGCGAGAATAAGATGAGACATGTTTGCAGCTTAACCACCTAGACCTTGACAGGGCAGAATATGCTCTGCTCCGTCTTAAACACAAATTCTACATGGACAGTAGCAAATACGGCAGACTGCTTGCACGTTGCCTACGAACCAAGATACTCCGAGACACCGAACAAGCCATTGCAATAGCAGGAGGAAGGGAAGTCTCTGGAGACAAATTAATCACAGCCACATTTTTGGATTTCTACCAACCCCTATACACTGACCAACACCTCTCCAATGTCCTATCCCCCCGCCATATTTAGGGCAGGCCCACATTACAAAACTTGAAGTAGGGGAAGCGGCTAAGCTGGAAGAGACAATTACTCTTGCTGAGGTGATTTCCGCCATAACTAGACTGAAGCCGCTAAAGTTCCTGGGCCCGACGGCTTTTCCACCCTTTTTTTCAAAACCTCTGCCACACGTTGGCCCGCATACTCATGAGGCTATTTAACTCCTTCAAGGACTCTGACGCGTTACCGAAGACCATGCTCGAGGCCACTATCCCGGTCATCCCCAAGCTCGTTAAAGACAATCTGTTCTGCAGCTCATATAGACCAAACTCCCTCCTTCACATTGACATGAAACTATTCACATGCATACTAGCATCTACACTCAATGCATACATGCCAGGACTGATATGCAAGGACTGATTGAGCCCAATCATGCCGGACAACACTAAACGCATTCTCCACCTCATCAACAAGGTTCAGCGCTCCAAACGTGAGGCACTTTTACTCACGATAGATGCAAAAAAAGCATTAGACAGGGTCCACTGGTGACAACTATTCACCACCCGACAGCATTCTGGCTTTGGGGACAAGTTTTGCAGCTGAATTTGTAGCCTATATATTGCTCTCCAAGCCAGAGTGAGAGTGAACGGGGTCTCTTCTGATTCCTTCGCCATCTGTAGCGGGACAGGACAGAGATGTCCCCTGTCACCACGTTTGTTTGCCCTGTATGTGGAGCCATTTGCTCAGAGAGTCTGGGCAGACCCTCGTATCACCAGGGCCCCCTTTGGGAGTGCAGATCATACCGTTAGCCTTTGCGCAGACAATGCGTTAGTGGCACTCACAGACCCTTTATCTTCACTGCATGCCCTAGTGACAAAATTACACCTTTTTGGTGTGATCTCGGGGGTTCAAGTCAACCTTCAAAATCCCAGATTCTTAACCTGATCATCTCGCCACCCTACGAAACACAACTCTGCAACCAATTCCCAATCTCATGGTCAACTACCCACGTCCCCTACTGGGAGTTCAGCTCGTGCCCACTGCACACCAGACCGCTGAGATAAACTACACTAAGCTCCTTGCATATGTCCAATCCGAGCTTGCGGCCTGGCGTCGACATCACCTTTCCCTTTTAGGCCAGATGGCAGTGCTCAAAAGGACAATTCTCCCCAAGATTCTGTTCATCTTCCTGTCTCCACCCCTGACACCTCATGTAATACGTTGCAGTCCCTACAGCTTGAAATCAACAGGTATGCTTCGGACAGCAAGCAATCCCTTATGCAGAAGAAACTCGCTTACAAACCTACGGGCAAGGGTGGCCTAGGCATTCCTTATGCCCAACGATACTTCCAAGCCGTGCAACTGCACTTCATGATAGAATCGTTAAATGCTGAGGAGTTTATAAAAACAGAAATATATAGGCAGCACAACAATGTGTGAAATGGATGAAATTTACAAAGGATTTGGATCATTTCAATAAGATGGGAGTGAGCTACATATTTTCTTAGTGATCTTGTAGAGTGCAGCAGTGGAAGAACCTAGGGACCGGCTGTCAAATTTTACAGTCACAGGACTTCCTGGTCAACTCCATACTTCTCCAAACCATTACTAGTAAATTGGCCTTACGACAGCTAATGGTTAGAGGTCATTTTCTGGCCATTTGGGGACATAAATAATTTTTTATAGATTTGAAATCCTATCACTAAGCCAAGCCCATTCTAATGTTGTCATTCATCCAAACATCAGCTGACGCTGCAGGCTTTCCCATGGTTCATGCTCTGAGACTTTCGGGACATTGGGGATCATGTTAATCGTCATGTCTTTAGTAGTCGATCTGAACTTGGTGTCAGCCGCTACTGTTTCCACAATCATGCTCAGTTGCTTGCTTTTCGAAACAAAGTCTATGGTCTACACATTCAGAACCTTTTGCAGGTTCCACTTTGAGGTATTTTGAGTTTAATTTGTTAACTACATTTTACGTTAATTAATGGCAGGCTTTCAAAGCTCAAGTCATTGAGTGACTTAAATGTTAGTATCAGTTTAGCTACAAACAGCCGATGACTGAGTGTGAACTCCTATGGAAGGACACTGCGTAGGTTCTTTGGGACTGTGTCATTTTCTTGTAGATACAAACTGCATTATCGCAATGTGCTTTGACAGGTGACAGTTAATTTTTATCACTAGTTATCCTGTGCCTGCAGTGTGATTGATCTTGAAGATTGTAAGATGTTTAGATACTCATATTGAGCTTAAGTCGTCTTGGAGACCGGCTGTTGTCCGTCCTTGGGACGCGTTCAATGGTATTAGATCGCCATAAGAAGACTCTTAGAGGAGAAGCTTTCTGAATTGGTCCAAAACTTCACTCCTTTCCCATGACTTGCATCCTCCTCTGAACACCTGCTTCATCGTACAGGCGTGGTGTTTAGCATTTCTGGACCAGTATACGCTTGTCATGAGGGCAGCATCTGCGCAACGTCCTGTTCAGCAAGTGTCCTCCTGATTTGTCACCTTCTTCTATTATTTTGATTTGTAGTGTGGAAATCTGTTTTCTGAGGAAGGGTAGAGGGCAGTGCATGCTTCTTTACATCCCTCCAAACCCTCTTCCTCCATTGTCGTCCTTCTTTTCTACCTCAGAGCCCTCTCTAGAATGCTTGAGGCAGTCAGTTTAGCCCTCTTTAAAGAGGTTACTGCTTGCGATAGTCAGCTACACCTGCCGGTCTGGGTTATTCAGGGACTGAAGGGACTGGTAAACTTATAGGATCATTATTGCTGTCATTGGCTTTCTCGTTGTACGGGAGGCAATCATCGGCTTTCTCGTTCTACGGGTTGCAATCATTGGCTTTCTCGTTGTACGGGTGGAAATCATTGGCTTTCTTGTTGTACGGGTGGCAATCATTGGCTTTCTCGTTCCACAGGTGGCAACCATTGGCTTTCTCGTGGTACAGTGACAGTCATTGGCTTTCTCATTGTACGGGTGGCAATCATTGGCTTTCTTGTTCTACAGGTTGCAATCATTGGCTTTCTCGTTGTACGGGTGGCAGTCATTGGCTTTCTCGTTGTTCGGGTGGCAGTTATTGGGTTTCTCATTGTACAGGTGGCAATCATTGGCTTTCTCGTTCTACGAGTGGCACCGAAGAAAGACGGCCCACGAGCTGCAAGTTCCATGATATCTAGATTTAGTATGTTTGTGCTGTCTCACCTAACTGGAACATGGTACTGTGTGACTTCTCTTTCCCTGAGTGTTTGCCCTTTTTGTCTTCTCTTCCAAGGGATTGAGCTGCACAGTAGGATCTCTGGAATACCCTTTGCGGGTAGGGGGCCTCTTTGATGATAAAGCTCCTTTACACCATGTGATGCTTAAGCCTCCGGACTGGGAGGTGAGGCTGCATCTCTTCCCTTTCTCTTTCTTCTCCAGGAGTGGATCACAAATTACTGTGGAGTAAATGGTGCAGCAGATCAGACAGAAACAGGCAAGGACTTATTAATGGAACCCAATGCTCTCCTTGAGTAGTCCGAAAGGAGGCCTTGTGGCTGCTCTTGAACGAGACTCCCGTTGCAGTATTCATAGTATTGTATTGTATTGTATATAACATTTATAAAGCGCGACAAACACCCTACGGGTATCCTGGCGCTAAAGATACATGAACACAGATCAACGTGGAGCGAGAAGGACAGAACCTAAGAACATTACTCGAAAACGACAGGATCAGTTTCTGGGGAACAACCACGTTTTGATCCTTTTCCTAAACAGGGACAGGGTACTACATTGTCTAATTTCAAGTGGAAGTGCGTTTCAAAGTTTCGCAGCAGCAGTACTAAAAGATCTTCCTCCCAGTCTGGCCCTGTTGAACCTGGGTACCTTTGCCAGGCAGGCAGAAGAGGAACGAAGGGTCCGGGTAGGAGTATACCAAACCAATTTCTTCTGTAGCGGCTTAGGACCGAGTCCATGCAGAGCCCTAAACCCTATACAAAGGGATTTAAAATGAATTCTTTGCTGCACAGGGAGCCAGTGTAGCTCAGCTAGGCACATTGAGGCAGAAAAGCCTCATGGTCTAGACAGGGCCAATTTCGCAGCCGTATTCTGAACACGTTGCAGTCTCTGAATCAGATACTTAGGGGACTCCAGCAATAGAGCATTGCAGTAGTCAAGTCTGCTTAAGATAGCGCCTCGAACAACCAAGGCTCTAACCGAAATTGGAAGCAACGGAAGAATCTTTCTCAAAGCTCTAATAAGGCCAAAACAGCACCCCACCATCTTATTCACTTCAGTCTCCAATGACAGGTTGGCATTAAACATGACTCCCAAGTTTCGCACCGTCTTAGATGGCGCCAAGGCAGTAGATGTATCAAGGGGCCAGAAGTTGTGAGGAAGAGGCAGATGGACCTTCCCAACTGCGCAGTGTACAATTTCGGTCTTATCCGAATTAAATTGTAAAGAGTTGTTACGTAGCCACTGCGCAGTAGCGTGCATGCACGCATGAAAATCCTCCAGGGCATTGGGTAGGGTTCCATCAAGAGATGGAATGATCTGGGTGTCATCAGCATAATTTACCAATTTCACATTATGAGCCCGAATGGTGTTAATCAATGGGCTCAAATAGATGTTAAATAAAATTGGGCTGATGGCAGATCCTTGTGGAACCCCATGACAGATGTTAGTGAAGGCTGACTGGAAGGTGGAAGAGCCACTGCCTGACACCTGCCAGATAGATAGGATCGAAACCAATCCAGGGCAGTGCCCACTACTCCTACCTCCTCTAGACGTGTTAGCAAAATATCATGGTTGACCGTAGTCGAAAGCGGCAGACAGGTCAAGCAGAATAAGTATTGCTGATTGTCCCCTGTCTGCCAACAGATGCAGATCGTCCAACACGGTCACCAAGGCAGACTCGGTTCCGTGTTCTGGACGGAAACCGAATTGTACATCTGCCAGGCAGTTGTTACGTTCTAAAAAAGCTGACAGAGATTTGCTAACCAAACGTTCAAGGATCTTCACTGGGTAGGGGAGGAGAGAGATGGGCCGATAGTTACCCGGGCAGGTTGGGTCAAGAGTGGCCTTCTTCAAGAGTGGCCTTCTTCAAGAGTGGCGTAACTACAGCCTGTTTCCAGCTAGATGGTACAACTCCACTAGATAGTGATAGATTACAAATCTGTCGGAGCCTGGGGAAAAGTTCTAAGGCAAATTCCTTCCAGATTTTGTGTGGAAGGGGGGTCCAGTGGAGAGCCCGAGGAAACACCCAGAGCAAGCCTGCTAAATTCCTCATCCGAAAGGGGCTCAAAATGGTCCAAAAGACTCAATTTACCAGTCCCTTCACCAATCTGTGTTCCTACACCGGGCACCCCTCCCGGACCATCAATCGAGGTGGCTACCCCATGAATCACAACTTCTATCCCCCCAGAGAGGTTGGTTTTCAGACCAGAGATGATGGTGCTGATTTTATCATCAAAAAAAGTTGCCAAACTGTCACAGAGATTTTGAGTAGGCTGGATCTCGTTTTGTAAGCACTGAGGATTAGTGAGGTCGTCAACAATTTTGAAAATGCATTTAGACTTATTCAGCGAGTTCAGAATGAGCGCTGCGAAATATTCCTGTTTAGCAGCAAGAATTTCTTTTTTATAGAGAAATATAGCTGCTTTCCAGGCGATCTTATCCTCATCTACATAGTGCTTTCTCCACTTCCTTTCTGCCTGTTTACATTTTGATTTTAAGGCTTTCAGTTTTTCATTGAACCACCTAGCAGAGGGTCTACCCCTATTTTTGCACCTTTTCAAAGGGGCAATTTCATTAACAGTTGTAGTAATGAGATTACGGAGGTCCATATAGTTCTCCTCCACTGACCTAAGTACATCAAAATCCCCATTAATAAAAAACGTTGGTGACTGTGTCGCCTTTTCCAGTATCCTCTTCCAGTCCCTACCCAGGAAACTCCTAACATCCAACATAGTAACACATGCTAGTGAGTAAGCTCTAAGAACATTTAAACAAACCCCGGGCTGCATGTTGCCTTATCCAAGTTGTAGAAATGACGGGGATTGGTGCACTAGTGAGAATCAGAGCCGGGCACCCTCCTGGCCCTCCAGCCTCTATGCACTGCCATCTTTGCTCATCCTCGCTGAAGTCCCACCTGCTGCAAGCTGGCTGGAATCAGTGTTCCCCCGACTTCTAACCAGTGGTGCTGGGCCACGGTTTTCACGGGGTTTATGGGGGCATGGCTGAACGGCTAGTCCCCACCTCCACACCCTCTGGGCGCTTCACGAGGCCTCCACAGCGCTCGACATTGGCGTCTCCGGGGCGGTCCTTTCTGCACTTGTCCTGCTTGTTGGCAGCAGGCCAGGCTGGCCCTTGGGCGCACTAGTGTGACTAGGGTGACTAACCGTCCGTAAATTTCACGGACCGTCTGTAATTTGGACCTCACGTCCGTTGTCCGTGAGGATGCCATTTACGGACGCCTTTTGTCCTTAATTTTGGGCCTTGCAGGGGGCAGAGCTGTTCCCCTGCAAGAGGCCTCAGCACCCGGATAGGGCCGCCTCACACTCATCCTCAGAGCACAAGAGCAGCCCCACCCCGCCCATTGTCATTCTGTATGCTGGCTGATTGTCACATATAGAATGACAATGGGCCAGTTTGGGCTTTTACAGCATGTGGTGGACTCATCCTGCTGCGGTCTAGGGCAGTGCATGCTGTTAAGGTTAGATGGAAGAAATGTACAAAACAAATGTACAAAAATGCCCATGCTGCTATGTGATAGTTCATGAAAAGAATCTGGCTAAAGAAGTTAAAAAGAAGAGGTTATAGTTCTTACACAGTCTCATCATTTCAGAGCTTAAGCATTTTTAATATTATATACAACGAAGCCATAGTTTGCTTTTTTATTAATTTTATGCAACTAAGATCCATTGATAAAGCCAATAGTCAAGGCTTGTTGTAGGTCTAATGTTACTGGATGCAATGATAGAAACAGCAAAATACCAGTCAGGTGGCACATTATGCTCAGCACATATTTTTAGCTTAGGTGTTTTGAGCCACACCCTTAATTACATCAGACACTGCCCCTTGGAGAGACCCTCAGTTTTTTCATCCCACTTAAAGCCCTGGAAAAAACACCATGTCACAGTCACCTCACGTCCTGGCACTGTGCATCAGACATGACTCATGACTTCCAAGTTTTCAGATTGCCTATGTGCAGGGACATAGTGAACCCTGCCCCACACCCCACCCCTTGCTCTAAGAACTACAGCAAGGGTGAAGTTCTTGATGGGCCTCTTCTGTCTGCAACTCAGCTCATAATTAATGTGAAAAGGTGGGTGAGTGAATAAGTGAAGGAAAGGGTAAATGGCTGGATGGATTAGTGAAAGGATAAATGGATGAGTGAAAAGGTGAATGGATGGATAATGAGAGAAAGGATGGATGGATGCGTGAGTGGAAGGATGGATGAGGGTAAATAGATGAATGTATGGGTGGAAGGGTAGATGGATGGGTAAAAGGGTGGATGGATCAGTAAAATGATGGATGAGTGAAAGGGTGAATGATGGGTGAGTGAATGGGTGGATGGATGAGAGAAATGATGGATGGATTGATGAATTGATAAGTGAAAGGGTGAATGATTGGATGGATGGATGGATGGATGGATGAGTGAAAGGGTGGATGTAAAAATGGACTAATGAGTGAAAGGGAGGGTAGATGGACAAAAGGATGGATAGATGAGTGAAAGGGTGGATGGATGAGAGAAAGGATGAATGGATGAGCGAAAGAATGGATGAGAGAAAGGGTCAATGGATGGATTCATGAGTGGATGAGTAAATGGATGATTGGGTGGATGGGTGAAGGGTGGATAGAAGGATGGGTGGCTAAGTGAAAGGGGAATGGAGAGAGAAAGGGAGAATGGATGGATGAGTGAAAGCATGGATAAATGATTGGCATAATGGATGAGCGAATGGGTGCATGGATGAGTGAAAAGAAGAATGTAAAGATGGATGAGTGAAAGAATGCATACATGAGTGAAAGGGAGGGTGGAGAGCTGGAAGAAAGGATGGATGGATGAGTGAAAGGTTAAATGGGTGGACGGATGAGTGTCTGGGTGCATGGGTGAGTAAGTGAAAGTATGGCTGGATGGATGAAAGGGTACATGTTTGGATGGATGAGTGAATGGCTGGATGGGTGGAAGAGTGGATGGATGAGTGAGTGAAAGGGAGGGTAGATGGACAAAAGGATGGATAGATGAGTGAAAGGGTGGATGGATGAGAGAAAGGATAGATGGATGAGTGAAAGAATGAATGAGTGATAGGGTCAATGGATGGATTCATGAGTGGATGAGTAAATGGATGAGTGGGTGGATGAGTGAATGGATGGGTGGCTAAGTGAAAGGGGAATGGAGAGAGAAAGGATGAATGGATAGATGGATGAGTGAAAGCATGGATGAATGTTTGGCAGAATGGATAGGCGAATGGGAGTTTGAATGAGTGATAAGAAGAATATAAAGATGGATGAGTGAAAGAATGCATACATGAGTGAAAGGGAGGGTGGAGAGCTGGAAGAAAGGATGGATGAGTGAAAAGTTGAATGGGTGGACGGATGAGTGATTGGGTGGATGGTTGGGTAAGTGAAAGGATGGCTGGATGGGTGAAAGGATAAATGTTTGGATGGATGAGTGAATGGATGGATGGGTGGAAGAGTGGATGGATGAGTGAAAGGATGGCTTGGGTAAAAGGGTAAATGGTTGGATGGATGAGTGAATGGATGGATGGGTAGAAGAGTGGATGGATGAGTGAAAGGATGGATTGGGTGAAAGGGTGGATGGATGATGGATGGATGAGTGAAAGGGTGGATGGAGGGATGGATGAGTGACATGATGGATGGAAGGATAGGATAGATGAATAGGTTTGCAAATGGTTGAAAAGGTTTGGATATGGATGGGCACACTGATGGAAGGACAGAATGAATGGTGAAAGACTTAATAGATGACAGAAAGTAAATTTGAAATGGTGGATTTCAAGGGATCTGATGGCAGGATGAATGGCTAGATCCTTGGACAAGAGAGCTCTTCTGGGGAGGGTTGTGATGACTTAATTTGCTTTCTTGGTGCCATAAGAGCTTTAGTTAAAGTGGGAGGTATTTACATTTTCTGGCTACTCCCTTACCTATATTTTACTATTATGTATTTGCTGTGTGCTTATGTGTGGGATCTATACATCATGCATATGACATTTTGAGTGACACCCAACTGCTACTTTAATGTTACACTAGCAATTGTAAATGTTTGCATGTTTTGTTTTAGGTGTAAGGTTTTAGGGAGAGCCTCATAGTGTCATGAGCTGTGCTTGAGATGTATATTGTGCATGTAGCAATAGGCAAGGGGTCAAAAATAAACTATGTAATAGTGTATAGACAGTGCCTTCTTTAAGAAAACTGCTGGGAAAAGCACCTTTGTGACTTGCGTCAGCTAGTGCAACTCTCTGCGAAGCCCCCATAAGCAAAGTCAGATTCCATATTTTAAGTTCTACTTGCTGAAATACCCATAATGCGTTCCCTATAGTGGGTTCGTCACAGCAATCCTCCCTTTAGTTCACCTATGTGTGCCGCTTTACATTTCACAATGGCACTCAGATATGAGATGCTAGTAACAAAGACTATCCGAGTAGATCTTCCTGACCACTTCTCTCACCAAACATGCCTGCTCGGGACCATGAGTAGTTAACAAAATATCAGACTGGACAACCCAGTGCAGTAACCATATAAATAGATTATTATCATATGAAATACCACAAAAAGACCTGCACAGTTGCTCAAACCTGTGCGCATACTGAAAAAACGTGAAGTGCACGATTGTCTCAACCTAATATAAACTTATTTTGACTTGTACTTAAGTGGTTGTCTATTTACTCACTTTAATACTATTGCACAACTTCCTCTGATGTGTCTGTAAAACTTACCTTTTGTCCCGAAGTTTTGTCCTGAATTTTGACCTTCTGTCCTGAATTTTTGTCCTGAATTTTGACCCTTTGTCCTGAATTTTTACACTTACCATCCTGAATTTGCACCCATGCCAGTTGGTAAGTGTGACGCAGCTGTAGCACATACACGTCAGCCACCAACACTGCTCCACGGAGTAAACAAATAATTTTCCAAGGTGTGAAGGATCACTGCCCCCCGTACCCCCCCGGCCTCCTTCCAAAATAAGGTGGGGGTGCAAGCGAAGTGTTTTTTATCCCAATATTTTCCATATGAAGGAAAAAAACATTCATTACAGTGCCATAGCAATCCCCAAGGCATGGGACGATCCACAGTGAAGATAGACGTGGACTGAACCATAATATTTGATGACCAAGAGACGAATTAATTAAGACTTACCGCAATTATTTTTTACTACGCCGGAGGACCGGGTGGGTTGGAATTATCACCACACATCAAACATTTCAAATTAAAGACGTTAGAGCCTTGAAAAAGTCGCATGTGTATACCAACTGTGGCGACGAAACACGTGTCGGCTGGCTAAGACCTGTTTACAAGGAACCAGATGGAAAGGAATAAAGAAACAACCCATTGTGAATACTGTTGTACATGTGTTTTGACCTACAATTGCTACTGCTGTCATTTTTCCTGTCTCGATTTTAACGTGTGCTGGGGATTGCTATTACGTTTGTTTGTAGCTCAGGCCACAAGATTTGGGGAGGCTGGTGGTTCTCTCCACCCTTCAGCACCGTGATAGCTAGGATCAGAAAGAGATATTGAGTGGATTCACCCTTTGAGGCGCCTTTTCCCTATAAATCATACCACCGTGCCTTTCTGTATATCATTACAGTGCCCTTGCATAAAAGTCAAGGGATTTTAAGATGTGAAGCGGCGTAGAAAATAATTCACATTTTCCTGAAGCACTCACGCACACCTGCGACATTGCAGCTTTCGTGGAATACTTTTTAGAAGTTACGTGAATAAGCAAAAGCCATAAATCTGCACCCATGCGAGTTTGTATCTCTGCTGGTGCATACTTCCGACTTTTTGGGGTAAAGTCCCTGTGCATGGTATATTATATAACCCAAAAGGACAATATATTGCTAGCTGGTGCAAAGTGACTAGCTAGTACGTGCATATTTCTTTAAGCATTGACACTTCCTTTGTGGAGCCCAGTGACGTCACAAAAGCACACAGTGACGTAAACTATCAAAGAGCTCGGTTACCATGAAAGCTCATGTGTTTGTTACATCTCGGTGAGCGAAGAGCCATTTTCTCGGCTCCCGTCACCAAAGCAATATTTATTTAAACATGAACAGTTCCTTTGTGAAACCCAGTGATGTCACAAAAGCACACCGTGACGTAAACTAGCAAAGCGCTCCGTATCCATGGAGGCTCATATGATTGTTACTTCTCGGTGAGAGAAGAGCCATTTTCTCGACTCCGGTCACCAAACCAATATTCGTGACTTTCCAGCCTAAATTCTGTCTGAGGAGTATTGTAGACAGAGAGGGTTGTTACTATTGAAGGAAATGGAATGACGTGCTCTGTCTGTGCCCGTCACTTATAAAGGTAAAATCCTGAATTATTTCCTGCGTCGAGCGCTGTGCGGTTTGCCTGTGGCTTCAGGCAGCATTTTTGGCTGTTCATTTACCATGTCAATGGTATGTTTATGCTTTACATCTATTTGGCTATTGTTTGTTGGTCATTTCCACGCATTGTGTATCTTTTATGCCCTTTTATTCTGTGGCATCTGTAGTTTGCTGTGCTGCAGTGCCATGGTAACCAGGGAATGTATTCTCTGTGTCGGTATCCTAGTTACATGAGGGGTTGGAATGTAATGATTTGAATGAGCTGCGGGACTGTTGGTGGATCCAGTGGCTGGGACCTGGATGGGGTCTTCTTACTAAGGAATAAACTACAACTCTTACTTACAACCTGCCTTGAGTGATCCTTTCTGCTGGTACCGGGATCTTACACTGGCATAGTCGGCAGCTTCAACATCGTGAGAGGAAGAGTAGCAGAGTAGCAAGGCAAGAAGATCCCAACAAGCCTCAACAGTTGTTCACACAGCACCAAGAGGTTGTGAGCAATGTTCCCTCTAATTTTTTTCCTCTGTGTGCGGCAGAGTAAGGTCTCTGTGCGCTGCAACCAAGACTATGTGCGCCAGGAACCAGACCGCGCATGGGGGTGCAGCGCCAAATATCATTCCAAACTTTTGCTTAAAAAAGTGAAAAGACAGTGCATTTCCACACATGCAGCGCCACATAAATGGTCTTAAAGCAGGTTTTCAATTTAGATACACATGCCATGACATGAATTGGTTACACATTTGCACTTTCCTTACATTTAAATTATGAAATTTTAAAATTCTGACCATATTTGCCTACATTTTTTTTTCAACAGCAATGGTTCTATATACTTTTAGTAGCAGATCTCAGTGAACTACCGTTCACAGAATGTCCAGAATGTGAACATTCGGCTTCTAGAGCCCTGTGGACCACAGTTCCCAGAATCCTGAGTGCAGAAACCCTCCGCCTCCAGTGTCAAAGAGCTTATAAATTCACAGGCTCGGAGATTGCCTTTGGTACAATTAACATCCTTTTTGTGCTATGGCAGCTGTTCTAAACAATGCAATGCACCCTCTCCTTGGAAAAAAACCTACAGAAAGGTGTGTTTTATAAAGAAACAACCTGCTGCGTGCTTGTTAGTGAGTGAAACCATCTCTGATGGGGAACTGGGGCTGGTATCACAGAACATTCTTCTAACCCTCGCTCCAAAGTTAGTGTTTGGTTACTTAAGCATTGCGATTGGCATCTTTGCTCTCGCTCTCTCTCTCTGAACCACCATGGAGTGCCTGATTTTCTCTCGTAGAAGCCAGTGTGTCTGTCCTTTTACCCTCTCCTTGCCAGTTTATCTGCACACGGCTGGATCCTGGCTTGACCAAAAACATTCGACTAAATACAGCTATTAGTAGTCTGTCTTGGGGAATAGTTATTGGCTATATGTAAACTAAATATTCCCAATTAGTTGCATGCCTATTAAACCATGTTTAGCTGAGTGATCACAAGCACTTTAGCACTGGTTAGCAGTGGTAAAGTGCAGAGTCCTAAGGCCAACAAAAGCAAAAATCCAGTACAAATTGAGGGTAAGTAGGCGAAACATTGTGGGGAAGACCAACCTAAGGCTGACAGGTCTAAAATGCAGTAATTCACAAACCTTGGCAAAATCCCACAGTTTGTAGAATTGTATCCATTTTCCCATTGACAATAGTAATGATCAACCCAGTTCTTCCAGTATTTTACACCAACAGCTGCTTATTTAACACCAAGGTAATGTAATAACGGCAGTTAAAAATGTTTTGTAATCCATCCCCATGTTTTAAATCAGCACTTACCATGCTCAATATAGGTGATACAGCCCCTTGAGGGAATAAATGAACCACTAGAGCAGACATGCAGAAAACTTTGGTTGACTAGGCAAACTGGTATATATTACAAACAAGTGTGTATGTAAATTATGCATGTCAACATTAGGGGTGTGCAAAATTCATTTAATTTGCATGTGTGTAATTAAATGACATTTCTGCAAACCTACGTGACATTACGCGTAAATAGGTGAAATGCGTAATTCGCCCATTTGTGCAATAATTTTGGGTGATATGTGCCCTTGCATTTTGTGGTAAAACGTACAAAAAAACAAAACCACTGCGAACAGCCACTCTCATTCTGTTGCTCCTGTGCAATTGCAGTACATATTTACAGCAAATGGCACGAAATTTTGCAAAGTGCGGAAATTTTGCAAAGTGCGGTCATTTTGGGAATTTTACATAACAAGGATAGCACGAAATTCCCAAAATAACGTAAAAGTACATTTGCGTAATTTAAATTTCGTCCATTCTATTCAACATGCATTTTAGATAAATAGGCTCAGTCTACAGGGTACGCAAGGATTTGCTTTGGAATCAGGTTTTATAAAGCTAACTTTTTCGTGAGCTCAGACATGGCTTCTGTGGGTCAAGCCTGTTAAGGGCATCAAGGGGGCGAAAAATCCCTCTGGCTTTCACCGCTCCCTCAATCAGTCTTCTGCCGGAGAGGCTGAGTGAAGAGTGTGTCACCCAGCCATAAAAAGGTATCTGGCAAGAAATATTAAAAATCGATCCCTATCTGCCAGGTGCAGGCAGTGTTTTTTCATGGGCGCCTCCTGACATAAGTAAGGTTTTGTGGATCTCGAGCTCTTTGAGGAGTTTTAATTGGACATGCTGGTGTTTCTGGACATCATTCACATCTCTGTGTATTTTTTTTTTGGTAAGGCTCATATATACCTCGCGCTGCTTAAAATTAATCTGTTTTGATTTGTATCAGACATTTTAAAGTGAGCGAATTGTGCGCACTGCTGCTTCTTTGATGCACATTTAGAAGGCTCTGCTCTGACAGTGTTGTTGACGTCCACCTGCATTATTACAAGGAAAACTTGAACTGTAAAACAGTTTTTCTGCAAGGAACTGTACTGAGAACTGGAGTCCAAGCTGAGCAACTGGACCTCATAACAAATTTGATAGTTAAGATGGAGAAAACCAGAATTAGTTACAGTACTGATATATATTTTTGGGAAAACGCTTCATGCACTTTGTGTCTTGTGCTTTATGATTTATACTGCCCTGCACGTTATATATTGCATTTCACTGTGATCTGTCACCATACAGAGGCAAGAGAACAAAGTCCAAATAAATTGATAAGGTCACAGAACACTGACGTGACTTCCGATATCCTCGCAATGTTCCGTTCACTAATATTTGCAATAGCTTTTTTTCTGCTCATCCTTTTTCCTGCTTCACCTTCTTCCATTTAAAATGTTGTTTCTCACCCTCATTCGTATCAAATCGTCTGTTGCTGTTTCCACGTCTGACTCCTCCCTTCCAAAACAGCTTTTGTAGGTAATTTTCTAATTTTTGTTCCCACATTTTCTTTCTCTTTTTTTTTCTTCTTTTTCTCGTAATTTTTTTGCGCTATTCTTCCCCTGACTCTCCGCACTCTCCCTCCATACATATTCTAAGTAACTATTCTTTTATAAACACACATTGTGACCGAACGGTGCAACAACCAAGCAGAATCCCTCTATTAGAAAATGTGGCTCGAGAACTAATGATGTGTCTTCACGAAAAAGAACCCTCTTTTATTAAAAGCTGAACGCCATGGGTTCAATACATTCTATTGGGACACCAGTGATTGTGCAGCAGCGGCGCAGCATTGTTTTTCTATCAGGGGTGATTCTCTGTACAGTCCTGTCCCAGCCTGTCCCCTTTTCCCCTGTGTTTCTCACCCTCCTGGTGGTACCAGGACACAGTGCTAAGAAATGTGTGTTTTTGTTTCCTTTATGAACTCATAGGGAAGTCCAGTGCTGGCTGGTTGTCACAGCCAAGAATGTCAAGCGTTCTGACGTCACTACTCTTAAGAAAATGGATCTTGTTGCTGTGAAACAAGCATTGTTGTGGGCCTTTGAGTTAGTATTCATGTTAATTGCAGCGCACACGGGCGCTGCAATTAACATGAATACTAACTCAAAGGGTCCAATCGGCCCCGTAGCTGTGCACAATTAAGAAAGAAAAGCAGAGTCTCAAACACAGCGTGTGCTTTAGCACACGTCGTGTTTGAGACCCTGTTTTCTTTTCTTAACAGTGCACAACTGCGAGGCTGATTGTGACCCTTTGAGTTAGTATTCATGTTAATTGCAGCGCACGTGTGCTGCATGCAATACATGAATACGGTCTCGCAAGATCAGATGTTGTTGTGTGCGCGCTAAATACAGCACACTGCGCGCTTGATTTGACTTCGGTGCGCCCGCGCGTGTGCGCGCGGCTTATTGGGAACAGTGGTTGTGAGTACACTTTACCTGTGACTTTTGGGGTCCTCCATCCTTCGTTGGGCCCTTCTCTTTGTGTCTCACCTTGCCTGGTTTTGCAGCCCTCTCCCTGCGGACTCCTCCGTCTCTCCTCGTTCACGTCCTTGACCCTTGCGTGTGTCGTGAGCGTCCAGTTGGAGATTGTCACGCTCGCACACACTCGTTTCCATGATTTTGTGTGAGGTGGGGTTGCACGGAGGGAGGACTGTCTTGTGTTTCTACCGCTTGGTGGAAAATATTGTTTTGGGCTCTCCGCCCGACTTTGGCACGTGAGGAGACTCCCCTTCTGTTGGTACGGGCCTGCCTCGCTCTCCTGTCACGAGCCCCAACTTCTTCAAAACATCCTGTTGGTCTCGCGCGCTCCCTTTCCACGAGCGCTGTTGGGCTCGCTCAGACTCTCGTGCGTCTTTCAGTCACGAGTCTATCTTCGGTGGAGTTTCTAGTGCACTCTCCTCTCTCACGAGCGCCATTACTGATTGTCTCCAACACGCTCTTGCTTGCTCATGCGCAGATGCGTCTTCCAGCGTCATAGTCTCCACGTTGCATTCCTTTGTCACCACGGCAACGTTTGTCTGCACGTCTCACTGATGTGCACAGCCACGACGTCACAGTCTTCAAGCTGGAATTAGCCATCGCTATAGCAACATTTACCTGCACGTTTCGCTGACGTGCACAGCCTCGTCCACGGAACTTCTTCATGTACTTGCGCTCTGTTTGTTTACTATGGAATCTCCATAGCAATGTGTTAGAGTCACACTTCTACTTTATCTGTGCCTATTCTTCACGCTGACGGGCACAGCTTATGTTGTGTGCTTGTTATTACAGGCAACTTCTCTGGTACAGTGCATTAGTTCCATGCTGACATGCACAGTTTTCATTCTGTTTTTGTTTCATCGTATCTGTTCTAACTTCATAAGAAACCCATTGCTGACTTTCAATTACAGGTGCACCATATTAGAAAAGCTGGTAATTTAAAAAAAGTTGTTGTTCTTGTGTTTACCCAACTTCTTAAAAGATGCAGAATGTAACTGTTGCTCCTTTCTTTTTAATGTCTCCTGGTGAACCTCCCATCAAATGGCAAAAGTCGAAGAAAGTTTTTGAGCGTTATGCTAAAGTATGTGGGGCAACTTTAAGTGCAGAACGTAGGTCTTCACTTTTACTGCACTGTTGAGGGTCAGAAGGGCAAGAAGTTTTTGACCATCTTCCTGAGTTGAGTGAATCTGAAGCTGAAGACTTGAATGAATTTGACGTTTGTATTAAAAAATTAGACAAACATTTTCTTGCCAAGGTCAGTACAATCTTGGAGAGGTATCATTTTGCGAAGAGGTTGCAAAGTGATGGAGAGACGGTTGAAGGTTATATCACCCAGCTAAGGAAACTTGCCTCATCTTGCAAATTCGCTAATTTACTTGATGAAAGAATTAGAGACCAATTCATGTTAGGATGTAACATTGAGCGAATTAAGGAAGAACTTTGGATGAGGGATGAACCTTCCCTGGATGAGGTAATACAGGTCGCCAAAAGAGTTGAACACTCTTTGAAGTGTGTGGATACCATCAAAAAAGACAACCAGTCTTCTGTCCAGGTGGTGAAAGAAGATATTAAGAGACCTGTGGTTAAAGTTGAGGGAGGTGGAATGAGAAGTAAGATCACTACACGCAAGTGTTACAGGTGTGACAAGCCTGGGCATTTAGCATATGACAAGAATTGTCCAGTGTTGAAAGTAGTTTGCACAAAATGTAAGAAAAGATGTCACCTTGACATTGTTTGTAAGGCAAAGTTGACTTCCACTAATGTTAAGAGCGTTGAAACAGAGGACGTTGAAGAAGATTTTGTGTGTGGGCAGATTGTGGTTCAAGTTGACACTGACGTTAAGTGCAAGTCATGTCCTATTGATACCATTCTTGTGGAAGGTGAACCCACCAAGGTGCTCTTTGATTCAGGTGCTAAAATTACAATTATATCCAGGGTGTTCTTTCAAAATAAGCTTGCTCACAAGACGTCTTTACTCAAACCTGATATACACCCTTTAGCGTATGGTGGAGAACCAATACCTCTGCGAGGTTATTTTGTAAGCTTTATTGAGTATGGGCAACGTTATACGTCTGGGAAGATTTATGTCTCTGAAAAAGGTGACAGCATAATAAGTTGGTTTCACAAAGGTGACTTGGGCGTTATGCTTGACCCAAGTAGTGCTACACCCATCCTGTTGAAAGATAAGGTGAGCATGGTCCAAGAGAGCTTCATTCATAGTGGTGGTGTTGAATCTCAAATCAAACAGAGATTTCCCAATGTGTTCAGAGAACAGCTTGGGTGCCTTAAAGGTTTTCAGCATGAAATAACTGTATGTGCTTGTTCTCAACCTTCATGCTGCAAAGTAAGGAGTGTACCCTTGGCTGTTAGAGATGAAATGAAAAAGGAATTAGAGAAACTCAAGAAAGGGGGTATAATTAAAGAGGTGGAAGGCACTGAGTGGTTGGCCCCAGTGGTCGCAGCCCGTAAGGCTAATGGGAGTCTTCGTCTTTGTGTAGACTTAAGACAACTGAATAAGAGTGTCATTGTAGATCAATATCCTCTTCCAAATATATCGGAGTTATTGGTGTTGCTGGGTGGTGCCAAAGTTTTTAGCACAATTGACTTGGCCTCGGCTTATCACCAGATAGAACTGGTAGAGTCTTCAAGAGATTACACAGCCTTTATCACACCGTTTGGCACGTTTAGGTTTGTGAGGATGCCGTTTGGCTTCGTATCTGCGGCGTCCGTTTTCCAGCGTGCCATGGAAAAGATTCTTAGGGGTTGTGAAGGGGTCTGTGTTTACCAAGATGATATTCTTGTTTTTGGTAAGGATGAAGAGGAGCATGGGTATCGTCTTGGTATGGTTCTTGAAAAACTTGACAATGCGAATCTTACTGTAAAGTCTGAGAAGTGTCAATTTGCCACCACTACCATTAATTATTTAGGTCACACCATCTCCGGTGACTGGGTCATGCCAAAATCCAATTTGGTAGATACCATCTCTCGTATGTGTGCCCCTACTTCCAGAGAAGAGCTTATGAAATTTTTTGGCATGATTGATTACTGCAACAAGTTTGTTGAAAACTGCAGAACTTAGTGTCAATATGAGGATGCTTTTAATGAAAGGGGTTGAGTTTAACTGGAATGAGGCATGTGAAAAGGAGTTTGTAATTCTCAAAGAAAAGCTTAATTGTACACCAAAACTTAAAAGTTCCGACCCCTCAAAGGTGTCTATCATCACCACTGTTGCAAGTCTTAAAGGCTTGGGGGCAGTTCTTCAACAAGAAGGTGACGAGGGCATGAATACCATTATGTTTGTGTCACGAGGGTTGAAGGATGCAGAGTCTCGCTATTCAGTCATTGAGCGGGAAGCTTTGACTGTGTTCTGGGCTATCAGAAAACTTAAGAAATTTCTGTGGGGAACCAAATTTCTGGTTAAAACAGACCACAAGCCCCTCTGCGAGATCTTCACAAAGAAGGGTATAGATCTTGTTTCAAGCAGGATAACCAAATGGGTGATTGCCTTGCAAGAATATGATTTCAAAATAAGGTACATACCAGGTTTAGAAAATGGAGTAGCAGACACGTTATCTAGATTAGTCAGGAAGGTCGATGAGAGTGTGACTGGCAAAGATTTTGAAGAGAGTAATGTCCACGTTTGCTTTGTGGATGAGGAGATTGTATCTGAAGATCAGTGGCATGTAGAATTATCCTCGGATCCGGTGCTTTCTGAAGTTTTGCTTCTGGTGAATAAAGGGTGGCATTCCAAAAAACAGGCCTCTGAGGAAGCTGGGAAATTTTGGGGTGTGAAAGATGAGTTGGGAGTGTGTGATGGTCTTTTACTTCGTGGGACAAGATTGGTGCCCCCTTTTAAGCTTCGCAGTAAATTGAATGATTTGGCGCATATTTCTCATTTAGGGATGTCCAAAACCAAAGAGAGGCTTCGCTCCTCCTATTGGTGGCCAGGCATGGACTTACAAGTAGAAAGGCTTAGAGATTGTTTGGCATGTGCATTGTGTGAGAAGTCAAAAGTTGTGAGAGTACAACCCATGGTGGTCAGAGAATTACCTCATGGACCGTGGAAGGAAATAGCCTTGGATATTCTTGGCCCTTTTCATTCTGAAGGTCAACAGCTGTTCCTCATTGTACTTATAGATATGTTTTCGAGATGGCCTGAAGTTTGCTTCACAGGTGGGATTGAAACTAAAAACGTGATTGCCTTTTTTGAGAACCTCATGTCTAGGGAAGGTTACCCAGACACCATCTTAACTGACAATGGTGTTCAATTGGTTTCACGAGAGATGGAAACTTTCTTAAAGAATCATGGTATCATACACAAGAAGTGTTCCCTCTATCATCCTGAAACCAATGGCATGGTAGAAAGGTTTAACAGAGTTTTGAAAGAGGTCATTGCTTTGGCCAAAGGCAGTGGTCTCAATTGGAAGAAGGAAGTCATGAAGAAAGTGGAGATTTATAGGTTGACACCTCACAGTACAGCTGGTAAATCTCCTTTTGTTTTGTTTAGAGGCAGATCTCCTTGTACTCTGGTGGAGCCATCATGGGTAAGAGGCTTGGAAGGGTCGGCAACTAAGAATGTACGCACTGAGTGGCGTGAAAGAGCAGTTGGGAAAATCCTAGCAAGGAAATCCTATTTTGACTCTAGAAAGGCCACTAAGGATACCGTGGTTGTTGTTGGTGACATGGTAGTCATCAAAATGCCTGGATTTAGTGCCAAGTTTTCCAAACCCATTCGAGTAATCAAAGTGTTTAAGAATGCCGTTAAGACTCAAGATCATCGCATTTGGAACCTGGGAAGAGTTGTTCCATACAAAGGGCCTGTGTGCTTCTCTGATTCCTCTGTAAAGGGTAATGACAACCATGTTCCGGTTGTTCGTCCCAGATTGTCCTCTAGGGTCGTCAGAAAACCATCTTTTTTGAAGGACTTTGTACAGCAAATGATTAATGCGAAAGATTTTGCACAATGTATTGTAAGTGCAAAGTCTTTGGGGTTTTGTTATTTTGTTTTAGTTTGTTTTTCTCCTTTCTTTCCTCTTCTCTCTTTTCTCTTTAATCTATCCTTCATTCTTTTGTATACACTGTTTTTTTTATGAAAGGGGGGAGGTGTGTGGCATCTGTAGCTTGCTGTGCTGCAGTGCCATGGTAACCAGGGAATGTATTCTCTGTGCCGGTATCCTAGTTACATGAGGGGTTGGAATGTAATGATTTGAATGAGCTGAGGGACTGTTGGTGGATCCAGTGGCTGGGACCTGGACGGGGTCTTCTTACTAAGGAATAAACTACGACTCTTACTTACAACCTGCCTTGAGTGATCCTTTCTGCTGGTACCGGGATCTTACATATTCCTTTTTCTGAGGCTCGTCTCGGTCACGTCCAGACATGAACTGTCATCTGTCGAAAATGTACATCTGCACTCTGAGCAGTCTCTTTCTCTCTGCTCCCCCTTTGTGCCCTCTTATCTTCTCTCCCATCCCTCCTTGACTCGTGTTGTCTCCTCTCTCTGTATCTCTCGATCCCCATCTCTCGTCCTATTTTTATTTTCTATCCATCCATCTTTGTCACAAGCAACCTTTCTATTTTTGACCCTTACAAGAAAATAATCGCGTTTTCAATTACTCAAGATGTCTGTTTGCCAAATCAAAATCCCCACTCCTAAAATCGAGGTTTAGATATTTCCAGCCCTCTGCTTCTCTCAAAGAAAGTCGCGTCTTTCCCTTACTCCACCCCATCCTCATTAGTGTGACAAATGCAGCATGTCTAGGCCCTAATTTGAAGAACCTTTCCCTGACAAAGAGGTCTCCGCGCCCCAAAGTTACCAATACATCAGTGAAATATACATATTATTTGAACTTAGCCAACAGAAGGTGCCGCGTGCAACAGAAGCGTTCCACTCGCTTTCTTTGTGCAGCGTCATCCGATCCAAACCGTTTTATGCTGTGACCTAGTATGGCCGCTTCTGATTGCCACTTAATCTGATAGCTGTATTGACAGTCAAGTTAGGTTGCAACCACCGCCTTTTATTCCAAACCGCGCTGCTTTCACGTTTTCAATGAAGTTCTGCGCTTCACGCTAAGCAGAATGTCCATGGCTGCACTCACTAACACCTCAGCACCCCAAAGGTCCCTTTACCCCCAGTTGCCACACTTGGTACACTCTGATTCTTACACCCGGCCCCACGTATAGTCATTCTTATCAATGTATTTCTGGGTGCATCTTAAAGCTTTGCCTCCTGCCTTCATGAGTGTTCTTTCCCGGGTTCCTAAATTGGTTCTCTCCCAGAACCCAAGGTTCTATCCAAGGGCCCCTCTTACAGTCCACAGTTACTGCTGCGCACTCTTACCTCAGGATTTCGCTCTCATTTTCACGCTGACGGTTCTCAACATGTCTCTCAGTCCCCAATGTTTCTCGAGCTCTCCTTGCCCTCTCTGGGCTCTGCTTTCCTAATTTGCATGCAGCACTTTATTTCAAAGTAGTCCGAGTTTGATAAATAAATCAATAATATAGTATGAGGCAGGCGAGAACATGTACTGTATTTTAAACACCCCAAGCACACAGTAAAGGATTATTGCTTGTACTAAAAAAGGCAAGGCAGCAAAACTGTCTGCAAAGGCTTTGTACCTTTTTCTGGGAGTTTTCAAAAACCTGCTGTCTAACCTCACATTAGGAAAGGAGCACCTAAAATGCTGATTTTATAATTTTATGGAAGATTTAAAAGCCCATGTGTTGTGACTTAGGTTGTTGCTATGCATCCTTACTGTTTGACCTTCGGCCCTGTCAGGTGTGCAAGTTGTGTGCGTTTTGGTGACGTGTACCATTGCCTGAGACCTGTGGTCCTGTCATGCGTACAGTATGTGTGTGCGTGGTGTGAGAATATATACAATTAGTGACCATTGTTTCCCTAGGGGAAGGTGATTGGTGTGATTTTAATGGATTTAATGTCTTAGGACTGTTTCCTTCCTTAGTATTTGAAGATTTAGTCGTGTCAATGGTTTCCCTAAGGGGGAGATAGTGGGGATCTTTAATGTATTCAATGTCTTAGGACTATTGTTCATTTTTTCCATTGCCAGTCCTTGATAGTTTAACCTGTACTTTTATTTCTTATACATATTGTGAGAAGTTGGCCTGGAATATGCTGTCCACTAATTATAGTGGGCACCTTGCACCAGTCCAAACAACCCCTTATTGGAGATAGGTTAAAGACAACCTTATTGAAAGCTATCCTAGTGGTAGCTATGGAGAGCAGCCTTCAGGCTAAGTCTTGAAGGAATGTAAAGCAGCTTGTTTTACCAGTCTATAATCTCTTGAGTGATCAAATGAAAGAGCACCACACCAGGTATATATTCAAAATATATGTATTTATTGCTAAACACACCCCTCTAGTCTCTTTATGAGGCTAGAGTTCGAAGTACACAAGTTAGAAGTTATTTAAACACAGTAATAGCACAAATACACGTTTGGGCCCTAGGGGCGTACCAAACCATATACCAATAAAGTGGTATAAGAACCACGACTGAACTAGACACTAGGCCTAGAGCCTCTAGAAGTGCTTGGACCACAAGGAACCACCCAAGGTAGTGACACAGGGGACCCACGGGGGACGCGTGCAGTGTAAATACACAACCGCGATACGCCGTTAACTTCTATGGAGAAAGTCGCGATCAGGAAATTAAAGAAAAGGGACACTTAAAGGAGGACTTGGAGCAAACCCTTTGAGAACTAGGTCGTTCTAGAGTCTCTACCCACGGGAGCACCGGAGTACTCGTGTTACCTCACCCAGGGAAGCCGGGTGCATAGGTGCCTTTCGGGGTCGAGTTTCGTCGTCGATTTGAATGGCGATCTGCTGCAAAGTGCTGCTGGCGACCAAGTGGAAAGTGTCCGGGTGGATCCAAGAGTGGATCGGAGATCTGAAGAACCTGAAAGCAGAGGGGACAGAGTCTGGGTCACTAGCCAGTGACCAGGAAGGCGATGGACAGATGCCCACCGATGTCAAGTGCTTCAGGTGCGTTGACGGTCGTCTTGACTCTTCAGCCACGAGGTCCAGGAGGCGTTGTCGGCGACCAGGAGCAGGATTCGGGCTGGTACACGATGTCTGTCGAGTGCTGAGGTGTCGGCGACCGGATTGGACCCAACAAGCCTTGGCAACGGCAAGTCTCGGTGAAGATGAAGATCGTCGATGGTGCAGACCAGCAAGGTCTGAGGAACTCACCCAGCGAGGGTAAGTGAGGGCAGGCCTGGAGCAACCAGGGTGCCTAAGAAGAAAAGGATTGGCCTTCGTGAAGGGCTACTAGCCAACGGGCTAGTGACCGCGAAGGAGCCTCGAGACGTTGCACGTGGATCTGGCTCACAGGACACTCGTGGAGTGGAGGCCAGTGATCTTCGGTGCAGTTGGTGCTGGAGGCTAGGGCTACTCGGAGCCCAAAGCACGACTTCGTGGGAGACCCAGAAGAGGATGCACTAGCAAATGCGTGCAGTGTCCAGGGGTCACGGTTCCATGTTACCCACGACAGCTACGGGCCTCAGCTTTGCTGGGGACTCAGGGCAGCCTCGGGAAAGTCTGGAAATCCACCTCTGGTGATGCAAAGACTTCGGCGTCCGACGGGAGCTTAGGCGATGCAGACCGGACAATTGCTTCTTTGGTGCCTGCCAAGCAGGGGAGTCACTCCTTGACCCCAAGGGAGATTCTTCTGCCCTCTAGTCTTTAGTAGAGCGTCGAAGGTCCAGGATTCTGTTTCAGAGTTTCGTCCAGGGATAATCTAAAGTCCTAAGGACTGGGTTCCTATACTTATACTAAGTTTAGGGGTTGGACTACTCTGTGGCCCTACCTATGGGTGGGTCAGGGCAGAGGGGTGGCTACACCCCTTTCCCTTTGTCCAGTTCGCGCCAAAGCAGGGGCTGCAAGCCCCTGATCCGGTTTGAACTGGGGTATGCACAGGGACACCAAGTGTGCCCCCAGTGCAGGACTTCAAAGCACCCGAAAGTGCTCCCGCCCAGCCCCAATACACATTATCCTGTCTGGGGAGGTGGTCACACCTCCCTGGGACAGGAAACCTATTGTCCAGGCCTCCCCTGCCGGAGTTTCGTCCAGCAGCAGGAGGCCAGACTCGTGTCTGTGGCAGCAGCATCCATTTTGTGATGCCAGGGCTTTAGAAAGAAGTTACCGGCCAGGCCAGAGTTAACATGTCTCTCCCCTAGAAGGGTGGAATGCTACCCCCGCCGCCAGAATTGGCGGGGGGTAGTATTCCAAGATGTTTGACACCAAACACGACATGTTTAGGTGCAGCCATTCCAAAGTTAGCATTTAACGCGAGGTTATAATGCGCTTAAGAGTATATGGTCAGGCTGCACTACAAACAGCATCAGAGAAGGGTCTCCGAGCGCTGCAGAGGGGCCCTGCTCATGCAGGAGCCCCCTCTCACATAGGAACCACGCACTCTGCCTTCAGGATTGATAAGGCCTGCCATAGGAGTGACTTATAGGTTTATATGTGTGTATGTATTTAGTGATATAGGTAACCTATATCACAGTAAGGGTGCATGCACCACCTTACCCAGGCTGCAGTAGCAGACCTGTGGTGTCAGTTTGGATGGCATTCCAGGGTGGCATAATACATGCTGCAGCCCCTGGTAGGCCTCTGAGGTACCTATGCCCTTGGTACATAGTATACCATATACTAGGGACTTATAAGGGCACTCTAGATCCAATCAGAGATGTGCCTAAGGCACATGGAAACCTTTTACAGAGAAAGCAGATAGACTGGGGCCCTGAATAGCAGGATCCCAGTCCAACTAAGTCATAAACCAGCAAAACACCATAAAAAAAGTGGGGGCAACCATATAGTCAGATTCCACCTTCCTACACATATGATTTTGGATGTCATGTATTTCTGTTGTGCTGTATATAATTTGTGTCAAAAGATTCCCTAAGGAAGGGAGATGTGTTGTGACTTGAGTTGTTGCTATGCACCCTTTCCTTAGTAACACCGTCCCTACTGTGCAGCCAGGATGAATGCTGAAGTGTTTTGTGATGTAGTGGAATGCTGGGATGCTTGGTGATGTAGTGGAATGCTGGAGTGTTTTGTGATGTAGTGGAATACTGAAATGCTTGTTGATGTAGTGAAATGCTGGAGTGTTTTGTGATGTAGTGGAATGCTGGAGTGCTTGGTGATGTAGTGGAATGCTGGAGTGCTTGGTGATGTAGTGGAATGCTGGAGTGTTTTGTGATGTAGTGGAATGATGGAGTGCTTGGTGATGTAGTGGAATGCTGGAACGCTTGGTGATGTAGTGAAATGCTGGAGTGTTTTGTGATGTAGTGGAATGCTGGAGTGCTTGGTGATGTAGTGGAATGCTGGAACGCTTGGTGATGTAGTGGAATGCTGGAGTGTTTTGTGATGTAGTGGAATGCTGGAGTGCTTGATGATGTAGTAGTGGAATGCTGGAATGCTTGGTGATGTAGTGGAATGCTGGTGTACTTGGTGGTGTAGTGGAATGCTGGAGTGTTTTGTGATGTAGTGGAATGCTGGAGTGTTTTGTGATGTAGTGGAATGCTGGAGTGTTTTGTGATGTAGTGAAATGCTGGAGTGTTTTGTGATGTATTGGAATGCTGGAACGCTTGGTGGTGTAGTGGAATGCTGGAGTGCTTGGTGATGTAGTGGAATGCTGGAGAGCTTGGTGATGTAGTGGAATGCTGCAGTGCTTGGTGATGTAGTGGAATGCTAGAGGGTTCTGTGATGTAGTGGAATGCTGGACTGCTTGGTGATGTAGTGAAATGCTGGATTGCCTGGTGATGTAGTGGAATGCTGGAGAGCTTGGTGATGTAGTCTTGCTTAACCGCGAGCCCACACTTTCATTGCACCATAGATGGTCTTGTGTTCCTGCATGACCACGCTGTTACTACTATGTACATTTGTGTGTTTTTGACTTGTGTTCAATGCTGAGGGCTGGAACAGCAGCTGTGTGCATCCTAGCAATGTGATTCGGTCACAGACACGTCCGTGGGTGTAACTTTATTCCTGGAATAAACTCACTTTTCAGACTACTACGACTCACCGTCCCTTACTTCATTGGCCTTACCAGAGCTAATGGCTAGATGTCATTTTTTGACCATTTGGGGATATAAATTATTTGTATAATTTTGAAATCCTATCACTAAGCCAAGCCCATTCTAATGTTGTCATTCATCCAAACATCACCTGACGCTGCAGGCGTTCCCGAGGTTCGTGCCCTAAGACTTTAGGCACTTTGGGGATCATGTTAATCGTCATGTCTTTGGTAGTCGCTTTGAACTTAGTGTCAGCGGCTACTGTTTCCACAATGTTGCTCAGTTGCTTGCTTTTCGAAACGAAGTCTATGGTCTACACATTCAGAACCTTTTGCAGGTTCCACTTTGAGGTATTTTGAGTGGAATTTGTTAACTAAATTTTACGTAAGTTATTTGTAGGCGTTCGAACCTGAAAGCCATTGAGTGACTTAAATGTTAGTATTAGTTTAGCTACAAACAGCTGATGACTGAGTGTGAACTCCTATGGAAGGACACTGCGTAGGTTCATTGGGACTGTGTCCTTTTCTTGTAGATACAAACTACATAATCGCAATCTGTGTTGACTGGTGGTAGTTAATTTTTATCACTAGTGATCCTGGTGCCTGCAGTGTGAATGATTTTGGAGATTTTAGATTTTTTAGATTCTCATATCGAGCTTAAGTCATCTTGGAGACCAGCTGTTGTCCGTCCTTGGGATGCGTTCAATGTTATTTGATCGCCATAAGAAGACTCTTACAGGAGAAGCTTTCTGAATTGGTCCAAAACTTCACTCCTTTCCCATGACTTGCATCCTCCGCTGAACACTCTGCTTCATCGTACAGGCGTGGTGTTTAGCATTTCTGGACCAGTATACGCTTGTCATGAGGGCAGCATCTGCGCAACGTCCTGTTCAGCAAGTGTCCTGCTGATGTTACAACCTTCTTCTATAATTTTTAGGTCGAGCCTAGAGCAGCGCATGCACTGCATGCGAGACTTATAGTAAGGGGCTTCAGAAAGCTGACCAGACGCTCGTGCGTCATGGCCTTTTTCCTGCGGTTACGCGCGCAGGGCACATCTGTTTCCCATTATCGTGCCCAGACGCGGGCGCGATAATTGGAAACACATGCCTGCCGTGCGTGTAATCGCTGGCAAAAGGCCATGACGCACGAGCGTCTGGTCAGCTCTGCAGGCTGCCGCGCTCGCTCGCCCCCGCTCCTCTCTTGTTTAAACATGTTTGTAACCACATTTTGGGAAAACATATTGTAGTTTAGTTAATTTATAAGAATTCCATCTTAAAACACTAAGCAAAGAAAAATCGCAAAGAACTCAGTTGAAGCCACCGTGGGACTCTTCTGGATTCACTAGAGAAATAAATGGTTTCAATGGCAAAGTGTTGTAATTTTCACTAAATATGCCATTCGTTGATTATGTCTACTGACTTAGTCTGTATTTTCTAGCCATTGGAACACCCCACGCTTTTTTCTGATTCTCACATATAGACCAGCGTCCTGAAATACTGTGTGTCACTTGGGTCCAGCAGAAATTATTTGTAACTGGCCTCTGATATTTGTACTCCTCGGGACTTATGAGGCACGCGAAAAGGCGCCCTTTTAAGCACGGAAAAAAAGACCACCCGGCGTATAATATGGAGGAAATGTGGTTGTCGCTGTTTCTGTGGTGATGGACAACTCCAAGTGTTAAGTGGCAACAAAGTGCAGCTGCACCTCCCTGTGAAGCAGAGGGAGACCCCGGACCCACCCTGTTGATATCAATCTCTTGCTGCCCCCTCTTTGAGGGGGTGCGTGTCACACTGTTGCGGACTGAGGTCTGGTGTCTGCTTCCCAGAGGGCTGCTTCCGCTGTGACATCATCGCTGACTCAGGCTTGTTGTGTTTGGCTGCACCCCGACTACCACACACGTCGGTGTTTAAGTCGGTGCTGTACAGGTTCCCGCTCTTTTTGTTCTCCGGGGTGAGATAGAGCGGTGACTCAAGAGTGCGCATTCGTTGCCTACCTCACTCGCAATAACCAGCACGCGGCAGTCCCGGGGAGAGGACGTTGTTTGGGGATACATAATGTGAAAATGAAATATCGTGGAGAAGAGTGGCATAATTAGGGTTTTTAAGTGGGCCGGGTCCTGCCGGTCCTCAGCACCGGTAGTTTCTAAAAAGCAGGTGCTGAGACGGGTCCCTGTTGGACTCTCCATTTTTGCCCTCACCCTCAGGGTGAAAAAAAATCCTAACTCTGCAGCAGTACCGCCCTTCATTGCCTTTGATGTAACTTCAAAGACACTGGTGATAGTTCTTTCACTGTCTCCTCATTTCCAAATGGAAGCATTTTCAATATTATAAACAACGAAGCCGTAGTTGTTGCTTATTTATCTTATGCAGCTAACAGCCATTGGCAAAGCCAATAGTCCTGACTTGTTGTAGGTGTAATGTTACTTTTATTATATATATGGATGCAATTATAGAAGCGGCGAAATACCAGACGGGTGGCAGACAATATGCTAAGCACAAACTTTTAGCTTATGTGTTTTTAAGCCACGCCCTTAATTACTTCGGCCTCGCCCCTTTGAGAGACCCCCAGTTTTTCATCCCACTTAAAACCCTGGGCATAATAAGTGGTGACCTATTGTACTCGCTATGCCGTTGTGTTACTAAGTGTGAAAGGCTGTAAACCAAGCAATCTCATTCAGGGGCATAGCTTTCATTGGTGCAGCAGGTGCAGTAGCACTGGGTCCCACAGCCTTGAGTGGCCTACCGAGCTCTGACAGTGCTGCGTCTTACTACCCCAACAGCAGTCAAGGGGCCATTTTCTTTTCTGGCACCACAACCCATGGCCTCCTTTCTACGCTGCTGATCACACTGATATTTTGTGTTTGGTGAAGAGGGCGCAGCAGCAGCTGGACACGAAGACAAGAAACTACGCGAACAGCTATCTCTAAAGCACAGATGGCAGCAGGACTGAAGCACCTGCAGCGATGCTGTGCACGGCACGGCATGGCTGTCTCTCTCCCCAGCCAGCCTGCATTTACACATTAAATGTTCTGGCTATTGCGGAATGAGCACGATTTACCAAGGTTCACTAACAAGCAACGTAGTTAAGCGTGGGCAGCAACACTGCAGCCTTCATTGGTGCTTCATTGGTGCTAGTAAGTGCAGGAGCAGCAGTTGTGCACGGTTCCTTCACAGGGACAGAAGAGAGTTTAAACGCACGCACACAACCATGTGCATGATTTGCGTTATTGAGCCTTCTTCACATGCGTGGACTCTAACAACACAGACAGCTACAGCGCATCCTTACACGCACGCACCTTCACAGAAACTGACACACACAGTGTATGTGTATGCGCCACTGTTGTATAACCATCTCTAAAACAGACAGACCACTCACCGCGCTGGCAGCGGCACTGCAATCTGTCCTCTCAGGTTGTGTGCTAGTGATTGTACTTCTGTTGGTGTTTGTAGAATGTAACCGTATGCGAGGGTGTCCGTTTGGTGTTGGTATGTTGAACGGTGTGATGGTGTGTGATAAGGTGACAGTGTCTGTGTTTCGTCACATGATATTTTCCGGATAGAGAGCCCGAGACTGACACTTGATGTGTGTGGTGTGTATTAATGTTTTGATTGTTACATGCATGTACTTTTATGGAATGTCTTGGCCACAGAATCCAGGGTCTTGCGCGCATCCCCAAGCTCCACCTCATAAGCCGACTTCGATGCCCGTCACCTCACGGTTCACTGTCTCTTTGCATTTAGTGATGCGCAGTCGCAGTCCAGCGTTCTCTGACTCGAGCGAGCGGACCTTGTCGATGTAGATCACAAGTCTGTCATTGAGGTCCTGCAGTTCCTCCTTCTCCTGTAGCCGGGTGATGCGGGTGGGAGACAGCAGCGGGGTACCTCCTTTCCGGGTGCCGCGCTTCTGGCCCGGGGTCTCCATAGCAGCAGACGGCGGGTGGAGGTTCCGTCAGTGTCCAGACAGAATTCTCTGTTGGGAGGCAAGGGAGCAACCGACAGTTGGACTGTCCTCGTCGCTGCTGCTGGCAGTCAGTGCACCCTCCTCTCTGGCTCCAGCTCACATAACCAGGCCAAGCCAAGGGAGGGGTCATTACACCGCCAACTCCACGCCTTCAGTGTCATTCCTGTATTTTTATTACATGGAGACTTGGACAGGGGGGAGAACCCACTGGCAATAAACCAGAAATAACCCACCAATATATTTTACATGGCTTGTCTCCCCAGATGAGACCATTTTGAATGTCTCAAGCTACAGCAACTGAAAAGAGACTACATTACTTTGCTTGTTTTAATGAAAGGAAAGAAAGACCATACACACCCTCCTACTATGAATATTGTTGATTGTTTTCATATAGAAACAAGCATTGGCATAGCCAATAGGTCTCGCCTTTGGGACCTTATAAGTGTTTAGTTATCCAGCACAATATCCTTGGTGCAACAACATCAAGTGTTGCATAGCCAATAGGTCTCGCCTTTGGGACCTTATAAGTGTTTAGCCATGCAACAGTTGGTGTTGTTGCACTAAGGATATTGTGCTGCATAACTAAATACTTATAAGGTCCCAAAAGCGAGACCTATTGGCTATGCCAATGCTTGTTTTTAGTAGTGCGGAAGTCTGTTTTCTGAGCAGGGGTAGAGGGCAATGTATGCCTCTTTACATCCCTCCAAACCCTCTTCCTCCATTGTCATCCTTTTTTTCTACCTCTGAGCCCTCTCAAGAATGGTTGAGGCAGTGAGGTTAGCCCTCTTTAAAGAGGTTACTGCTTGAGATAGTCCGCTACACCTGCAGGCCTGGGTTATTCAGGGACCAAAGGGACCGGTAATCTCATAGGGTCATTATTGCTGTCATTGGCTTTCTCGTTGTATTGGTGTGAGAAAGTGCCATCTTTCTTGCATGGTACGCCCCCACTTTTTGCTGAATTGCTGATGTACTTTGACTGAGTGTGCCCTGGGCTCCTGCCAATCAGGTGCCCAGGGCCTGTGTTCCTTCCCTAAAACTGCATTGTAGCCTAAACCCAATTGGCATCTCTGGCCACATGTCAGCCCCTGGTAAATGGTACCATAGGTACCCAGGGCACTGTGACCAGAGAAGGCCTCTAAGGGCTGCAGCACTTATTGTGCCACCCTTAGAGGCCCTGTACCCTGACACACACACACTGCCTTTGCAGGCTGAGTGTCTTGGTGCAGAACAAAACAGAGAGTCGACATGGCACACATCCCAGTGTGCCATGCCCACAAACACACTGCCCTGGCATACCTCAGTCACCCCACTAGCTGGGTGCACTATGCCAGTGGTGAGGGTACAGGTGCATGAGCCCTGTACCCCTACAGTACCCAGGTCCATTCCTGGGCACTGTAAGTGCAGTGTTGCCATTAAGAGTATATGGTGCTGGGAGGTCGTCATCACGAACTCCACAGCACCATGATGGCTACTCTGAAGACTGAGAAGTTTGGTATCAAACTTCTCAGCACATTAAACCCAGACTGATGCCAGTGTAGGATTTAATGTAAGATGCACGACAGAGGGCAACTTAGAGTTGCCCCCTGAACCTAACCCACAATCCACGTCCTGCCTGAGAGGCTGCCTAAGCTGCCACCCAGCAGACATGTTGCTGGACCGCTGGGTAGAGAGCCATCCGCTCTCCCGGGCCTGCAACAATGCACGTCCTGGGCGAGGTGCTAGGTCACCTCCCCCAGGATGGGCAGGGAGAAGCTTCAGAGGCATGCCGCCTTTGTGAGCCTCCCCAGACCACTTGCTGTACTCAGCAACTGGTCCCCACCGGTTCTAGCCCCCACTCTGGCGGGAAGACTGGCGGGAAACCCCAAGTGAGGAAAGGGGTGTGCCAGCCTCTGCCAACCCCACCCCTCAGGTGGGGAGGCGAGGTGAAGCACATCTCCAGGCTCTCGCCATCTTGAAGATGGGGAGCCCTGCCCAATCAGGACTAGGCTCCTGCCCCCTCCCACTGGAGAGTGGCAGGATAGGGGTGTACCCACCCCAGGGAAGGGACCCATTGGTCCCTGCCCTTTACCTACCTGTAACGCCCCTAAATTTAGTATTTAGGGGCACACTGAACCTTCCTTCCTGAGATCCCGAAACCAAAACAAGCAAGAAGAACAAGAAGAAAGAAGACCTGCAGTGCAGCTGCTAACAAGAGGGAGACACCAACTGACTTGGCCCCAGCCCTACAGGCCTGTCGACCCTCGAACCTGCTCCTGCTAAACCCCGGCGTCTCCAGTGGTCAGCAACCTCGAAAACCCCGGAGGACCTGACTGCCTTGTGTCTCTAAAAGACTGGGACTCCCACGAGCAGTGGTACTGCTCAAAGCAAGTAACAAACCCCTGGTGCCAGCCAGGAACCGCGACTCCTGCACACTCTGCACCCGCCGAGCCCGGCCTGTGCCTGAGTGGACAAAGACCACGAGGACGTCCCCCCGGCGACTGTGACCCAGAATCCAGCACCCAAGGACCCTCCTCGACGCTCCTGACGACGCCTGCAGCCTCAGAACCTGGGACCCCTCCAACCGCGACCAGCAGAGGGTAAGATTTCCCGACGCGAAAAGACACCCCTGCACCCGGCGCCCTGCGGCCCCCTGTGCCCAACTCCGGGGTGCCTACCTATCCTCCAACTACCCAACTTATCTCTCGAAGTGGTGGTCGCACCTGAAGAATCTCCAGCTTCTCCATTGAAATACATTGAGCACCCGACGGCTCAAAAGCACCCTGCACCCAGCCGCCCAAGTGCCCCTGGGAGTGCAACACCTATCCTATTCTACTTCCCCACTTGCCCTGTGTAAGTGACCAGGAGCCCAGCTCCCACAGCCGCGTGGCCTGCCTGCTAGCAGCCACCAACCAAGGGCCCCCTGCCCGCCATAGGCTAACATTGGGCCTTACTCACTCTGCACCCGGCCACCCCTGTGCGGCTGAGGGTGTACCAACTGTACCTACCTGACCCTGGGAGACCCCTGAGTCTATGCCCAGAACCTTAACTCTGCCAGTCAAGTACTTACCTGAAAACCGATAGCCTACATTTTCTCCATAGGGTAACATTGACTGGTTTATACTGAAATTTCTTGTGTGTCGAGTTTTGAAACTTTAAAATATTCACTAAAAATCGCCCGATCAACGAAAACGAAATTACTCACCTGTTATCAGGAGAGATCCCAGTGCTGGATCTTGGTGCCCAGCATTGACCCTGAAAAGTAATTACAACTGTACTTACCGATAACTTGATTTTCCTCCATAGGATAACATTGCCTGATTTTCTCCAGAAATTCTTCTAAGTGTCGATTTTTGAAACAAACAAATATTCCTTAAAAATCGCCTGTGTAACGAAAACGATTTCTTTCAACTGTTTACAGGAAATGCACCAGGGTTGAATCCAGGATCCAACCCTGAGTAAGAAAATCATACGTAAAGTAACTGAAACTGCTTTTACTTAAAAACTCCCATTGAGCTCAATGTTATAATTGTGTTTGAATTGTGTTGCCTATTGCAACAACTGTAGCTATTGCATTTAAAAGTCTATTGTGTATTGAAAGTATATAACTAAAGCATCTCATTCTGAGAAAGTATTTTTATACCTATTTGTGGTTCCTAATTAAAACAACAATATATTTTTATATACAAAACAATTGGCCTAGAGTTCAGTTCTTGAGTGTGTGAGACCATTTGCTGACTGAGTGTGTACAACAAATGCTTTACACTGTCCTCTGATACTGCCTTACTGCTCGACTAAGCTACCACTTTAGAGAGTAAGGTTATATCTAACTTTAGCCTCTGCCAAACCTCTGGGGACTGTGGACTCTGTGCACACTGAACCTTACTTTGGTTCAGTATATACAGAGCCACTTTCTTACAATGGGTGGCAGTCATTGGCTTTCTCTTTGTACGGCTGGCAGTCATTGGCTTTCTCGTTGTACGGGTGGCAATCATTGGCTTTCTCGCTGTACGGGTGGCAGTCATCAGCTTTCTCGTTCTACGGGTTGCAGTCATTGGCTTTCTCGTTCTACGGGTTGCAATCATTGGCTTTCTCGTTGTACGGGTGGCAATCATTGTCTTTCTCGTTGTACGGGTGGCACCAAAGGAAGACGGCCCATGAGCTGCAAGTACCATGATATCTGGATTTGGTACGTTTGTGCTGTGTTGCCTAACTGGAACATGGCACTGTGTGACTTCTCTTTCCCTGAGTGTTTGCCCTTTTTGTCTCCGCTTCAAAGGGATTGTGCCGCACAGTAGGATCTCTGGAATACTATTTGCGGGTAGGGGGGCCTCTTTGATGATAAAGCTCCTTTAGACCGTGTGATGCTTAGGCCTCCAGACTGGGAGGTGAGGCTGCATCTCTTCCCTTTCTCTTTCTTCTTCAGGAGTGGATCACAAATTACTGTGTAGTAAATGGTGTAGCAGATCAGGCAGAAACAGGCCGGATTTATTCATGGAACCCAATGCTCTCCTTGAGTAGTCCTAAAGGATGCCTTGTGTCTGCTCTTGAATCGAATAGGACACTTTACTCCGCACGCATTTACGTGTGCCATTACCCCGCGTTTTTTACTCTGCAAAAACCTTTACAACACAATCCATTACAACGCATTGTCCATTACAACGCAATTTACTATTCTAACTCCACCGGGGCGTTGCAATGGGGAATGCGTTGTAATGGTTTGCGGAGTAAAGCCCTGCGTTGTAAGTTTTTGTGGTGTAAAAAATGCGGGGTAATGACATGCGTTGTAACGCATACGGAGTAAAGGATGTTTCCCCTTGAATCAGACTCCTGTTGCAGTATTCATAGTAACACATACTAGTAAGTAAGCTCTAAGAGCATCTAAACAAACCCCAGGCTGCACGTTTCCTGGTCCAAGTTATACAAATGACGGGGAATGGTGGACTAGTGAGAATCAGAGCCGGGCACCCTCCTGGCCCTCCAGCCTCCATGTACCGGCGTCTTCCGCTCATCCTCTCTGAGGTCCCGTCCCACCTGCTGCAAGCTGGCTGGAACCAGTGTTCCCCTGACTCCTAGCCAGCGATGCTGGATTTATGAGGGCATGGCTGAAGGGCTAGTCCCCACCTTCTGGACGCTTCACGAGCCCCCACAGCGCTCGACAATGGCTTCTCCGGGGCGGCCCTGTCTGCACTTGTCCTGCGTGTTGGCAGCAGGCCAGGCTGGCCCTTGGGCGCACTAGTGTGACGCAGCTGCAGCACATACACGCCAGCCACCAACACTGCTCCACGGAGTGAATCCTTTCCAAGGTGTGAAGGATCACTCCCCCGCCCGGCATCCTTCCAGAATAAGATGGGGGTGCAAGCGAAGTGCTTTTATCCCAATATTTTCCATATGAAGGACAAAACATAATAATTACAGTGCCCGGCTGGCACAAAAGTCAAGGGGTTTTAAGATGCGAAATGACGTAAAAAACAATTCACATTTTCCTAAAGCACTCACGCACACCTGGGACATTGCAGCTTTGGTGGAATACTTTTTGGAAGTTATGTGAATAAGCAAAAGCCGTAAAACTGCACCCATGCAAGTTTGCATCTCTGCTGGTGCATACTTCTGACTTTTTTGGGGAAAGGCCCTGTGCATGGTGAATTATAACCCAGAAGGGGCAATATATTATTAGCAGGCACAAAGGGCCTAGTAGCATGTGCATGTTTCTTTAAACATTGACACTTCCTTTGTGGCTCCTAGTGACGTCACAAAAGCACACCGTGACGTAAACAAGCGAAGCGTTCCGTATCCATGGAGGCTCACATGATTGTTACTTCTCGGCGAGAGAAGAGCCATTTTCTCGGCTCCCGTCACCAAACCAATATTCGTGATTTTCCAGCCTAAATTCTGTCTGAGGAGTATTGTAGACATAGAGGGTTGTTACTATTGAAGGAAATGGCAAGACGTGCTCTGTCTGTGCCCGTCACTCACAAAGGTAAATCCTGAATTATTTCCCGCTTCGAGCGCTGTGCGGGTTGCCTGTGGCTTCAGGCAGCATTTTTGGCTGTTCATTCACCATGTCAATGGTATGTTTATGCTTTACATCTATTTGGCTATTGTTTGTTGGTCATTTCCACGCTTTGTTTATTGTTTTTTTACCCTTTTTATTTCCTTTTGCTGAGGCTCGTCTCGGACTCATCCAGACATTAACCGTCACCTGTCGGAAGTGCACATCTGCACTCGAGCAGTCTCTTTCGCTCTGCTCCCCGTTTGTGCCCTCTTATATTCTCTCCCACCCCTTCTTGGCTCGTGTTGTCTCCTCTCTCTGTATCTCTCGATCCCCAGCTCTTGTTTGCTTCTGCCCGTTCTCCTCATTCCTTTCCCACCGCCTTCCTTACTTTCACGCACATGTTCCCCTCTCCTTGCTCGCCAAGTGGTCGAAGTTCATTAAAAAACACAAGGGGAACTGTAACGAAGTGATGTACACAGGTTGATGTTTAAATCAGGTTTATTCCAAGTAAAGGATCCCATCCACAGTAACAGTGCAACCAGGGAGCAGGCTCAGCTTCAACTGCTTTCCAGAGCCTCTTACATCACTACATTCTGAAGCTCTTGGCAACAGGAGCAGAAGCCTAGAATGCCACAGGAACTGTGATCCTAAATCCAATTGGGGTGGGGTCAGCCAGTGTGGTGGGCGGGATAAAAGGCGTGACTAATAGAACAAAATATTCTGCAACAATTCTGTGGTCTTCTTCCTTCAAGTAACTGCACGTAAAATAACACAAACCTTAAATGAAAAGTAATTACAAGTTATGTTAATCAGTGAGAGATGACTTCTTCCTTCTGGCCCTCACCTCATTGCTTCTGTACTTCTGTCCTCCTTTGCCCCCTGTCCCTTTCCTTCTGCCGCCTGTCCCTTTTACTTCTGCCCTTCTTTGCCCTCTCCCTTTGCTTCTGACCCCTGTCCCATTCATTCTGCCCCCTGTCCCTTTCCTTCTGCCCCTGTCCCTTTCCTTCTGCCCCTGTCCCTTTCCTTCTGCCCCCTGTCCCTTTCCTTCTGCCCCTTTGCTTCTGTCCCCCTGTCCCTTTACTTCTGCCCCCGTCCCTTTACTTCTGCCCCCTGTCCCTTTGCTTCTGCCTCCTCTCCCTTTGCTTCTGACCCCTGTCCCATTCATTCTGACCCGTCCCTTTCCTTCTGCCCCTGTCCCTTTCCTTCTGCCCCTGTCCCTTTGCTTCTGAACCCTGTTCCTTTGCTTCTGAACTCTGTCCCTTTGCTTCTGACCCCTGTTCCTTTGCTTCTGACCCCTGTCCCTTTGCTTCTGCCCCCTGTCCCTTTGCTTCTGCCCCTGTCCCTTTGCTTCTGCCCCTGTCCCTTTGCTTCTGAACCCTGTCCCTTTGCTTTTGAACCCTGTCCCTTTGCTTTTGAACCCTGTCCCTTTGCTTCTGAACCCTGTCCCTTTGCTTCTGACCCCTGTTCCTTTGCTTCTGCCCCGTCCCTTTGCTTCTGCCCGTCCCTTTGCTTCTGAACCCTGTCCCTTTGCTTCTGCCCCCTGTCCCTTTGCTTCTGCCCCCTGTCCCTTTGCTTCTGAACCCTGTCCCTTTGCTTCTGACCCCTGTTCCTTTGCTTCTGACCCCTGTCCCTTTGCTTCTGAACCCTGTCCCTTTGCTTCTGAACCCTGTCCCTTTGCTTTTGAACCCTGTCCCTTTGCTTTTGAACCCTGTCCCTTTGCTTCTGAACCCTGTCCCTTTGCTTCTGACCCCTGTCCCTTTGCTTCTGCCCCCTGTCCCTTTGCTTCTGCCCCCTGTCCCTTTGCTTCTGAACCCTGTCCCTTTGCTTCTGACCCCTGTCCCTTTGCTTCTGAACCCTGTCCCTTTGCTTCTGAACCCTGTCCCTTTGCTTCTGCCCCTGTCCCTTTGCTTCTGCCCCTGTCCCTTTGCTTCTGACCCCTGTCCCTTTGCTTCTGACCCCTGTCCCTTTGCTTCTGACCCCTGTCCCTTTGCTTCTGCCCCTGTCCCTTTGCTTCTGAACCCTGTCCCTTTGCTTCTGACCCCTGTTCCTTTGCTTCTGAACCCTGACCCTTTGCTTCTGAACCCTGTCCCTTTGCTTCTGACCCCTGTCCCTTTGCTTCTGCCCCCTGTCCCTTTGCTTCTGCCCCCTGTCCCTTTGCTTCTGCCCCCTGTCCCTTTGCTTCTGACCCCTGTTCCTTTGCTTCTGCCCCTGTCCCTTTGCTTCTGAACCCTGTCCCTTTGCTTCTGGCCCCTGTCCCTTTGCTTCTGACCCCTGTCCCTTTGCTTCTGACCCCTGTTCCTTTGCTTCTGACCCCTGTTCCTTTGCTTCTGCCCCCTGTCCCTTTGCTTCTGCCCCCATTGCCCTTAATCTTCCTGGTGTGGTTTAACCCTGCTTCGCAAGCTGCATTGGCAGGTCCACAGGCCGCTGCATTCTTCATGTAAATGTGCCATGTAGAGTTCTGCTTCTAATGCAATAAGTGACGGATAATCTCATTTTCCGTGGTTAGGCGGATCCCATCACGTGTGACCCTGATTTGTACAGTGTGATGGAGTTGGCGGGAGACCGAGATGCTGCTGGCTCTGGATGGTTACGAATCCCTCAGGGCGTCCTTTTCTCGGTCACTGAAATGGCCTCTTGGTGGGGCAGCTCCGCCTCGCCTGTCATGTGGAGATGTAGCCGAATAGACAGATATGAACTTGGGGAACCAGGTTCGAGTCTCGGGGTTGGCCCAACATTCTGTGATTCCGGGCAAATCGCTCCCTCTTCCCACGCCTTTAGGGGAAAAAATCAATCTGACCTTGTGGAGTGTAATCTAGCGCTGTAATGCCCTGGGTCTGTTTGTGGTATGTACAACGGAAAAATATTAAAAACAAAAACAAAAATGCCTAGCTGTGTCTACCCTCCTCGTAGCCAATGATTATGTTCATATGTGAAAACCCCTCTCCCTCCTATTGCAGCGAGAATACTATTACAACAATAATATTTATTGTGTTTACATTTTTCTGTGTCCTGTTCTTATTTTCTATCCATCCATCTTTGTCACGAGCAACCTTTCTATTTCTGACCCTTACACGAATATAACCTTTTAATTACTCAAGATGTCTGTTTGCCAAATCAAAAACCCCACTCTTAAAATCGAGGTTTAGATATTTTCAGCCCTCTGCTTCCCTCAAAGGAAGTCGCGTATTTCCCCATCACCCCATCCTCATTAGTGTGACATATGAGGCATGTCTAGGCCCTAATTTGAAGATCCTTTAGCTGAGAAAGAGGCCCCAAAGTTACCAGTATATCAGTAAAATATGCATATTATTTGAAGTTAGCCAACAAAAGGTGCCCCATGCCACAGAAGCATTGTGCAATAACCACACACCACACTGTTATTGAAGCGTAAAAGGCCATTTATTAGGACAAGTATGCAAACATACTAATGAACTTTATTAACCTTAACTAGTTCCAACTATAACTCCTGACATAAAACCGCACAGTTTCATTCTCCCAGCGCTATTCGCAACTCACCATCTGATTTGCTTCACTCCTCCCCCTTCCACTCGCTGACCTCATTCCATATACCCAATCTCTCTTTCACTGGCCCTCCAAACATCCTCCCTTGAAGTTCCTTCCGTTGCTCATTGCAATCCGCACACCACCATCAGTCACCTGTGCACCCCCGCCCCCGACGGGGTGGATCTGCCCGTATGTGACTCACCATCCCTCCAAAGTGCCGCCTATGCCCTGCAACCTGTCCTAAACTGGCAAACGCTGTAACTAACCTTTCCCTTACCCATCCTCCTACAACATGTAGGGTGGGCGGGAGGACTAACTTTTGCAGACCCCCTTCCGGTGGTGCCTGGTGCCAGGAAGATGCCGGATACTCCTCTCCTGACACCTTCTTTTATAGCCCTACCTAACACCCTCCCCTTCCCCTAACTTGCCCTATCCCCACCTTGTCCTTCTGGCCCTGCGCGAAGCACCCCGGGGGATGACTGTCTGCGACCTTCACTTCCCCCGGTGGCCAGCATTCCACTCGCTTTCTTTGTGCAGCGTCATCTGATCCAAACCGTTTAGTGCTGTGACCTAGTATGGCCGCTTCTGATTGCCACTTAATCTGACAGCTGTCTTGACAGTCAAGTTAGGTTGCAACCACTGCCTTTTATCCCAAACCTTGCTGCTTTCACGTTTTCAATGAAGTTCCGCGCTTCACGCTAAGCAGACTGTCCATGGCTGCACTCACTAACACCTCAGCACCCCAAAGGTCCCTTTACCCCCAGTTGCCACACTTGGTACACTCTGATTCTTACACCCGGCCCCACGTATGGTCATTCTTATCTCTGTATTTCTGGGTGCATCTTAAAGCTTTGCCTCCTGCCTTCATGAGTGTTCTTTCCCGGGTTCCTAAATTGGTTCTCTCCCAGAACCCAAGGTTCTATCCAAGGGCCCCTCTTACAGTCCACAGTTACTGCTGCGCACTCTTACCTCAGGATTTCGCTCTCATTTTCACGCTGACGGTTCTCAGACATGTCTCTCAGTCCCCAATGTTTCTCGAGCTCTCCTTGCCCTCTCTGGGCTCTGCTTTCCTAATTTGCATGCAGCACTTTATTTCAAAGTAGTCCGAGTTTGATAAATAAATCAATAATATAGTATGAGGCAGGCGAGAACATGTACTGTATTTTAAACACCCCAAGCACACAGTAAAGGATTATTGCTTGTACTAAAAAAAGGCAAGGCAGCAAAACTGTCTGCAAAGGCTTTGTACCTTTTTCTGGGAGTTTTCAAAAACCTGCTGTCTAACCTCCCATTAGGAAAGGAGCACCTAAAATGCTGATTTTATAATTTTATGGAAGATTTAAAAGCCCATGTGTTGTGACTTAGGTTGTTGCTATGCATCCTTACTGTTTGACCTTCGGCCCTGTAAGGCGTGCAAGTTGTGTGCGTTGTGGTGACGTTTACCCTTGCCTGAGACCTGTGGTCCTTTCAGGCGGACAGTATGTGTGTGTGCGTGCTGTGCGAATATATACAATTAGTGACAATTGTTTCCCTAAGGGAAGGTGATGGGTGTGATTTTAATGTATTTTAAGTCTTGGGACTGTTTTATTTTTTTTCATCTTTAGTCTTTGAAGATTTATTCGTGTCAATGGTTTCCCGCAGGGGGACATAGTGGGGATCTTTAATGTATTCAATGTCTTTAGGGCTATTGTTCCTTTTTTAGGTCTCGCCTGGTGTTGCAGCGGGCATGCGCTGCTCGCTCTGCGAGGGCTTCTTGGAATCAATACGGTTTCAGAAGCTTTCAGAAGCGGACTTGAAGCCCCGCCCATCTTTTTCATTCGCTGGCATCATCCTCCATGCTAAACGCTGGCTCACGATTGAAAAGGAGGCTTCTTAGTCCCTCCTTGTTACCGCCCTGTCCACTTTTGGCCCCGCCCACCCGGACTGGATCGTGTACTCGCAGAGTTACAGACTCTCCTTTATAAGTCTGGAAGCACTCTTTCCTTGTCATTTTGAGCGCGGGCCGCCTCGGCCGCGCTTGTTTTAATGTGCCTTGCTTTTTTTTTTTTCGAGTGCTTGTTTACTTTATTTTAGAGCGCTACGGGCCGCCTCGGCCGCGCTTTTGCTTTTTTTTTTTTTCGTGTGCTTGTTTTTTTTATTTTGGAGCGCCGCGGGCCGCCTCGGCCGCGCTTGTTTTAATGTTTTGTATTTGCAGCGCGCCATGCGCGCTTTCACTTTAACAATGGTGGCCGCCCCCACACAGCACTTGTCTTAAAGTGAAAGCGTGCATGGAGCGCTGCAGATACAAACAAGTGGCCGCCATTGCCAAAGCCGGTGTCCCGGCAGCTTAACAGACGGGGAGCGCAAAACAGAACATGGGCTTCGGCAATGGCGGGCGCTTGTTTTCTTGGTTTCCTGCTAGTGTTACAGACTGCCTGTGTTCAGCAAACACTAGGTTGCCTTGTCCTTTACAAATTGCGATCAAAGCAAACAATGCGAAATGGCCTATTTATGTGCCCTGAAGAACACAACCCGACATGGGAGAAGCAACTACTGCTAATCATATCACAGGCAAAAGCCTCTTCAGTGGTATTTAGCTGCGATTCAACTTTCGGTTTGTTTTCCCACTAGTACGACTACTGGCCCGTACGAATGCAAGCGTACCACGGGGGAACCGCCAGACGGAAGCTCTGTTAAACATTGCGTATATTCACTTATGTCATACTACGCTACATAGACAAGTGATCCTGACAATGTACACAAAGCACCAAGAGATTAGCTACTCCCTAAGCAGTGTTTACACATAGGTGAGGTAATCCTCCACCAGCTAACTGCCTCACTGGGCGAGTCCATTATTGCTGCTCTCCGTGCTACACTGGGATGCTGCAGGGTCGGGAACAATTTCACAGCTGGGCGATAACTTAAAAGGGCGAAGAGCCAATAAGAACTTCTCAAAGAGGCAACAAGTCCAAGTAAAAGCACTCTAAGCCACTTGTAGGGTTGTGGCAAGGCAACGCAAATGTAACTAACAGAGATTGTCTCGTCTTCAAAAAAGAAGCGCCTTGGAGTGATTGATTTCGCAGTGCTGCTCAACACGAGGTCCTCGTTTATTCATTTATCCATGGAGGACCATTCCGGGGTTATGTGCGCCAAGAGCTTCCTCGTCAAGGTGGAGAAGGGCCTGCTGTTGGTGATCCGGAACGACACCCAGCCGCGACTGCTGCTGGCGGTGCCTGGCATGTCCTTCGCAGCGCTAGCTGGAACCACCCTGATCTTGGCATTACTTTTCTTCAATGTAATTCCCTCGCAACACACAGCTCATCAAAGCACGCAAGTTTTTTTTTGTGTTATTCAACTTAGCTTTATTCTTGGTCTTAATTCCAAAGACAGTCGGGGCTAAAATTGTTGAAAACCTTTATTTTTTGGGGTTGTCTGAAAGACCTGGGAGTTACGGGTTTGAAATAGAATGACAATCACGTGCCAGGACTTAGGAGTGATGTGACCGCTATACTTAGATATTCTATAACTCTAGGAAGGATTCCACCTTTTGACACATTTGGTTACATTTGTGTGGGGTTTGTGAAAACAGAGAATGTGGCATAAGTGCCTGAGCTGCTGACTTTTGAACTGGGGATCCAGGATCGAGTCTCGGCGTCGGCTCAACACCCTGTGATTCTGGGCAAATCACTTAATCTCTCAGCGCTTACCAAAAATGATTGTGTCCTTGTGTAATATAACTGGTGCTCATGTAAAGCACTTTACTACCTTTGGGTCGAGTTCGTGCAATATAAAACTGCAAGCCAAAATAAAAAAACATTTGCAATGCAATAGGTCTCGCATTTCAGAGAGTTTGCGCTATTGACATTGTAAAGGGCAATGCCTTTTAATTATGTGTTTTGAAAACCTGCAAGTGGTGCGTAAACATGCAGTTTGCACTAGTCCTTGCTTATGAGAAGCAAGGCTGGCAGTAAAAGAGGCACAATTACTGCCAGCATTGCTTGTTATAAGCAACAACTATAAGTGCAAAGTGCGTGTTTATGCACCGCTTGCATGTTTTCAAAACACAAATAAAAGGCATTGTCATTTACAATGCCAATAGCTCAAACTCTCCCAAATGCGAGACCTATTGCATTGCAAATGCTTGTTCCCATTGCCAGTCCTTTAATTAGCAATTCTATAGTTTAACCTGTGCTTTCATTTCTTATACTTATGGTTTTCGATTAGATTTATTTCTGTTGTTCTATGTATAATTTGTGTCAAAAGATTCCCTAAGGAAGGGAGATGTGTTGTGACTTGAGTCGTTGCTATGTGCCCTTTCCTTAGTAACACCGTCCCTACTGGGCAGCCAGGATGAATGCTGAAGTGCTTTGTGATGTGGGGGAATGCTGGAATGCTTGGTGATGTAGTGGAATGCTGGAATGCTTGGTGATGTAGTGTAATGCTGGAATGCTTGGTGAGGTAGTGGAATGCTGGAGTGCTTGGTGATGCAGTGTAATGCTGTAGTGTTTTGTGATGTAGTTGAATGCTGGAATGCTTGGTGATGTAGTGGAATGCTGGTGTTTTTTGTGATGTAGTGGAATGCTGGAGTGTTTTGTGATGTAGTGGAATGCTAGAGTGTTTTGTGATGTAGTGGAATGCTGGAGTGCTTGGTGATGCAGTGTAATGCTGTAGTTTTGTGTGAGGTAGTGGAAGGCTGGAGTGCTTGGTGATGTAGTGGAATGCTGAAGTGTTTTGTGATGTAGTGGAATACTGAAGTGCTTGGCGATGTAGTGGAATGCTGGAGTGCTTGGTGCTGTAGTGGAATGTTGGAGTGCTTGGTGAAGTATTGGAATGCTGGAGTGTTTTGTGATGTAGTGGAATGCTGGAACGCTTGGTGATGTAGTGGAATGCTGGAGTGTTTTGTGATGTAGTGGAATGCTGGAGTGCTTGGTGATGCAGTGTAATGCTGTAGTGTTGTGTGAGGTAGTGGAAGGCTGGAGTGCTTGGTGATGTAGTGGGATGCTGAAGTGCTTGGCGATACAGTGGAATGCTGGGGTGTTTTGTGATGTAGTGGAATGCTGGAACGCTTGGTGATGTAGTGGAATGCTGGAGTATTTTGTGATGTAGTGGAACGCTGCAGTGTTTTGTGATGTAGTGGAATGCTGGAGTGCTTGGTGCTGTAGTGGAAGGTTGGAGTGCTTGGTGATGGAGTGGAATGCTGGAGTGTTTTGTGATGTAGTGGAATGCTGGAACGCTTGGTGATGTAGTGGAATGCTGGAGTGTTTTGTGATGTAGTGGAATGCTGGAGTGTTGTCTGATGTAGTGGAATGCTGGAGTGTTTTGTGATGTAGTGGAATGCTGGAGTGCTTGGTGATGCAGTGTAATGCTGTAGTGTTGTGTGAGGTAGTGGAAGGCTGGAGTGCTTTGTGATGTAGTGGAATGCTGGAGTGTTTTGTGATGTAGTGGAATACTGAAGTTCTTGGTGATGTAGTGGAATGCTGGAGTGCTTGGTGCTATAGTGGAATGTTGGAGTGCTTGGTGATGTAGTGGAATGCTGGAGTGTTTTGTGATGTAGTGGAATGCTGGAACGCTTGGTGATGTAGTGGAATGCTGGAGTGTTTTGTGATGTAGTGGAATGCTGGGGTGTTTTGTGATGTAGTGGAATGCTGGAGTGCTTGGTGATGCAGTGTAATGCTGTAGTGTTGTGTGAGGTAGTGGAAGGCTGGAGTGCTTGGTGATGTAGTGGGATGCTGAAGTGCTTGGCGATATAGTGGAATGCTGGGGTGTTTTGTGATGTAGTGGAATGCTGGAACGCTTGGTGATGTAGTGGAATGTTGGAGTGTTTTGTGATGTAGTGGAATGCTGCAGTGTTTTGTGATGTAGTGGAATGCTGGAGTGCTTGGTGCTGTAGTGGAATGTTGGAGTGTTTTGTGATGTAGTGGAATGCTGGAGTGTTTTGTGATGTAGTGGAATGCTGGAACGCTTGGTGATGTAGTGGAATGCTGGGGTGTTTTGTGATGTAGTGGAACGCTGGGGTGTTTTGTGATGCAGTGTAATGCTCTAGTGTTGTGTGAGGTAGTGGAAGGCTGGAGTGCTTGGTGATGTAGTGGGATGCTGAAGTGCTTGGCGATATAGTGGAATGCTGGAGTGTTTTGTGATGTAGTGGAATGCTGGAACGCTTGGTGATGTAGTGGAATGCCGGAGTACTTGGTGATGTAGTGGAATGCTGGAGTACTTGGTGATGTAGTGGAATGCTGGAGTGTTTTGTGATGTAGTGGAATGCTGCAGTGCTTGGTGATGTAGTGGAATGCTGGACTGTTTTGTGATGTAGTGGAATGCTGGACTGTTTTGTGATGTAGTGGAATGCTGGAGTGCTTGGTGTTGTAGTGGAATGCTGGAATGCTTGGTGATGTAGTGGAATGCTGGAATGCTTGGTGATGTAGTGGAATGCTGGAGTGTTTTGTGATGTAGAGGAATGCTGGAACGCTTGGTGATGTAGTGGAATGCTGGAGTGTTTTGTGATGTAATGGATGCTGGAACGCTTGGTGATGTAGTGGAATGCTGGAGTGTTGTGATGTAGTGGAATGCTGGACTGTTTTGTGATGTAGTGGAATGCTGGAGTGTTTTGTGATGTAGTGGAATGCTGGAGTGTTTTGTGATGTAGTGGGATGCTGGAATGCTTGGTGATGTAGTGGGATGCTGGAGTGTTTTGTGATGTAGTGGAATGCTGGAGTGCTTTGTGATGTAGTGGAATGCTGGAATGTTTGGTGATGTAGTGGAATGCTAGTGTGTTTGGTGATGTAGTGGAATGCTGGAGTTCTTGGTGAGGTAGTGGAATGCTGGAGTGTTTGGTGATGTAGTGGTATGTTGGAGTGTTTGGTGATGTAGTGGAATGCTGCAGTGCTTGGTGATGTAGTGGAAAGCTGCAGTGCTTGGTGGTGTGTAGTGGAATGCTGGAGTGTTTTGTGATGTAGTGGAATGCTGGAATGCTTGGTGATGTAGTGGAAGGCTGGAGTGTTTTGTGATGTAGTGGAATGCTGGAATGCTTTGTGATGTAGTGGAATGCTGGAGTGTTTTGTCATGTAGTGGAATGCTGGAGTGCTTGGTGATGTAGTGGAATGTTGCAGTGCTTGGTGATGTAGTGGAATGCTGGACTGTTTTGTGATGTAGTGGAATGCTGGAGTGCTTGGCGATGTAGTGGAATGCTGCATTGCTTGGTGATGTAATGTAATGCTGGACTGTTTTGTGATGTATTGGAATGCTGGAGTGCTTGGTGATGTAGTGGAATGCTGGAATGCTTGGTGATATAGTGGGATGCTGGAGTGCTTGGTGATGTAGTGGGATGCTGGAGTGTTTGTGATGTATTGGAATGCTGGAACGCTTGATGGTGTAGTGGAATGCTGGAGTGCTTGGTGATGTAGTGGAATGCTGGAATGCTTGGTGATGTAGTGGAATGCTGGAATGCTTGGTGATGTAGTGGAATGCTGGAGTGCTTGGTGCTGTAGTGGAATGTTGGAGTGCTTGGTGATGTAGTGGAATGCTGGAATGCTTGGTGATGTAGTGGGATGCTGGAGTGCTTGGTGATGTAGTGGAATGCTGGAGTGTTTTGTGGTGTAGTGGAATGCTGGAATGTTTTGTGATGTAGTGGAATGCTGGAGTGTTTTGTGATGTAGTGGAATGCTGGAGTTCTTGGTGAGGTAATGGAATGCTGGAGTGCTTGGTGCTGTAGTGGAATGCTTGAGCGTCTGGTGAGGTTGGGCTGAGCAGCAAGGAGGCTGCTCCTGGTGGGGCTATCTGATATTTACATAACAGCTTACCTATCAGCTTACTTACCTGTACCTAAAGATCGAATAAACCTTCTTCTTCTACAACCTACACTACGGCTACTGGACTTTTCTCCATTACAACACCATGTAAACCATTGGCCTAAGCACTTGTAAGGTATATCGATGACCTAATTGCGGAAGAGAGTTTGGAAACATTTTGTTGCTCTGTGCTTTGTTACGCTCCACTGCTTTTAGAATATTTGTGTAACTTGACTGGTGAACCATTGACTAAAACATTTACTACACCATTATTGAAACACTAGCTAGTTGGAAACTATGATTGAGCTGAAACATATTGATTCTTACCATCTGCACCAACAGCAGTTTAATGAGTATTTTCATCACAGAATGTTCCCCATAATCATTTGATTATTTCTTTGTTGTTCTTTCAGTAATTACATATTTAAGTCCTTTATGGAGATATGTTTTGGGAACAAGTATTCTAGGAGTGTGTGCCTGTTCGCCTCAAGAATACCATGGCACAGACCCTGATATAGGAAGTAGTTTTCTTCTCCAGCTTTTGAAAGCACAGCTTGTTCTCATTAGAGAAAGATGATGAAATGGAGCTCCGACAAACATAGAACCCCAAAAAGGTGTTCCATCAATAGTCATGGACCTTCTTTCTCTAGTCACAGGAAGTCCAATGGTTATCATTATAAAATGTTGGGGAACCCACGCCGTGTTGTAAGCTGGCTGTAAGAGAAAGCAGTAAACGAGTACTGGGAATGCTGAGCTTGAAGGGTGTTGGCAACAGCTTCTAGAACTCCCATCTCCAGCCACCGAAAGCCCAGAAGTACTAAATATGAGAGGTTATAGAGCCAAGACAGTACAGCCACCTCTTCGCTAGACGTGGAGGTTATTGAAAGTGTTGAGAAAATGGACACTAATATAATGGGCTCTATTTATACAAATGTGGGTCTTGTTCTACAGCCTCACTTTGTTCTGCTACAGGGGAGTCCCAGAATATTGATCTTTGAGGTGAAAAGTTGAACATAGCCTGTGTCCATGAAAGGAGGTAAAAAGAAACTTTGAGAAAGATCATCAATGAGCATTTGTGTAGCGCAGCACCGTCACCCCGAGGGGTAGCTGGGCACTGAGGGTGCCATGTCTCAGTCGAAAAGCCAGGTCTTGTGTTTCTTTCTGAAGTCCTCCAGGGAGGATACTGTTTGGAGGCGAAGAGGCAGGTTGTTCGAGGTTTTGGCGGCGATGTAGGAAAAAGAGCAGCCTCTGCCGTGGCTGTGACGGATGCAGGGGATGTGTGTGCGAGGGCGAGTGAGACGGGGAGTGTAGGTGTCTTGTTGGCAGGTGGAAGTTCAGTTGATGGTTGATATGGGACGATCCTTGATCGTGTAGAGCTTTGTAGGCTTGCATGAGGATCTTGTACTGGCAACTCTTCAGGATGGGGAGTCAGTGGAGGTTTCTGAGGTGGGGGGTGATGTGGATCCGATTGGGAAGCTCTAGGATGAGTCTGGCTGCGGTGTTCTGTATGGTCTGGAGTCTTCTGAGAAGATGGGTGGAAATTCCGGTGTACAGGGTGTTGCCGTAGTCGAGGTGGCTGGTGATGAGGGCCTGCGTGGCAGTGTTTCTGGTGTGGATTGGGATGCATCTGAAGATTCTGCGGAGCATGAGAAGGGTGTGGAAGCAGGAGGAGGCGGCTGCATTGACTTGTCGTTTCAATGTCAGTTGGCTGTCGAGGATGATGCTAAGGTTGCACGCATGGCCGTTGAAAGTTTGCAATCGGCGGGCGTCCTGCTGCTGCCGTGGCTGGCGTTGAGTGCGAAGTTCGCACTCAACGCCAGCCACGGTAGCAGCAGGATGCTCCCGTCTGCACGGCTCCAGGCCCCCAATTAATGCCCTGTTGCTCGACGAAAATAATAAATCCACAACTGTGACATTATGCACCGCCAAGCTGCCTCCAAATCGGGCTGATTAGTTATTACACACGAGTTGCATCGTATCCCTGCATAAATTCTGAGACGCGCCTTCTACACCATTCACGCCCGCGGATTGCAAACTTTCAACGGCTGCCGGTTTTTCAAGTTCATCTGAATGCCTCAGCGCACCTCTATCAATCCTTGACGCTAGAACACTGTCAGCCTGCCTTAAAAAAACTTTACTCTGCTGACACAAGATTTATTCTGTTTTGAAATTCAGCTTGCTCACCTTGTCCTGAAGATGAACCCCAATAATTGGGTTCGAAACGCCGTCGACCACCCAACAACATGAACTCCATTTAACTATGTATAAATCATTTGTGGAGTTCCTAATACTGTTGTCAATGCGATGCCTTTTAAAACTTCACTATCACCCATCACGTCACGCTTTTTTCACTTTATATGTGAGCACCTGAATATTATACAGATTTGTAAATAAATGCTCGTCATTCCATGACCTACATGACCCTCTGTAGATCTTTTCTTTTGCTCCTACCTGACTTAATTTCATATCCTTAAAACACGGTGCCCGCTCTGGGGTACTTCTTGCTTTGGACCTTTAAGGCCACACCTGAACCATTGTTCTCTAAATATAGAGTTGAGTTTGAGGCAGTTGTCTCTCATCAATTTCGCTACGTTGGTCATGGCATTGCAGAAGTTGGAGTTGACGTTGGAGGGGTCCTCGGTGAGCGAAAGGATTAGTTGAGTGTCGTCTGCATAGATTATGTTGAGTCCGTGGGCTCTGACGTTGTCTGTGAGAGGGGTCATGCAAATGTTGAACAGGGTGGGGCTGAGGGATGATCCTTGTGGTACGCCGCATATGACGTCCTTGGGTGCGGAGGTAAAGGGAGTTAGTTGAATACTCTGTGTGTGTGTGTGTGTGTGTGTGTGTGTGTGTGTGTGTGTGTGTGTGCGTGTGTGTGTGTGTGTCCTGCAAGGAGAGAGGTGATCCACTTGAGGGCGTTTTGCGGTATACCAATGTTGTAAGAAAGATCATCCCAAAGTGCTCTGGCTTAGCTTCCATGGCTCCATCCCTCACCAAAAAATGTTTAGCATAATAGTAAGAAAACTAGAGAGTATATTTGTACAATTATGTTGCGCTACAGTATGATTGAATTGCATCTTGCCAGCGAATGCCATGGAGGGGACAGTGAGGGCATTCATGACAGATTCTGATTAAAGTTGGTGTTGTATAGTACATGTTTTGTAAGACATGATTTATTCACAGTCCGTTCTTATGTTGTCTTTTGCCTGTTGTCATGTGTGTTATTTTGACAAACTATGCCCTTTCTTCTATTTTTTTTAGATATAGTGGATGGAAACCTTAAGTCTCTTTTGAGGCTGATCCTAGCCCTTGCCGCACACTTTAAGCCGGGTTCTGGTCGGACAGGAAGCCAAAGCGAAGTTGGATTGGCAGGGAAGACCCAAAATTCCACCACAGCCAGGCACAGGCCTCACTCAGCCATGGCGATGGCTCAAGAGGCGGTCACTGCCCTGGCTGATGCGCGGCAGGATATGACCATGTCAGGACGAGATGTCTTCAGACACACACAAAGGTAATCCAATTTATTCTTTTGATAGTTTGGGAAATGTAGAAGTTTGAAATACGTCAAAATGACCTTTGACTCCTACCAATTCACATTTCTTCTCCACTTACGCCTAATGGATAGAGGCATCATTGCTAGTGCTAGTCGCACACCTATCAAAAAGAGTTCATATCTGAAAGAAATGTAATTTGGACTGAATTTTCAGTTCAGTTTTGTGGCATGTTTTGCCCGATAGCTGAAAGTGGATTGAGAAGGAACTATTTCAAAATTCAGTTTTTAGGTCTCGCGCCTAGCGTTGCAGTGCGTAGCACTGCTCGCACAGCGCGAGATCTCTTGAATGGGGTTTAAAAACTGACCTAGGAATCGCACACGCTCGTGCGTGTGCGATTCGTTTTTCCCCCGGCTATTGGGCTTTGCGTGCGTCTTTTTAAGAAAGACAGCACGCAATTGGGCAAAGGCGGGCGCATGTCCTGCCTTTGCTCCGCCCATTCCCATCCGTGTCTAGGACGCGCATCAGCGCGCGTGGCACAGACGACAGGCTCCCTCGCCCCCCCCTCCTCTGTGGTGCGCGCGCACCACGTGCAGGAGCGGCATCTGTTTTGCATTATCGTGCCCGATAATGCAAAACACATGTCTGCACGACGTGCGCAGCCGGGACAGGGGCTTTGTTAATGGCGGCGCGTGTTTATTTTTGCATCGCGCTTTCACTCACACTGAAAGCGCGATGCAAAAATAAACTCAGACCCGCTTTACCTCCTGTTCCGCTTGTTCCAGAAGCCAGCACGTCGAGCTCCCACTGGTTACATTTTGAGATGGTAGTCCTCAAGTATCTTTGGTTAATTGAAAGTAGTGGCTCCATCAGGTGTTTCCTGGTGGCAGATAGGGGTGGGGGGGCTTCATCTTTTGCTTGAAATGCTCTTCTGTATGCTCTTGCTTCCACACCCCTCCCCACAATTGACAATTCCTCTTTTATAATGACTTGTGCTTTCCTGAGACATCACTCATACACCACTCAGGAATTAGTTTTTATTAGTTTCTTTCCGACTGCTGTTACCCCTGATGAGCCATTTTCACAACTGGCGTAAAAGGCAGGGCTCACAAGGATAACGAGCGACAGGCACAGTTCACCGTTCCGATGCAACAACTTATTGCTATAAAAGCGACGAAATGTTGCCTGAGGGTTTCAGCGTTCACCCATCCTGTGGGCCAATGATGCCTGTGTGAAATGTTAAGAATTACCACGTCTTCCGGAAATACGTGCGAGCCTGGAGCTTAATGGCACTGTAAATATCGGGTGCATTTATTACACAACTTAGTGGTACTCATTTCCTCAGCCCGCAAGGATGAACAACTGAGGGTGGACTTTGAGTACCGGTATTGCACAGTAGGAGACCGTTTAATAGATTTGATGCAGTCTCCTTTAAACAGAGCCTTGGTTTGGTTGTTGATCGCTGAACATGAAAAATTCAGACACACTGCCGATTATCAGGAACAGGGTTTTCATAAAACCAAATCTATTTAGGTACAATAACTTCATTTTTTATGAGAGTTTTTGTTTCATACCTGCCGACACAGGAGCTTCCGGCACCTTGAATGTTATATCTGAAGCTAACGACACATTATCTGTAAAGATTAAAAACTAGACACGTTCTCGACAGGAAGCCATTTTACACTATATCCCTAGGTAAACCCAGGATGCTGCATAAATTATGAAAAGCGAAAAAGGAGCCCTGGGACGCGTCCTTTTAGGCGGAGAGCGTTCCAAGCGAAACACATTAATTCGCCACAAAGCACTTTTTTTATGTTCAAATGCCTTTTTTTCTCTTGACCGAATCTCGCAGGCATTGGGTTCGCGAAGTGAATCTCAGACTCCGCTAAAAACGGCTTAAGCGTTCACCATGCCAGGCATTTTTTTTTTTTTTAATACAATACTTTGATTATTGGAGCACATTCGAGGAGTTCTGCTCAGCCCAGGCATGAGAGTGATTCAAAACAGCTGGGATACCAGACTGTTGGTGACACTTCCTAGAAGAATTAAATTGCCATAGTGGCCACCTACAGCTGTTGACTTTCCCTAATAGAATAGTTGGTGGCTAGTAGCCCAGGCCTGTAACCAAATTGAGCAAAAGAACGATGGATTTAACCCAGATCTATTGACTGGGGGAGAATGTTTGATTTGTTCATCATTCCGTCCATCATCTGTGTGTCTTTCGTAACCAAATTATGTCAGGATTCTCGCTCCCAGTAGAGATGACGTCAAGTGATTGAACATTCAGTAAAACATGAAGAATCCTATTTCTATGGGCATGTAGTTCCTTTATTTTGGTCATCAACCATAAAAGCAATACCCATGATAATACAGTATGAATACATTTCTTCAATCCTGGTTAAGAGAAATACATAAAAGAAGCATAAAAACAGCGTAGCAATAATAACACTGGCCTGAGCTATACAATCATACAGCATCATTCTGAAGATACAGTTAAATAGCCTCTGCTGATGCGCTGGGCCATAGGGTGGAGTTAGATGTTAAAAGTTTCACCGAATGGGCCAGATGCTCTCTAGAAATGTAGCAATTGGAAAAAACTATAACTGGGGACGTATCGGCTCTACAGATTCTCATTGCTACCCTGTAGTGGCAGACGCTAAGAAAACGGCATAGGGGAACTATCCAGCGCTTTCTCTGCTTAGAGTATTTTAAACAAAAGAGCAATATATGTTCTGTGCCCCAGTGTCTTGGCAGCACAGCTCTTCCTGGCAGACGGCAGCACCCGGGCCCTGTCTTTGGAACTTTGTAGGGTTTGTGTGCTGGCACACCCCTTGCGTGGAGTCCAGCTTTACCCGTGCTTGCTCTGTAGTACTGTTTGTCTGTTATTTTTTCCCTCTGTGTAAGGACATGTTAGGTTGGAATGCAACAAGAGGTTGTGTGTTTTAATAACTCAGTAAGGTTGATCTGTCCATTTCTAGGTCTCGTGCCTAGCGTTGCAGTGCATAGCCCTGCTCGCGCAGCGCTAGACCTCTAGAAAGGGCTTTAGAAAGCTAACCACACGCTCGTGCGTGTGGTTTTGCTTTCGGAAGCCCACATTGGCTGTTGCGTGCTGGTGTGCGTCTGTGTGAAGGTGTGAATGAATGTGAAAGGCTGAGTGTGTGTTTACAGGTGTGTGTATGTACTAGTGTCCGTCTGTGTGAATGTATGTGAGATGCTGGGCGCGAGCAGGTGTGTGTTTGTATGTACTGGTGTGTGCGCACGTGTGAGTGTATTTGAGAGGCTGTGTGTGTACAGGTGTGTATTTGGTGTGTGTTTGTATGTACTGGTGTGCGTCTGTGTGCAGGTGTGAATGAATGTGAAAGGCTGAGTGTGTTTTTACAGGTGTGTGTATGTACTAGTGTCTGTGTGAATGTATGTGAGATGCTGGGCGCGAGCAGGTGTGTTTCTATTTACTGGTGTGTGCGCAGGTGTGAGTGTATTTGAGAGGCTGTGTCTTTACAGGTGTGTATTTGGTGTGTGTTTGTATGTACTGGTGTGCGTCTGTGTGAAGGTATGAATGAATGTGAAAGGCTGAGTGTGTGTTTACAGGTGTGTGTGTGCATTGTGAATGTATGTGAGAGACTGTGTGTACACTAACACTAATCCTTTTATGGGTTCCGGAGTAGCGTGCTACTCACCAGAAAAGCGCTTCAACACCCATCAAGGGTAACAAGTGCTATATGAATGCAAACCTTTCTTCCCCTTCTATCCCTCCGCTATCCTTCTCACTCCAAATAACTGACTAATATCCACCACTCAAATTACTTTCATATTTCACTATACTAATTCACCACAAATCCTTTATGGGTTTCCGGAGTAGCTTGCTTCAACACCCCATCATGGGTAACAAGCGCTATATAAATACAAACCTTTTTTTCCTCTTCTATCTTTCTGCTATCCTTCCGAATCCAAATAACTGAGTAACCTATCCACCACTTAAAATTTACTTGCATGTTTCACTATACAAATTCAACACTAATCCTCTTTGGGTCCCGGAGTAGCGTGCTACTCGCCGAAAAGTGCTTCGACGCCTCGTCAGGGGTAGTAAGCGCTATATAAATGCAATTACAATACAATGCAAGTTTGTTCCTGTGTACATTGCTCATACTTTTTCATTTCTTCTTAATGGAAAAATAACATGTGGGGATGTGTGTGCGTGTGTATATACAATGTACCTTTCTAATTAATTTTAATGAAGTTATGGATACAGTGCATTTGGTTCAACCTTTAAATAAATAAAAATAATATAAATATATTTTTTTATTATATGGATTTTCTTGTAACATTTGTATTGTGCTTTTTGTAGAAAACCTTAACCACGCAAAAACTTTACTTTCTAAATGTATCTAATACTTCTTTCTGCAATGTTTCGAAGTCTAATGAACGCTGTAGGCCTTGCAAAGAGTATGTTAAGTGCTAAATAACTGAAATAAGTACTAATGCAATAAAATACAATGTACCTTTCTAATTAATTTTAATGAAGTTATGGATACAGTGCATTTGGTTCAACCTACAAATAAATGTAAAAAAAATATATATATATATATAGTTACGTGATTAATGTTTTCACAAAACAGCACAATACAAATGTTACATGAAAATCCATCTAAAAAAAATTTCCCCACACATAAATTTACATGTAGAAATTAAATGTCATAGCGAAATTGTAAAACTTGACATTACATATTCATCACTAGACATTGTTCGCTCTCAGAATCCCAAGTTTATTTGCACAGTTTATACCTAAAGGCGTCTGAACCTACCTAATATCAATAGTCAGGGCTTTAAGTGGGCTGGGTCCGTCTGGGTCTCAGACCCGGAAGAATTTAAAACGGGCATTGAAGCGGGTCCCTGTTGGAGACTATAGTCATGTCCTAAACTTTACAGGCAAAAACACTGAGTGATTTTTTTTTTTTTGGTATATTTTTATTGAAAATATTGATAGCAAGAACATAGATCAGGTCACATCCTTGGTTACAAAATTTCAAGTGAGAGGGAGCTATGGTAAGCCAAGGAAAAATATATAGTAAGGACACTGCAGTACAATAGTTGGGGGTGGGGGGAGTTTCTTCCTTTACAAAAAAAACCACTGTTACAAATGGAAAGCAGTGTCTGCTGGGGGAGAGGATAAACAATAGTACCATACAGCAGTAATAGACATTAATGGCCATATGCAGACTCTCTGTACAGTGGGTCCTGTCTGTCGTCCGTCAACCACTTATCAAAAACAAGCATTTGCAATGCAATAGGTCTCGCATTTACGCGAGTTTGAGCCATTGGCATTGTAAATGACAATGCCTCTTATTTATGTTTTGTTTTTAGGTCTCGCGCCTAGCGTTGGCAGCACTGCTCGCGCAGCGCCAGACCTCTAGAAAGGGCTTTAGAAAGCTAACCACACGCTCGTGCGTGTGGTTTTGCTTTCGCCTGCTGGTATTGGCTTTCGCGTGCTTTTTTTTAATAAATACAGCACGCGATTGGGCAAAGGCGGGCGCATGTCCCGCCTTTGCTCCTCCCATTCCCACTGGTGGCTAGCACGCGCAGAAGCGCGCGTTCGCCTCGCTGCCGCGCTCCCTCCCCCTGCTCCTCTGTGGTGCGCGCGCACCACTGTTTTTAATGGATGTTTGTAGCATTCCTGAAAGAAAACTGTATGCTCTGGAAGAGTTGATGCAGCTGACCCCACCATCACATGCAAGGGTCACCTTGGCGCTGATTAAGTTTTCAGAATACGCAAACCGTGCTTATTACAGGACGGCACATTTAGAGTATGATTGCCCGCTCTAAGAGTTTGTTTTGATAATTTATTTATCATATTGATTTGTAAAGCGCTGGCTTGTGGCAACAAGTCTGTTCATAGCGCTTTAAGTGATGAATTGTTCAGAAGTAAAAAGCATACCCGGGAGTTATCAAAACTGAAAGGTAAGAGTGGTTTGGATTGAAAGAAGTGCTTACCTTTAGAAGGAATGTAAATTGTAAAACATTTTTGGTTGATACCGTGTTTCACAAACTGTCCATTATAGGTCGACCTTGAAACCTTTGTGCAGACTACAGAATGAGCCTTCTGTTTAGAATGTTATTGATTTTTAGTAATTTGGGTTCGTTTTATGCTCTACCCTAATAACCACTTGAAGTATAACTATCAATCTAGACTACAGGGCAGACATAGCTGGGTCCGTCACATAGTGTTAGGTTTCCAAACGAGTGATCTCACTGCAATGTATTACTGCAAATAGCTGCTTTGTATTCTTCCAAAGGAAGCTGAACGAATGCCTTACACAAGAGATGCAGGAATACAGTTCCCGGAAGTGACCTACTGAGCAGCACAGAACAGGCATGGCTGAGTGGTGCTTGCTCACTGCTTGTTTGACATGTTGGTACGGAACCGCTTGCAGCGTACAAGGCGGAGTCTGCACGGGGCAAAAGCTCTTTCCTCTGTTCTCCTTGTGCCTTGGCCTCGTCTACTCCACTCTCCTGACTTGGCTGCCCCTTTTGTTTTGAACCATCTCTTGCTCCATGCCCCTTCTCTTTCCTCTTTCTCATCGCTATTACATATGTCCTGTTCTGCCCCTGTGTCTGCTTGGTGCTCGGCCCCAATTATTGTCCATTTGCTCTCTTTCCTGTCTCCTCTTTTCTCGCCCCATTGCCAGCTTCCTGTTCTGTCCTCTATCACCGTATGGCTCTGGACTCTAGTCCCCTCTCCCACATCCCTTACCTGTATACCGTCCAGCCGGTATCCCCTATCCTGTGTGTCCAACTGTATAGTGTATTTCCCACCCTTCTAAGGAAGTACGCTTACTTCAGTGGCTAACTCCTTGGTGTTTGACACTGGGAAAACTGACTTAGTACCTTCTCCACGGCACCAGCACCGGGACATGCGCCCGCCTTTGCCCAACTTAGACTTTACAAGTCCAGAACACACTGTCTGAGAGGCAACCACTGCACAACCATTTGGTCATATACTTGAAGGGCCCGTCTTCCGGGCTTTTTCATGATACCATTGTGGGTAGAAAAACCTGTTTTCACCGGAATTGCAGTAGTGTGTTTGAATTGTGCTGCCATCCTTCTTTCCTATTCACATTTCCCAAGGAGGAATCATTTAATGGGAAAACCACCTGGTTAGGATGGAAAACGTGCATGAGTTGGTACCCAAGCACCAATACCTACGATTATTTCCACAATTATTTTTGTCATTTGTCATTGTCATTTTTGATTCCAAACTCTCATTTGAAAACCATGTCAACCAGGTTACCTCTCTTTCTTTCTACACGTTAAAGCTTTTGAGAAAGATCCTCCCATTTATTCCAGCTGAGCTACGTAAACTGGTGGTCTCTGCACTCGTTCTGTCAAGAGCCGACTACTGTAACAGGCTTTTTATCAATCTTCGGAAAAAGTGCCTGTCTAAACTGCAGGTTGTGCAGAATGCAGCGGCCCGGCTCTTGCTGAACATCCCAAGATACAAATCTGTGTCAAAGGTGCTCAAGGATTTACATTGGCTGCCAATAAAAAGACGTATAGAGTTTAAAGCTCTATGCATTGTTTTTAAGGCCACTCAGGACATAGGACCAGGTTTTTTAAAGAGGAACTTGTTACCCTATATTCCAGTCCGTTGTCTCTGCTCATCCTCTGCCCATGATTTGATTGTTCCCAGGGTAAAAAAATGCTCCTGGGGGGGAAGAAGCTTTCTGGTTGGCGCAACTAGGTTATGGAATTCTCTCCCAATAAGATTGAAACAAGAAACACATCTGTTAGCTTTTAGGAAAGCATTAAAGACATGGTTGTTCAATCTTTAACATGTCTGCGAACCTCCTAGCTTAAATCCTGTTTCTGATGAGCAAGCGCCTTGACACCCTTGGGTGATTGTTTCGCGCTCTACAAATCTCCATTTCATTTCATTTCATTTCAATTAGAGTGCAAAACCCAGGGCTTTAAGTGGGCCGGGTCTCACCGGTGCTGAGCACCAGCAGTTTTTAAAAGGGGGCCTTGAAACGGGTCTCTATCGGGCTCTGTTTTGTTCCCTGGCACAAAGTAATATCCAAGTATTCCCCAAGCTTAGTTGTTAAAAATATGCTTCATGGCTACACACTTATACGGTCCACACATGCTTTCTTTTTTTAAAAGTCGCTGCTTGTTTGGTTTACTTTTGGCCAGTCACTCTCCAACAGAGCATTTTGGCACTCCGACACCAACTGCTCCCTCCATCCTCCCCTAGTAGGTAACAGACATTGCCATTTACAATGCCAATAGCTCTAACTTAAAAAAATGCGAGACCTATTGCATTTCCAATGCTTGTTAGAACATTGCACCACAAGAGTGCCGATAACCTGTCTACTGACATTATGTGGATGATACCTGCACCCTACCCACTGACCATGCCAAAGGACAACGTTTCTTACTCAATCACCTGACATACACACATGCGTGGCATGTCTCGTCCATCTTTATTAAGGGTCAGTACACTTTCTACTGCTCTGTACCTGATCCAATGTGCCATCTGTATGAAGTTAGGGCAGCCTTTTGCAAGCCATTACACTGAGATTGAGTGACATTTTGCTGAAAAAAGAGCCGTAATATTCAGTAGGCCCAATAGAAGCTGTTAGTTTATTGTTATAATAACTTTTGTTGGCTCAGTGGACAGTTGTTTTATCTCACTCAATGCTCATCACTCAATCCTACCGCCCATCCTCATGAGTGGTGTGATATGTCTCTACAGAAGCAGCAGTACGGATGATGATATTGAAAACCCGTACTGGAGTGTCAGGGCGATGGTTCAACAGTTTGAGGGGCATCCGGATGGACCACAGTCCCCAACATCACTGTCAAGGTAACTTCCATTCCATAAGGCGCTGATGCGCATTTTACCTGTAGTGACTTGATACGTTTCTGGGAATCATTTTCTGAAATGAACCCAAATCTAGACTGTGTTTAGGACCACATTTTTTACAAACAACATTGTGAATAATATATGATTACATTTTTCTTATTCCTTATTTCTATATTGATGTTTGTAGCACTCATTTTACAAATCTGTAATACAAAATGTATCAATGAAAGTGTTGGTATTTGATTTCTGAATTATTTGTTTTTTAAATCAGAATTCCACCTATAAAGGGCAGGACTCGAATCGACCTGTTTGTTAGTGACTTTATAGAAGTTAGACAATATTATTGGCATCTTTAGTCTAAAAGCTGGACAAAAGAAACATTACAGCTTCTCATTAAATTAATGGTATTGCTTACTCGCACAATAAATACAAATATTTTGGTTTTGTTTAGAAACAAAGTAAATGCCCTGATTACTTACCTGGTAATTGACATTACTCTTAGTCCTACTCGTCCTCGACCCAGTCATAACCAAATGATGTAGTATCCAATCATAGAGAGGAAACAAAACGGGGAACGCTTGCTAACCCCACCCACCCTCCTGCTAAGGACTATAATACAATAGCCATACCCTAGCACTTCCTGAAATACCAAGCCACACAAAGGCCTGATACCGGGAGGGTGTGTGGGAAGAATGACTGGGTCGAGGACGAGTAGGACTAAGAGTAATGTGGATTACCGGTAAGTAATCAGGGCATTACCTCTACATCCCTCGTCCTCGACCCAGTCATAACCAAATGAGGTAAACCAAAGCAGACATTCTAAATAGAAGGCCTTTGAAATACCGTCTGAAACAAAGAACCACACCGGATAGATGCACACCACAGTGCAGTTTAATGCAACATCTAAAGAACAACTCAGACAGGAGCAGGAGGCTCCACAGCCTGCAAAACCCCAGTCCCAAAATTCAAACGGTTAGTTTGAACACAATTCAACCGGTAATGTCTGATAAAGGTATTTTCAGAGTCCAAGTCCAACAGATCTCCTCCAAGGGTACTCCCTTAAAAGTGGCCCACGAGGGTGAAACTCCTCTAGTAGACCTGGCCTGAACATTGGAAAGACACGGCAAGGCAGCACCCTGATATGCCAAAGAGATGGTGTCCTTAATCCAACGCCCCAGGGTCATCTTAGATGCAGCCTTCCCTCGCCCTGCAAGACCAAAAGTCACAAATAAACTGTCAGAAGAAGGGAATGCAGCAGACCTGCCCACATAAACAGATAAGGCACGCTTCACATCCAGGGTGTGCAACAACTGCTGCACAGGAGAAGAAGGAGCAGGACAGAGAGAAGGTAACACCAGCACCTGAGAGATATGAAATTTAGAACGAACCTTGGGGAAGAGCCCAAGATCCAACCTCACCACAGCATCCTCCACGAACCGCAGAAATGGAGGGGAACACCTCAAAGCAGAAAGCTCCACCAACCGCATTCGCGACGTGACAGTTTAAAAGACAAAAACTTCAAATCCACAGAAGCCAAGGGCTCAAAAGGAGAGGACTAAAGAGCGCGAAGGACCAGAGAAAGATCCCACACCGGTGCAGAAGAGCGGACAGCAGGGGAAGTAAGAGAGAAACTCAGAAACAACCGGGAAACCAAAGGTCCCACATCAGAGGAAAAAGAACCAGAATCCCCGAATGCCCTGATAGCAGCCCACTGGTTTTTCAATGTCGACAGGGCAAGGCCCTTACGAAAACCATCCAAAAAGAATTGAAGGATAGAAGGAACAGAACGAGAAGTAGAAGACAGGCCATGAAGAGAACACCACGTGTGGAAAGCAGTGCAATGCTTAGAATAAGATGACAGAGTAGAACCCCTACGTGAACCCTGGACCCCTGAAATAATGTGGGCTGGAAAACCTTGCCTCGCTAGAGTCCGCCGTTCAACCTCCAAACTGCTAGGGTGAGAGGAACCAGCTGGCGATGACGGAGATACTGCAGAGGAGACAGTCCCCAAGGCATGATCCAAGGAGGCCCCACAGCCAGATTCGTCAACAGCGGGAACAACGACCTCCTTGGCCAGTACGGCAACACAGCCACCACTTGAGCCTTCTGCCTCAGAACCTTAAAAAAAAACGCCTGAATGAGTGGAAAGAGGGGGAAGTCAGACAGGAACCTCGGAGGCCACGGGATCGACAATGCATCCACTCCCCAGGCACCCACCTCCGAAATCCTGGAGTGAAAGGTCGGGAGGAAATCATTAGTACTGGAGGCAAACAAATCCACCTCCTGGCATCCAAACCTCCGGCAGATCATGCGGAACACCGTGGGTGGCAGACACAAATCCTGAGAAGACGGAAGCTTGCGGCTCAGGGCATCCACTACTATGCTGTCCGTACCCCTGATGTGTTGAGCAGAAGTGGCCTGAAGATGAAGCTCTGCCCAACTGGCTGCAGCACACGCCACCCAGTTCAAGGACAGAGTGTGAGTGCTGCCCTGATGATTCACATACACCACAGTCACAGTATTGTCAGAACGAACCAGAACATTGCAACTGGACAGGAATGGCTGGAAATACCAAAGGGCCCTCTGCACCGCTGAACGCTCCTTCCAGGTGGAGGACTGCATGACATCTGATCGGGTCCAACGAGCCTGAACAGACCACGGACCCAAAGTCGCACCCCAACCGAGGGCACTGCCACCAGTCATCAACACCATCAGAGGAGAAGGATGCATCCACAACCCCTTGTTGAGATTCGAGGAGTCCAGCCACCATTGCAGGCTGCGCACAATATCTGGAGACACATGGATCTCCAAGGCCATCTCCTGATTCGGGAAGCAAAATAACCGGTGTAGGTGCCACAGCAAGGGCCGTAGGTCTAACCTGGCCCACGGAACCGTGAAAACAGAGGCCGCCATGTGCTTCTGAACTTCCATCCACTGAAACAGAGAAGCTGTGTTTGGCACAATGGCAACAGCACCAATTCCTGCAGCCGCTGAATCCTGGACTGAGGCAGGAACAACTTGCCCAGAACAGTGTCGAACACCGCTCCAGTGAATGTCTTCCTGGTTGAGGGCAGAAGATCACATTTCAGAAGATTCAGGAGGAAACCGCTGCTTCTTAGAATACGCATAGTGAAGTCCAGATATTGCTGCATCACCAGAGCAAATGGGGCCTGAATCAGCCAATCGTCCAGGTATGAATGCACCGAAGGTGAGCGATCGGGGGAGCCACCACCTTGGTGGAGACCCTGGGCGAGGACCGCAGGCCGAATGGTAGGACACAAAACTGCCAATGATGACCCCTAAGCGAGAACCGCAGATACTTCTGGAATCTCAATGCCATAGAAACATTGAGATAGGCATCCTGGAGGTCCAACGTCTAAATTACAAAGCCAGCTTGAATCAACGGAATAATGCATTGCAGGGTCTCCATCTTGAAAGGGATCCTCCGCACAAACTTGTTCAGGGACTTGAGGTTGATCACTAGCCAGAAACCTCCGTAACCTTCAGGATGAGGAAAATGACAGAATAATAGCCCCATCCTCTCTCCGACGCTGGAACCGAAACAATCGCCTTCTTCTGTAACAGCAATCGAACCCCATCCAACAATGCCTTCCTCCTGAGAACATCCAGTGGAAGCGGCGTCAGAATAGTTCCTGATGATGGGGGAAAGGACAGGAACTCGATCTGGTATCCTTGTTCCAGGACACTCAGCACCACTTGTCCGACATCGTGTGACACCAGGATATGATGCAGCATTGCACCAACCGCTGGTGTCACGCCAACCAGCTCCCTGGCGGCGGCATAATCCGGAACGCTGATTAGGGTTCCCCAGTTCCGGTCCCCAGTTCCTGACCCCAGTTCCGGAGGAGGTTTTCTCTGAAATCTTCCTTGCAACCCTTGCCTTGGGAAGGCTGATGAAAGGACTTCGTCGAAGAGAAGAAAGGCTGCGTCTGCTGCTGCTGTTTCCTAAAGGAAAAGGAATGTTTCAGCTCCTTGAAAACCTTATGAAACTTCTCCTCCAGCCCTTTCCCAAAAAGTCTCGGACCTGTAAACAGCAATCTCAAAGCCATCGACTTCTGCGCAGTATCCGTATTCCACCCTTTCAGCAACAGATTGCACCTGGCCGCAATGAAAGCACCACAGGACAAAGCCGATACTCTGACTGAATCAAATGCAATGCCCGAAAGAAATTCAGCCTTGTGCTCCATCGATTCCAATAAATCAGGACAACGCCCACTTTCCCGCATAGTAGCGAACAACGTCCTAAAGTCTGACAACAACTGCGCAACATATGCTCCATATATACCAGAACGAATGGGAAGATGAAACCCCGCATAGGCCTTCTTAGGTCAAGCCTAGCGCAGCGCGCATGCGCAGCTCTAGAAAATGACCTCTTGGAATCACTTCAGCTTTCAGCAAACTTCGTGCGTGTGGCTAAAAAGCCACACGCACGAGTTTGCTGAAAACCTGAAGTGATTGGCCATTGCGTGTGGCTTTCAAAAATTGAAAGCCCGCAATTGGCCAAAGGCGGGTGCATGTCCCGCCTTCTCTTTAAACGTTAACTCCCCTGGCCTAGGGAGCTTGGGAGCGAGCAGCAGCGCGGCCGGATGCCAGCTGCATTCCTGACATTCCTTGTCTAATTAGCACAGTCGATTTAACTTTCGCGGCCGCGCTTGTTTCTGTTTCCCGCTGTAGCTTTCTCTCTGTCGGTCTGTGTCTCTGGTTGCAAGTTTCAAAATGCCTGAAATCTGGATTTTCAGGGTGCCCATTCACTGTTTTATTTGTCCCAGTACTGCTTTTTTCTGTCTCATCTGTCGTCTACCTAAGGCTGCTTTGTCTCTAGTTTTTCATTATCTCTGTGTTCTACCTCGGTCTGTTTTCTTCCCTCTGGGGGGCATTTCACTTTTCTGTCTGATCAAACTGAGACAAAAAAACGGAACTTTCCGAAGACAGTTTGTTTCTCTTTGTCCCTGGTTTGCACAGGCTTTGCGCCTGTCTATACTTTCAGTTTCTCTTATTCGAACTTTCATTTGCAGCCTGTGTGCTCTCCCCACAGAGGCCCCTGGAGCAACTGGTCACTTGTTTTACGAGCAGCCAGCAGAGCAGATGCAAGCTGACAGCACTCGTGAGCGTTCCTTCCTGGAGCACAGCTCTCCCCGCCCCTGGAGCATGAAGGCTTCTCGTGCAGTTCAAGGTTACAGCCGCCGAGCGCACATTCCTCCGATCTGATCTCAGCTGGAGGAGGACATGACTTTCATCAGAGGGCGGTCTTGGAGGACGCATTGGAAGGTGTCCCTTCCTCCGAGGCCATCCTGAGCGGAGCCTAGAGTTCTGGAGGTTAGAGGGTCGGGTCCGCGCGTCTCCAGGCCCCTTATGTTCCTTGAGTAAGGTGCTGGTCTGCCAGTCAGTGCACCGCACCTCTCCTCTCCAGACGCGTGTTAAACCCCGCAGAAGGGGGCGGGCTATGAACGGCCACCTCTCTGGGTACCTTGGCCGCGCTTGGAGTTTCGCGCCGTGGGAGTCACTCACATACCCCCCAGGACGTGTTCAGCAACAGTCGAAGATGCTCTGAAGTCGGCACCTCACTGGAAGTCGGGCCAGCAGGGCATGTCTGTTGTTTGAGGACTAAAGGGGATAACCCGAAAGAAAATCTGACTCATACGGTAAGCAGAGGACGCGCTTTCTTTAGGCGATGACTGTCTTTACATGCAGGAGCAGCCGGGAGGCGCCGGGGCTGCAGATTCAGCAAGACTCTCGGAGCAGGAACTGAAATAAACAGATGTACATGTCCGGTCAGAGTCGAGGACACCTCCCGGGGTGTGCTTTCAGGCAAAGAGTGACCTCGCCACAAGGGCCCTCTATGATGCGAGTTGTTGGTCCACGCCGAGCCTCCTCCAAATGCGCCAAACCCCCGAGTATTAAAGGGCTGCGGCTTTGTATCTCGAGCCGGCCGTATTTACAGCCCAAACAGAAGTTCCTGACAAGTAGATTCTCATAAACACTATAGTGCTGAGAATCTACTTGTATGAACAGTTTGGAGAAATAGAAGTAAGAAGAATGCAGAAACGAAGAAACGCTGTGTAGTTTTAAAAGTGATAGATGATGTGGTGGTGACCCCCAACTACCAGAGGTCATGAAACAGAAGCAGCTTATAATAAACAAGCATTTGCAATGCAAGAGGTCTCGCATTTACGCGAGTGAGCTATTCGCATTGTAAATTACAATGTCTTTTATTTATGTTTTGGTTTTTAAAACAAATAAAAGGCATTTTCATTTGCAATGCTAGCAGCTTAAACTCTCACAAATGCGAGACCTATTGCATTGTTCAAAGAGGAGTCTATCTTCTTGTCAGCACCCTCCTTAAGAACATTATCCTCCGCCATTGATGTCCGCCCCACCAGACTGGCCACAATAGAGTCCACATGGACCAATTCAGGAATCAAATCCTCAATATCCCTCAATGGATAAAGTTTGGACATGAAGCGAGGCATCAGAATATGCTCAGGATCCTTCCACTCGTTCAGCAGAACGTCCATCACAAAGGGATGAATAGGCAGGGCTCTAGTAGATTGCTTTCTAAATTGCAGCAACACCATGTCCTTAGAAGTGCTGTCGACCTCCTCATCGGGAAATCCCATGTTTTCACTCACATGGGTTAGATTAATGTCCGGTAACATGTCCTTAGAGATATACTTCCCCTTATGTTACATGGAACTCAGAGGAATCCTCAGATGAATCCGAGCTGGAAATGTCAGAATACAGCTCCTCCCCTCCACCAGAATGTGAACCAGGTTTCTTTTTGACAGAAGCCAAGGTCTCCAAAATCAGCTGCTTAAGCCTCTCCTCGTCATCCAACTTCCTTGTTTTAGAGGGAGGAACGGACGCCGAACTCCCCACGGAAGAAGATGATGACGACGTGGATGAACAATGCCTCATCTTCCCAGCATGTTACCCCATAGTGTAGCCAGTAGAGAGACCGAAAACTACTACAAAGAACAGTGCAATGCAAACCCACAACTTTGCTCACAAATAGATATAGGAACTCGGAAAATGCAGTTGAAACTGCATCTGACATGACCAATGCGTGATTGACCAGACATTCTCATAAGAATGCTGACAAACGCTGTCCGGCACGAGCGGATGGCACCTGCGCCCCACAGTCACGGACAGGAGCGGCGAAGCTTGGCAGAACCCAGCCACACTAGCACCGCTCCCCTTTCCGCAGATGCCAGCCTGAAAGCAGGCAAGCTCTTCCCCAGCGGCATCCACACCAAGAGCCAAGCCCCCCCCCCCCCTCTGGCGAACATGCCGAGGAGGGGGCAGGCAGCCCAAGATGACAGGGCACCCCGTGCCGACTCAGAGAAACGGAGCGCCCCAAATGCATGGCTAACACGTAGGCAACCCCTTGCAGTGACCGGTGAAAACCACCAACACGCCATGCTGGAACGCTGATCAGCCCAAGCCGGCCAAGCAGCATGAGGTCACACCGGGAGAACACGCAGGCCAAGCAGGCAGTTCTACCCGCGGTGTAAGAGGAAGAAGCACATACCTGGAGTCGCAGTAGACCACAACGGCGTCCCGACGCCTGTTGCTCCCACGCTGGTCATGGCCGCTCTCCAAAGCTCAGCAGAGAGAGAAAAGCCTGTAGCATCCGTTGGAGGTAAAAGGCCGGCAGTTACCTCAGCGTCCCCCGTATTCCACCGGAGACAGGAAACAAAACAGGAAGTGCTAGGGTATGGCTATTGTATTTTAGTCCTTACCATGAGGGTGGATGGGGTTAGCACGAGTCCCCTGTTTTGTTTCCTGTCTGTGATTGGATACTACCTCATTTGGTTGTGACTGGGTCGAGAACGATGGACGTAGAGGTAATATCGATTTTTAATGCATTCTGAATCAAGCTATGGATGGGTAAATTACAGTGTGGCCTATTTACAAAAAAAGAAAAATAAGAGCGGATATTTACATCTCTGCCTAAACCGATTTCTTTTTGCTGTTCACAAATATTCCTAGAAATGGGCCTGGAAAACTGTACAAGGTGCAGGTTTCCATGTGTACATCTTGGAATGCCAAATGACTTCTCTCAAAGGCTCCAATCCCCGCATGCAGAGCTCTCCAAAGTGGAGAACTCCATATTACTGAACTCCAAATGGGGGAATAGGAGTCTCCTGTGCAAATGCACGTTTTTCTTTCCTGCCTGGCAGGGCCTTTGCAAGTGGTATCAGCCGGGCTATTTGCCCTCAGTCCCTCTCTCTGCAAGCCCTACCCCCCTGCAAAATGTATGTATATATCACACAAAAAGTCCTAATCTGCCTGTGTGATATATGAATGATTAGGCTGGTATGGTCAACAACCAATAGGTGGCACCATATACAGAAACAGGCTCGAAATGTGTTCCAGGACCTTGTTCTCATTGCGAACAAGGCGCTTATTTATAAGACAGGGGCCCCGCACAACATTAATGAACCGAGCCTCTGAAAAGCATCTGACAGTCTCGATTTTGACTAGATTAAATCTTTGACCGCTTTTAAGGTAAAAGGTGGGTTGGAAAGGAGTTTGAAAGCACCCACAGACATACATGTTTGTGGACATTCAAGAAACTTCCAAAACAAACCAGGCCTCGGAATTCTGCGATTACTTACCGGTAATGGTACTACTCTGAGCCCTTCTCTCGCCGTTGTAAATCACATAGTGAGGCCAATGTGCCTCCAATCACAATCCTTTCCCAAGCATAAATGTCCCACCGCCCCCTCCATACTTCCTGGTCCGTACCAAGCCCAAAGACCACACAGTTGGACTGGCCAACATGGCGGGAGGCAGGGCCTGATTCAGCATGGCGAGAGAAGGACTCAGAGTAATGCCATTACCAGTAATTAATCACAGCATTACCTCCTCATCCTTCTCGCTGTGCTGAATCACATAGTGAGATGTACCAAAGCCACAAAAAGGACCAGGCCAACTGCACACAAAACGCAACACTGGCAAAACCAAAAAAGATCACATGCCAGCAGCGCGGAACACCACAAACCACACCAGCCGGACGCGAACCCCCCCCTACCAAAAGGGAGAGCCACAAGGAAAACCCAGCGACGCCCAAAAGGCAACCACCAGAGCGCCAGCAAGAAGTAGAAGAGTATGAAAGAGAAGGAGGCCCCACCAGCACAAAGCCTTGAACCCACCAGAGAATAAACCGGCCACAAATACCAGCAGACGGTGGACAGAAAAGGCGAGCAGCCAAAAACAGACCCCTGCGAGCAGACGGCAACCAGGGCGCCAAACCAGGAACCACAGAGGCCAAAGGTCCAGGAGACCACGAGATGCCCACAAGGGAACTGGAACCCAGAAAGTCTCCACCTGAAGGACACCGGCACCGGAGGCAGAGAAACAAAAAGCTGAACCCCGGAGACGGAGCACACCACGCCAGGACATGGCAGAAACCCTAGCCCAGGCCGCACCAGGAATAGGGCAGGGGATAAGGCGGCTCCGGGGACTAACAGCTGGCCAAAATGGCAGAAGGAACCCACCCCAAAAGAACAGCCAGCAGAGAGGCCAGCAACCAGGCACGAACCCGGAGACACAGACACAGGCTGCAAGGCAGGACCAGGAACCGGCAAACAGGACACCACAGGGCACGGAAACGCCCAGGCAGAAAGGGACGCCAGGACAGGGCAGCCCCAAGGGACCCACGGAACAGGCCAACTCCACCCAGGAGTGAGCAGGGAAGGCCCTAACAAGGCAGCTCAGGCGCCAGAGAAGACAGGGGGACAGACGGCCACAGACTACCATCCACTAGGCGAACAACAGGAGCCGAAGGTGACAACCCCCAGGAACAAACAAGGGGGCAGCCAAGAATAAGAGCAAAAAGAAAACACCCCAAGTGAAGGGGACAACAGCACAACCCCAGCTGCAAATGCAGTGGTGAGTCAAAGAAAGCTGGGACCCCAAAGGCCACCGAGCAGCACAGCAACCACAAAGGCAACCGATGACGGACAGCAAGAGCCTCTCAGCCGCAGAGCAGAGGAGGAAGGCTAAACAGCCCCAACAAGAACTGGAGACATAGCCACCAGGAAGGCGCAACGTCAAACCCACTGCACGGGGACAACCGACACACACCCCACCGGCACAACCAGAGGAGAAAAACCCCGCCCCAAGAAGGCAGCTGGCAATACCCCCAGAAGAGGCAGACCGGGCACAAAAACCAGAGGCTAGGAAACAGACTGACAGGCCACCACTCACAGGCGAACCACCAGAACTGAAGGCAAAAAGCCCCAGGCAGAACAAGGAGCGGCCAAAAGGCGGACCCAAGAAGGCCGGAAAGCAGCAACAGCACCCCGCCTACCAGCGCACAGACGACCGCCATACCAAAGGGGAAAACCCCACAACGGAGAAGCCACCAGAGCGATGTGCAACAGCCCAAACAGACACTGCAAAAATGGACCCTGGCAGGTGCGCAGCAGCCCAGGACACACTCAACACCACAGCCCCTGGCAAGCTGAAAAAAGCAAAATCGCAGAAACACAGGAGAAGGGCAGACACGAGAACCTGCCCGGTAGCCACCACAGTTGCCCAGCATCCCAGGGACGCCAAAAACTAGCCACCAACATCCCACCGCACAGCGAGCAGGAAAGAGAAGCACCACTGCACCAGGCCAGTGGAAACAGCGACGTTGCACTGGCCTGGAACGCAGAGGAAGAGGCGCCAACCTCACTAACAGGCAGCCACAGCATCAGGAAAGACAGCCCAGAAGTACGCACAAGCAGCCCAACGACCAGCCAGTGTGACCCAGGACAGGAGACAAAACGGCCCGTGCAGCACACACCGGAAACCCCACAACGGAGGACGGGAAGCAAGGCACCAAAACAGGTAGCGCGAACAACACAGCAGGCCACCAGGAACCCCCAACGAAAGCCACGGCCAGCAGGGAAGCCACCAAACAACCGAGAAGCAGCAGAGACAACACAGCCAAGTGCGACACGCGGCACAACCGAACCCCCGAAGGCTTGAAACAGACCAAGCAGGCAGGAAGAGACACAGCAGAAGAAAAGGCCAAAACCGGACCCAACCAGAAGAAGGGGCACAAAGAACAATGGAGCCCGAAGGCCCCAACTGGCACAGACAGAGCACGACAGCCTAAAAAGCACCAGACCCAAAAGCAGAACACCCAATACACCAAACACAAAAAAGGGCGGCAGCAGGCCAAAGCCGCACAGTCCGGAAACGTGGCAGAGGGCACAACAGCACCCCAGAGGTGCCAGAAAACTCACGGACACCCACATCAAGCCACACACTAAAAGGGAAGAGGATGCCAGAACCAAGACACAACCCAGCCCCAAGACAAGGCCGCACACCGGCCACAGAGGGAAGCCCGAGAACCAGGAGCGAAAGGCAACAGCAAAGCAGCTGCCAAAACAGCCCCCTGCAATCAGACACTCCCCCAGCCAGCTGGAGGGAGGCACCACACCCCCGGACCAGAACAAGGAGACACAAGGAGAAGAGCACAAGCTCAAGCCCATGGCACAGCCAACAGGCGGCCACGCAGGAAACTGGGCACGCTGCCCAACAGCCAGACCTCCACACATGGGGGCCACATGGATGGCCAGCCAGAGACAGGGCCTGGCAGACCAACTAGTCCCCTGAGAAACAGCAGCCAGAGAGCAAGAAAACCAGAGGAAGAGGCAGTAAAGGGAACAAACTCCCTGCATCAGAGGCCCAAGCGCAAGCCCGTAGCACAGCAAACAGGCGACCATGCATGGAACCGGCATGCAACCAGCAGTAGCCAGAGGAAAGCGCAGCAAACCACGGCCGGAGAGAATGCACCTCCGACCACCGGCCCGGCCACCTACAGCACAGAGCCACACCAGCCCCAGCCGAAAGCAAGCAAAGCAGGAAGCCGGTTGGGTGGCCCAACCCCGAAGACAGCATACCAACCCTGAGCGGAGGAAAGCACTGCAGAACACAGCCATCAGCAAGCCCGCAGCACCGCATGGAGGCTCCGACACAACGCGGGCAACAGGGAAAAGAAAAGCAAACAGCGGCCCCAAAGCAGGGCTGCAAGGCACACCCCCAAGGGGGGAGAACCAAGGCAACAGGGCCAGAACAAACCAGAAAGCCAGACAAACCAAAAAGAAGTAGCAGAGGAGGCCGAAGCGGCAGGGCGATCGCACAACACCCCGCCACAACAGGAGGTACATGACCCCCTCCCTCGAAAGGCCAAAACACGCACAGCGGAGGGCAAGGGAGATCAAAGGCACAAGACCCCGCCCCTGAGCCCAGCTGCACCGAGCAAACATGGCGGCCAACCAGCGCCAAAACCAGCAGAGCTGCCGCCCACCGGCGTAGCAAGGGGGGGGGCGGCGGGGCACGAGATTTCGGGGCGGCAGGTAAATTTATCGCCAGCACCCCCCCACCCCCCGCTCTTAGGCGCTCGGCGGCGGCAAAAGGCAGGGACCGCCACGGGCGGCAGAGTGCCTAGCTACGCCACTGCTGCCGCCACACCCATCGGAGGTGGGCCAAGCTCGACAGGGATCACACAGGAGAACCTGACTCCCAGGGAACCAGGACAAGCCAAGAAATCCAGCTGTGGGCAAGCACCGCAGACCTCCGGCCCGGCAAACGCCAAGTACGGAGGGAAGAAAACAATGCGCTGCACCGCAGGCAGAAACGCACCCCCACCACACATCAGACAGGCCAACAGGCAACCAGGAAGCGAAGCGACCCAGCCCACACCCCAGGCCGAATCCAGCCACCTGCACAGCACAGCAGTGTGAACACAACCCGCGGAGCAGACGCACTGCGGGACAGCAGGGTAATCCTGGGACCGAGGGAGTACACAACAACAAACACAGACGGACTCCCCAGCAAAAACACTGCTACAAAATACATCATGTGAATGTGGGAGTGCATGGTCACCCAAAGGGGAACACGGCGAAGAAGAACAGAAGGCGAACGCAACCCAACACAATTGAACTGACTTCATCGACTCCAGAAGGACGAAAGGTCAAGCGGACCCGCTGGGAACTGAACCCATGACCATGAGGCCAAGCACCGGACTCAATAGCGGACGCACAAGTCCACAAGCCACTAGACCCGATGCCAAGCCGGAAGAAACACTGCTGCAGCAAAAGAAAGCAAGCAGCACGTGGGCGCCTCCCGGGCCTAACCAGAAAACATGGAAATGCGTCACCAGGGGTGGGCCCCGCCAGAATCCAGCAATCCCAAGAGACGCCGACTCCCAGGAAACAAACACCCGCCCTCTAGCCAGCCAGAGGAAAGCACTGCAGACCTGCGGCTAGTCGCAAGAAAGAGAAACCGACAAGCTCACCAGCCACCGCACCGAAGACAGCCTGATCCCCCGGATATACCTGAAGCGTTGGCCAAGAACCGGCCACTGCACCGCAGGCAACCCAGACCCCGCACTCAGCGTAAGCGCCGCTGTACGCGGTCCACACCAACGCAGAAAATGGTGATCGGGAAGAGCACCGACTTGCAGCATGGCAGGCCGACATGCACACCCTCACCTGAAGGCCCGGCCCCCACAGCAGGAAGAGCAGGACCAACTGGACCACACGAGCTCCTCAACCACACCCCGCGCAGCCAGGAATAGACCCACAGGAAAACGCTGGAGAACGCACACCGCGCGTGCCCGTAGATTGGAAGGTAGCACAAAAAAGGAACAGGAAGTATGGAGGGCGAAGGGACTTTTATGCTTGGGAAAGGATTGTGATTGGAGGCACAGGGCCTCACTATGTGATTCAACATGGCGAGAGGGACAAGGAGGTAATGCCCACTTCCCACCCCTTTAGTAGGATTTACTACTGCAGATTTCTCTGCATAGTAAGTGCTTAATGTCTGCCAGCAGTCCCTTTGTGAATACCTGGCAGACGTTAAAAAAGGTATATTCGGTCTTAAGCCTATTTTTACAACAGATTTACCATTGTGAATAGCAACCAATGTGCTCTGATGCTGATGTTTGTTACTCCTACTATAGGCGTACACAGGGCTTTAAGTGGGGGAAAAAAAACTGGGGGTGCTCTAAAAGGGGCGTGGCAAATTTCTTAAAGGGGTGTGGCCTATCCGAGTAGGGGCGTGGTCTAAATCAAGATAACTAGCATTGTGTGCTTAAGAAAATCATGAAGTCGCATCCAGCAAAGGATAATAAAATAGGCAAATAGGTATATTTATTAAGTATAAGCCATAAAATACCAAACACTTTAAAAAACAAGTAAAAATATTTACATTACTTAGAAATCTATTGCAGGATTTCCCAAAACCCTTGAAGATATGCACTGTGTCTATTTTGCTGGAGTTTCTCACAACAATTTTCTTCAGCAGACCTTCTACCTTTTGCCAGCCAACTCTTTACATACAGCTTTGCGTCAAATGTTTCAAATGGAGCACCATTGAGTTTTACCCATAAGCATGAAGAAATGGTCTCTACAAGAAGAGAGGCCCTTGTTGGACAAGCAATTAAGTTCATTGCGCTGAAACCTCTCTCGCAATCCGCATTACCGCCGATGGCTGGCACGATGACGTAGGTGGCGCTGCGTTTTCAAAGAGAAGGGAAATCCCGAGAGAAAGTGTCTCTCTTCAAAGGATTTCCCTTCCTGCTACAATTCCGTCACGCCTTAAGCAGTGCGCGTGCATGCTCACCCGAAACACCAACAAAAACCGGGACGTCTGGTCACCCTACCTTTGACCTTTGAGGCCCGAAAATAGAGCCCCCTAGAGACCCGTTTCGAGGCCCCCCCAAAAAAACTGGGGGTGCTCAGACCCCCCCCCCACCCCCACTTAAAGCCCTGGGCGCACATGAGGAGAGTAGAATCGGAGTTCCCTGTCACCTGCGGGGTTGCTTTCTGGGGTTACCATCTCATCGATATTTCTGTTTTGTTTTTCAGGAGGGTGCCTTTTTTGGTTTCAGGTTGATGTTAACTTAGGCAATTCGTCTCTGTCTAATTCTGCCTTTTGATGTCCACAATGGATCAATAACCTCTCTTTGTGCCTTTGAATAACCGCTAGCTGGTGTCTCAGATGGGAATTTGCCCAGACAGCCAAATTGATGTGTGTTTTTTTTACAACAATGTGAAAAGGAAAATAATTGATCTAAGAATAGTGCTTTTGAAAAGTTTTTTTTTTTTTTGACAAATGTGCATTCGTTTTCACAGCATTGTAATGGAGAGTATTACGTGAGGCTGGAGGCCAAGGTTTAAAGTTGCAACCAAATCTTTTTTTACAATAGAGCATACATTTTACTCGCTTGATTGCTTTCTGTCAGCCCGGGTAGGATGTTCTGGCACATGGGTACGCACAAACATTTTCCCAGGGGCCAAAATGTTTTGTCTGTGATGTGACCGAGGGCCACACTGATGCCAGGAGGGTGGCGGTCCGGAGGAGAGTGTTCTGGGGCACGGTTCCAGTAAGGAAGGAGTACTGGAAGTGAAACATATACATGAGCTGAATTGCACAATGTGAAACCAGAAAACCTGGAATTAATCCCAGCTTCTCCACTTTATCAGATTTTGTGATCCTAGGCAATTGTTTTATTTCACTTTTGCTCATTTTTCTTCATTATCACATATAAAAGGATGTCGAAATATATGACTTCAGGATGTGCAATGTGCAAAATGTTCTCCTATGTTTGATTTAATTAACTATAATGATGTTCGTGTATAATAGGAAGCCAGCTCAAAGAGTGCACTTAACAACTGGCTTCCATCTTAGTTCACTATTGACACTGTTGTCAGGGTGGGGGAAGAATGAATGTTTGTAAATTCATGTTTGAAAACTATCGTTTTAAAAAAACATATAGTTTTCAATGTACTGATATAATGAGATGTATGTATTATGAAGCACACGTTTTGAATTTTGAAGAGATTCTATCATATTTTTACACTTGTGCTACAAGAGGTCTTAAATAATAAATGTGTTTCTAAAGTTAAACAGTGCAGGATAACCTAGTTACTTCCTTTCTTTAACTTCAGTTAAGCGTTACACTAGGGCTTGCCTGTTTATTTAACTTCTTTTTCAATGTTAGTGCTGAGTCGAGGAGACAGCAGCCTAGTGCTGCTGTGGACCATGGAGCCGCATGTAAAGGTCAGGGGAGCCGCATGTAAAGGTCAGGAGGGCCGCATGCGACCCCCGGGCTGTACTTTGAGTACCACTCTGGCTTGCCCGGATTTTTTGGGAACGGGGAACAGCTGACATGGATTGTTTTTCCACTATTACTCAGGTGGGCGAAGGAGGGAATTCTACCCTCCCAAGTTCACCCCCTGCTGGAAGGTAGAGAGCAAGCATGCCTACTTTTTGGACTTGTAATCCAGAAATTCATTAAGATAAATACATTGTTTCCTTATAATTTATATTTTATTTAAAGCTGCCAGCCTATTAAACCCGTCTCCATCCTTTTGCAACACTAACTTGTTTTTCCAATGTGATGTGCGAAAGCTTTTTTTTTGGACCCATCTGTCTTGAATTTCAGCTTGATTAAATGTACTTGTCATTAAAGTCACTATAAATATCTTAATATCGCATCCTTCTGCTGATGCAGGAAGTCCTAGCATCTTTGTTTGTTGCTCTCAGAGCATTTTGAAGTACTTCATTTTGTATTGTGTTTTAAAATCACAAGGGCTGGACTTTGCTAACACTCAGTGCACAGATGGTTTGTGCCCGTTAAACCCTCTGTACGTACTTCCAAATAGGGTCATATTTAAAGAAAAAGTATCTCTTTATGTTGATTTGACAAATATCGCTATTAGATAGTCATTAGGTTACCAAAACATTAGCATAAGGGGTCACATCTTTGCAAAGAGATTACACCACATTACAGATATGTGCATGTAGAGAAATGGTGCAAAGCTGCGTATTTTTTTAAATCTTTGTTTAACCCTCACAAAACTACCCCCTCCAGTGCCGCTTTCCCTGCCTCCCAGCTGTCCAGCCCCCCCCCCCTCACGCTACTTAATGGCCGCCGCTGCTCGCTAAAGGAGCGATCTTACTGACCTTGTCAGTAAGTAGCTTCCCTGCCGTACAGCTCCACCTGGTTTCTGTTGCCCCTGACTCTTCCAGGTCCTGAGTTCGAGGTCCTCCTCCACCCGCAGGCACCTGCCTGCACCTCATCCCTGGTGGTCCAGTGGGGAGCATCTCTGCTCTGCCCTCTGTCTCTTTGCTTTCTACCTTTTCTCCTCTGATCACTTCTTTTCCTTAATTTCATCTTTTCTGCCTTTCTGTCACTTTCTTTCTCTTTCTGCACTTTTGCGCCTTTTTTCTCGACGTGTCCCCGCCGCTGCCCATCCGCCGTGGCCCCAATCCCCTCCAGTGCCGCTTTCCCGCTTCTCCCGCCTCCCAGCTAGCCAGCCCTCCCATTCACGCAACTTGATGGTGGCCATGCTCAGCGGGACCCTGGTCCTCTGGCCATCCACTGCTACAACGACAGCACCCTCCACGCCCTCAACACCAGACGCCACTCTGCCTGCCACCTCGCGTCGCCGAAGAACACCCAAGGCCTGTTTACCTGCTGCCGCGCCTGCAACTGCACCTTTGCCGGCCTCCGCACACCAGACCTACCAACCCCAACACCCTCAAGAACCGGACCAGACCACCTCAGATGTATTCTACTTAACACCCGCTCCCTCAAAAGACACGCCATGGAAATCTGGGTCCTGCTCAACTCCACCTCCCCTGACGTCGCCTTTTTCACAGAAACCTGGATGAACTTCAGTTCAGCCCCGGACATCGCAACCGAATTCCCAGACGGATACAAAATCATCCACAAGCAGGGCTGGCTTTAGGGCAGTGTGAATGGTGCGGCCGCACTGGGGGCTGATCTGGAGGGGGGCACTGACCTCAGGGGGGGGGCACTGTGTTGAGCAATAACTTACGATTGAAAGGCACCTGCTGCAGAGTTCCATGTGCGTCCAGCTTTCAGGCAGTAATAAAAATGCCAAGATAACTCTCATGATTAATGTTCCTGCTAGAGAGAGAGAAATTGAGGTTTGTCTAGTGGCAGTTTTGACTTGCCATAAAGTAGCGCAGAGGGTTAATATGCCTGCTGCAAAGAATAGATCTGCATTTTTGTGCATAGCGGAGTGGATTAGTAAAACCAGCCTTTACCAGTGCTTTAAAACAAATAAAATGCACGTGAGAGAGGTGCTTTGGAGAAATGAGGTAAACGTTTCCCCAGTGGTAGTGGAGGAATCTGAAGTGGAGGTGGGGGGGAGGGGCACCAAAAAACCTTGTTGCAACCGGGCTCCACCAGCGCTAAAGCCGGCGCTGTCCACAAGGACCGCATCAACCGACCGGGAGGAGGCATCGCCATCATACACAAAGACACCCTCCGCCTCACAACCAGCTCAGATGACCATGCACCCGACATGGAACACCTCCACTTCCAGATTCAGAGTAACCCAAACGCCACCCTCCGCGGCACCCTCGTCTACAGTCCTCTCGGACCCCGCCCCCCCTTCAGCGAAGCCATAGCCGACTTCATCGCTCACCACGATCTCGCCTCAATGGACTACATCCTCCTTGGCGACCTGAATTTCCACCTGGACAACCTCAAAGACCACAACACCTCATCCCTACTAGAAAACCTTGCCACCATCGGACTCAAACAACTGGTCACAACGCCAACCCACTCAGCAGGACACACGTTCGACCCCATCTTTTCCGCAAGCAACAACCTCTCTGTCAGCCACACCTCCGAGCCACACTGGACTGACCACCACTGTGTCCACTTCTCCTTCACCAAACCCACCATGTGCCACCACGCCTACCATGATCCTCGCAGAAGCTGGAACAAGGTCCCCGAAGACCAGCTCACCACCCCCCCCAGCAAGAACCCGTTACAGACATCCACGGACGCCAACACCTCAGCATGCAACCTCCACCGCTGGCACTCCGACTGCGCCAAAACACTGGTCCCCCTCAAGAAACCCTCAGACAAGCAGCCCTCCAAGAAAGCCAGCTGGTTCTCCTCTGACCTCCAAGATTCCACCCGCACCTGCAGACGGCTCGAGAAAAGATGGAGGAGAAGCAAGATCACAGCAGACCATGCAGCCTTCAAATCTGCTGTCACCGCACACCACCGCCTCATCAGAACAATAAAGAAAGCAGCCATCGAGGAACGCATTAACGCCAACGCACACAACAGCAAAGAACTCTTCGCTGTAATCAAAGAATTTGCCAAACCCAGTACAGAGAAAGCAGCCACCCCCCATCCCAAGACCTTTGCGACAACCTCGCCACCTTCTTCCACCACAAGATCAAGGAGATCAATGACAGCTTTGCAACCCAAGACTCACCCACCCCACCCACAACCACTGCACCCAGTGGCTCCAGCCCCCAGCAGACATTGACCAACTGGACCACCCTCACCTCTGACGACACCTTCAGGATCATGAAGAGCTTCCATTCCGGAGCCCCCTCAGGTCCCTGCCCTCAACACATCTTCAACAGAGCCAGCACCTCCATCGCACCCGAACTCTGCCACACCCTCAACTGTTTCATCAAGTCCGCAACTTTCCTGGAAGACTGGAAGAACACAGAGTTCAACCCCCTGCTAAAGAAGCCTTCTGCCGACCTGACTGACCTCAAGAACTACAGACCCATCTCTCTGCTCCCCTTCCCAGCCAAAGCCATCGAGAAGGCCATCAACGCCCATCTCTCCGAGTTCATCGAAACAAACAACATCCTGGACCTCTCCCAATCGGGCTTCAGAAGCAACCACAGCACTGAGACTGCTCTCCTCGCCACTAAAGACTACATCCGCACTTTCCTCAACCGAGGTGAGACTGCAGCCCTCATCCTCCTGGACCTTTCAGCCGCCTTCAACACCATCTCCCAACGCACCCTCTGCGCAAGACTCCACGACACCGGCATCCGCGACAAAGCTCTAGAATGGATCTTCTCCTTCCTCACCGGTTGAATGCAGAGATTCAGACTTTGACCGTTCAAATCAGAACCCACAGAGATCAGCTGCGGAGTGCCACAGGGATCCTCCCTGAGCCCCACCCTCTTCAACATCTACATGGCCCCGCATGCAGCCATCATCAGAAGCCACAACCTCAACATCGTCTCCTACACCAATGACACCCAGCTGATTCTCTCCCTCACCAATGAAACCACAGCTGCCAAGAGCAAGTTCCACGATGGGATGACGGCAGTCGCCTCCTGGATGAAGGACAGCTGCCTCAAACTTAAGTCAGACAAGACCGAAGTCCTCATCCTGGGCTTCTCACCCTCCACCTGGGACGACTCTTGGTGGCTGCAGCGCTTGGAATCCCCCCACACCCACGGGCCATGCACAAAACCTCAGCATCATCCTGGACTCCTTGCTCTCAATGAACTCCCAAATCAACGCCGTCTCGTCCTCCTGCTTCTACACGCTCCACCTCCTTCATAAGAGCCTCACATGCATCCCCACCAAGTCCAGGAAAATGGTCACCCCTACGCTCGTCAGCAGCAGACTCAACTATGGCAACGCACTCTATGCCAGCACCATCCAAAAACTCCCCAAAAATCTGCAGACCATTGAGAACGACTCCGCCAGACTCATCCTGAACATCCCACGCTCAAACCACACCACCAGCCACCTGAGAGACCTTCACTGGCTACCTGTCAACAAGAGAATCACCTTCAAGCTTCTCATGCACGCCTACAAAGCCCTCCACAACGCTAGACCCGCATACCTCCTCCACCGCTTCTCCTTCTACACTCCCAGCAGACATCTCCGCTCCGCCCAACTTGCCCTGGCCACCGTCCCACAGATCCGTAAGACCACGGCTGGAGCAAGATCCTTCTCCTACCTCGCTGTGAAGACCTGGAACTCCCTGCGTCTGCACCACAGGCAATCACCATTGCTGCCGCGATTCAAGAAGAGCCTCAAGACCTGGCTCTTCGACTGAACCTCAGACCCAGCCCCCACCCCACTCAGCGCCTTGAGACCCTCACTGGTGAGTAGTCGTGCTTTAGATTCTGATTGACGGATTAAAAAAATACGTGAAGGTCTCACATTTTAACATGATTTGGTATTTCACATTATATCTAGACTTTGGCAATGCATCCATGGTGCATACTACCCATTTCAACATTTTATCCACAACAGTAATTTGACAAGTCTTCGCACTGGACATTTTGAGTAAGCCTGGGCGGGTAACTATGCTCCGCCAGCGTAGTTTACGTAGTTTTGCATATTCTGTGTTCCGTTGCGAACGCGGAGTTTAGGCAAAACTACGACTCCATGGCAGAGCGTAGTTAGCCGGCCCCTCCACACTCCCAAAGTAATTATAAAGTAATAAAAAAGGCACTTACCTGCCATGGCTGCCTCCTCCTCACCATGGCCACTTTCCTTCCTCCTCCTCGCCGTCCTTCTTCTCTGATAACCCTTGCGTTGTACGTCTTGCAAGTGCGCATGCGCACGCGCAAGGCGTACAACTAGGGGTTATCTAAGAAGGAGGAAGGAGAGCGGCCATGGCGAGAAGGAGGCAGCCACGGCAGGTAAGTACCTTTTTTTAAACATTATAATTGCTTTTGGAGGGGGGAGGGTGCGTAGCGTAGCGAAGTTCAGCGGAGTTGTTTTTCAACTCCGTGGAGCTTCGCGTAGAGGCACTCCACCTGCTTCGCCCACCCTGCCCACCCTTAAGTTTGAAAGTTACATAAGGTATTCATTTGCATACTAGGAGGCTAATTTATGAGAGCCCTGCGTCACTTTTGCACCACGTAAAGTGGTACATGCATGAGGCAGGGCTCTCATAAAGATTTATTAAGCCATGCAAAGCCACCCTGCGTAGCTTTGAGTGGCCTCATAAATCATGAGTAAAGCAACGCAGCACTAATTGCTGCATCGCCTTACTCTGCGCCCGGGAGGCGTTCCATGGGCATTTCGTTGGGTTTTCCCACGCACACTCATGGAATTTGACATTGCCCCAATTTACAACCATGGTGCAAGGGTGCCTACGTTGGCGCTTGGCTACTGAAATGGCGCCAGCGCAGGCAGAAAGGACAGGAATGCACTGAATTACTTCAACATGGTGCATTCCTGCCTTTTCACTTTGGCATAGGGCAGTGCAGCAAGGTGCCTTGCTGCGCTGGGCCACGTCAAAATGCCATAAATGAGCCCCTGAGTGCTCATAAGTTAACTATAGTTTCAGCAAGAACTAAGCATCGTGAGACAAACTATGCTCAAGTGTAGGCAAAGCAAGAAACTGCTTAAACTATGTGAAGGTCAATAATCAGGACCTACATGAAACGTTGTGTGATAAAAGCTTTACTGACCCATGGGGCAGGGATATTAAAATAGGAACAGCTTCTGATAAGTGCCCCTTCACATCCACAGTGGGCTGTTCCGTCTCCCACCCCCATCAAATATAGAAAAGAAACAAGGGGCAATTAAGTACTCAAAGGAACCTAGCCAATAACCGCTATAGAAACACAGTGGTTCCTACAAATGCATTCATATACAACTAGTATCTTACAGAATAATTTAATATCTGATAGAAACATCTAGCCACAGATTCCTTACCTTTGATCTTCTGAGGCATCAGACTGGATCCGAAAGATTTTCGTGAGCAGTACCCCTGCGCTCTGATAGGTGGCGTTGGTGGACTCTGCGTTCATCGTGATGTCCGCGTCGTCATTATAGGTGCCAACTCGGCATGCTGACGTCTGTTCTTTTCTTTCCACACCAGCCAGCGCAGATCCGTCGAAGAGAGCTACCCCCTGTCATTTTTGACAGACTTTTTCAACCTTTCGTTGAAATGTTTTTGTTGGTGTGTAGGGTTTCCATCATTTCTAAAAAGACCTCGGGATTCAAACCGTGCAGCACCTGTCACTGTGCCATGTCGGTCACTGATCCCCAACTCGTGCCTCTTTTGTGCCTGGAGCGTGACCATGACCCAAAGTCGTGCTCCGACTGCCGGGCCATGGTGCCTAAAGCTTTGAGGGAGCGGTCCCTAAAGCTGCTTGTGGCCCGGTGTGAGGCACCTCGGAGGTGTCCTCGGAGGTGACGTTCCCGGTCGAGAGGAAGGTCTGAGCACAGCTCCAGGGGCTCCAAGTCTTCATTCTCCCATTCAAAGTCCTCGAAGGGGTCAGGTAAGAAGCACCGCAAGAAGCACAAGAAGTCGAAGCGTGCTTCGACTTCACCCCATCCGTCACCTGACTCGACAGAGGAGTCTCGACGTGTAAGGCATCATTCTGTAGAACATGTGCCGGGGTCGGCTCTGCGTTTCCCTCCCTTTCCGGGAGCGACCCCTGCCCATTTGAAAGAACTTAATGATGCCATGTGTGCCATTTTTTGGTGTCCTGACCCTGCCGCCAAGCCTTCGGGCCCCGCGGGCTCAGCAGATGACGTTCCATTGGGTTCTGCGCCGATGGCTCTGGACCCGGTGCCCATGACTCCTCATGGATCCGTTCCCGGATCCGGACTGGCGCCGGTTGCACCTCCTCGACCTTCCCCTACATTGTGTCCGACGCTGAGACTCCCGACGATGCCAGCGCCCGCTGGCTGCGTCGGCCCCATTCTCATCCCTGACCACACAAGCCGGTCGGGTGCCCACCGAGGCTGGCGCCGACAGAGCCCTCTGACATTGCATCTTCAGCCTTATTTTGAGGGGCTAGGATTGGAGGAAGATTGGGAGGGGATGCAGGACTCTTTAGAAGACCTTGCTTTCACTGAAGAAATGGACTGGTATGAGGAACTGGATGATGCCAGTGGCTTGGATACCTCTTCAGAGCCGTGCCTGCTCTCCCCTCCTAACCTGGTTTTGGAGGAGGGCGCTTCTTTTGCCATGGTGGTACGTAGGGCTGCGGAGGACTTGGACCTGCAGCTTCCTATTGTGGCGGTCAAAACCAATGTCTTGTCTTGTCCTTCAGGCTGGCGTCTCCACTTCGGAACCTTTGCTGCCATTTAATGAGGCCTTAACTGATGTTCTTCTGGGCACTTGGTCCAAGCCCAGGACAGGGGCCCCTGTGAATAGAACAATCGCCCGCCGCCACTACCCTGCACTGGGCTACCCAGCTGTCCTCACATCTCATCTGACCCTCGAGAGCTTGGTGGTCCAAGCCTTTACCTCTCGTGGCACGGTACCTTGCGTAACCCTGGATAGGGAATCCAAAAGCACGGTCCCTTCCGCAACCCTGGATAGGGAATCCAAAAGCTGGATAGCTTTGGAAAGAAAATATTCACTTCCACCAGCCTAGCATTGCGGTTGGTAAACAGCGCATGCCTCTTGGGCTGTTACTCCCACTCATTATGGGAGATGGTTGCGCACGTGCTACCACAAGTCCCAGAGGCCCAGGCTGTCCTATCCCAAACTGTTGCAGACGGGAGAGATGCAGCGAAGTTTACCATCCGCTGTGGCCTTGACACAACAGACTGGCTGGGCAGAGCGATTTCCTCAACAGTGGCCTTTAGGCGCCATGCCTGGCTGAGAACGTCTGGCTTTTCTGGGGATGTCCAAGCTAACCTTATAGACATGCCCTTTGATGGCTCCCATCTCTAGAGCTCTTCAAGGAGTCGCGGGCTACAGCCAAGTCCTTGGGCCTTTCTGTATCATCCCATCCTGCGTTCTCCTTTCGTGGCTATGGAAGGGGCTTCCAGTCGTGCCAGCCCTATCCTAGCCAGAGGACCATGCAAGTTCAACAACCTCTGCAGGGCCGTGGGCTTGGCTAGCCCCGACCTCATGGGTCGGGCAGCCAGAGGTCAGGTCAGGCCACAAACCCCCCTTCCTCCGCTGCCTCCAAACCCTCCTAGTCCGACCCTCCCAGAACATGGGCATCCAGCTGGTGGCAGGATACGCCATCACCTCCACTACTGGCTGGACATCACCTTGGACAGGTGGGTTCTACAGGTAGTCTGAAGGAGCTACTCCCTCTCCTTAGAGACTACCCCTCCATTCATGCTTCCTACATATAATTGGCTGATGGAGGATCACCTTGTTTACTTCGAGAGGAAGTCACAACTTTCTTGGCCATGGGAGCCATAGAGAGGGTTCCGGTGCCAGAAGTAGGCTGTGTTTGCTATTCTCGCTACTTTCTGGTTCCCAAAAAGGACGGAGACCTTCGTTCTATCCACGACCTCCGAGCCCTCAACTACTTCCTCAAAAAAGAGAAGTTCAAGATGCTGACTCTTGCTCAGGTTCTGTCTGCCCTGGACCCGGGAGACTGGATGGTAGCGCTGGACTTGCAAGACTCTTACTTCCATATTCCTGTCCTGCCTGCCCATCATTGCTAACTGTGGTTTACGGTGGACCATGAGCACTTTCAGTTTGCCGTGCTCCCCTTCGGCCTCACCAGTGCCCCTCGGGTGTTCACCAAGGAGATGGCGGTGGTCGCAGCTCGATGACTGTCTGTTGAAGGCAGACTCACCCTAGGCGGTCATCTCCCACCTCCAGGCTACAGCAAACCTCCTGCATTCGCTGGGATTCACTATCAACGTGCCAAAGTCACAAGTGACTCCTTCCCAGATGCTCACTTTCAGCAGAACTGTTCTGCACACGGTGCGGTTTCTGGCCTATCCTCCCGAACCACGAGTCCAGGATATTCAGGCTATGATACCGATGTTTCAGCCTCTATCCTGGATTTCGGTGACACTGACTCTGAGGCTACTGGGCCTCATGGACTCCTGCATCCTGCCTGTGAATCTTGCCAGATGGCACATGTGTACTCTGCAGTGGTACCTGAAGTTCCAATGGGTCGGGGAAATCTCACCGACCTGGTCCAGATCTCTGAGGGAACTGCGCAAGATCTGCAGTGGTGGCTGACAAACTGCAAATGGGTCACAGGCAGACCCCTCTCTCTTCCCCACCCAGATCTGACAGTGGTGACTGATGTGTCACTCCTGGGATGGGGCGGCCATCTGGGGGAGGTGGAGATCAGAGGACTCTGGTCTCCGGCGGAAGCCAGGCTCCACATCAACCAGTTGGAGCTTTGTGCAATCCGATTGGCACTGAAAGCCTTCTTACCATCTCTCAAGGGAAGGCTGGTTCAGGGATTCACAGACAACACCACCGCCATGTGATACTGCAACAAACAAGGCAGGGTGGGGTTGTGGATCCTCTGTCAGGAGGCCCTGCATCATTGGACTTGGCTGGAACAACAGGGCATATCCCTGGTGGTTTAACACTTGGCAGGTTCCCTGAATGCCACGGCAGACGAACTCAGCTGTCGGTGTCTAGCGGATCATGAGTGGCGTCTCTATCCAGAGGTGGTGCAAGGACTCTTTCAGCGGTGGGGAGAGCCTTGGTTAGATCTGTTCGCCTCCGTCGAGAACGCGCAATGTGAGCAGTTTTGCGCCTTGAAGTTTTCAAGGCAGCTCTCGCTCGGCGACGCTTTTCATCTCGAGTGGAGCTCATGCCTCCTTTACCCCTTTACGCCCATACCACTCCTTTCCAGAGTGCTCAAGAAGATCAGGAGTGATCGAGCACAAGTCATTCTTGTGGCTATGGACTGGGCACGGAGAGTTTGGTATCCCGAGCTTCTACAAATGAGCATCAATCCTCCAGTCAGGCTGCCCCTTCGGGAGGATCTTCTGTCACAGCAGCATGGGAGGGTCCTCCACCTGAACTTGTCAACTCTCTGCCTCCTTGAATGGAGATTGAGCTCTGACAGTTGACAGCATTCGACCTTCATCCCAAAGTATGCGATGTTATTCTGGCAGCCAGGCGTCCCTTGGCTAAGTCGATATACGCCTGAGATGGCACAAAAATTGTAAATATTGTACAGAACAGTCTATTGACCCTTTGTCTGCCTCCCTTTCTGATATTCTCCTTTTCATCCTATCTCTTGCCCAGCAGGGCTCTGCTCTGGGCACTCTGAAGGGTTACCTTTCGGTCCTTTCTGCTTTTCTATGGTTGCCAGGCCAACCGTCACTATTCAAGTCCCCTATTGTACATAGATATCTGAAGGGGCTTACACATTTGTTTCTCCCTACACCTTTCATCATTCCCCAGTGGGACCTTAACTTGATCCTCACTTGTCTAATGTGTGCATCATTCGAGCTGTTGCACAATTGCCCCCTCTGGCTGCTCACCATCAAGACAGCCTTTTTAGTGGCAATAACTTCTGCCAGGAGGGTGAGCGAGTTGCAGGCACTCTCTTCTCAGCTTCCTTACCTGAAGGTTTTCCAGGCAAGGTAGTTGTAGGAAGCTGGCTTAGTATATGGTTAATTCGTATTCAAGTGGTGCACCTGCACTAATCCAGGCAACCCCTGTAGTGATTTTAGTGGTTTTGATAACCATAGAAAGCTCTCAAAGTGGTAGCTGTGGAGATCAGCCTTCAGGCTTAGCTGGAAGGAGTGTTAAGCAGCTTGTTTTACCAATTTAATCAACAGTGAGTGCTAATTGAAAAAGAACCACACAGCGTTTATATACAAATGCAGACAGGTAAGTAGCACAAAATACATTGGTCTCCGGGGGAGACCAAACCATATACTAAAAAAGTGGAATGCAAACTGAAAAGGAGAACGGGACATGGACCAGAAGACCCAGAGGAGCTGGGGACACCAGGAACGACCCAAGGTAAGTACCCAGGAACCCCACGGAGGCTGTGTGGAAAGTGGGAACACAGCCGTGTGACCAATGGAATTCAATGGAGAAGTTGCCGTTGCAGTTTTACAGAAGAAGCACCCTTCCCAGAGGACCCCGAAGAATTCTCTTGGAGGACGGAAGGTTGGAGAGCCACCCCACCTGTGGATGCCCCGGGAACCAGGTTACCTAAACCAAAGAAGCCAGGTGCATAGGGGTAAAGAGACGTCGGAAACCTCCGTAGACGACAATGGAAGACTTAGAAGAAAATGCCCCTGGCCTGAAGATGCAAGCAAAAAAGGAGAAAGGCACAGGATCAAGACTAGTAACCAAAGTAGGTGAATTTGATAATTGGAATTGTTTGCCGTCTGTTCTATCGACGGATTGCCGTGAAGAATGGAAGGAGAAACCCCTGGGCCATTACACTACAGAGTATGGCATATTAAGTATCTGCACTTGGAATTTGGGAGACCTTGCCCAGAAAATCGAAGATGCTTCGATGTCCGAGTATTTTAATAAATTTGACATCATTGCTGTACAGGAGACATGGGTACAATCCAGCATTCCGGTGATCCGATTCATTGAATATAACATCTTGGCATGCAAGAGTAGCACTCATGGGAGAGCTAAAGGTGGGCTAACGACCTATGTGAATTCTAAACTTACTGCAAAGGTGACGATGCTAGACATAAATGAGCCATGGTTATTGGCGCTGCATCTGAATGGGTGGATTAAGCAGTTGACAATCACGCTGGTTCTGGTCAATATTTATATTAAGGAATTCCTCAGCACACGTCTGTTATGTCACAATATACATAAACATGCTTGATGTGAGCATAAGTAAAATACAAGTAGGTAAGTTCTTATTTCTTTTTCCTTTTTATTTTCCGATGTTCAGACAGCCGACACGTGTTTAGTCAGCACATGGGAATTAATCCCGCGACTTTATCAAGGCTATTGTCTTCCTGTGTATAACCTTTATTAGTGGTGTTAATTCCAACCCACACTGGGATTCAATATCTCGCGACGTCTCACTTCTCAATGTTAAATCCAAGGGATCCCTGTATGTCCCAGAAGTCCAGAATCTTATTTCTTAGTAGTTTGATCCCACACACGGACGTCGCTCCTCGTGTTGCCGAGTACGGTGCACCGAGGAGCGACGTCCGTGTGTGGGATCAAACTACTAAGAAATAAGATTCTGGACTTCTGGGACATCAGAGATCCCTTGGATTTAACATTGAGAAGTGAGACGTCGCGAGATATTGAATCCCAGTGTGGGTTGGAATTAACACCACTAATAAAGGTTATACACAGGAAGACAATAGCCTTGATAAAGTCAGCGGATTAATTCCCATATAGCGACGAAGCACGTGTCGGCTGTCTGAACATCGGAAAATAAAAAGGAAAAGAAATAAGAACTTACCTACTTGTATTTTACTTATGCTCACATCAAGCATGTTTATGTATATTGTGACATAACAGACGTGTGCTGAGGAATTCCTTTGTATATCTGTCAATTGGCCAAGGCCATTTTGTGTTTTGAGGAGGTCAGTGGTTCTCTTCACCTTGCAGCACCGTGATCAATACAGCAAGTAAATATCAAATATTTGTGTTATCTCTCCCGAGTGGCGCCTTCATTTACCCAACTAAATACCACTGCTCATTAGGTGCCCAATATTTATATTAACCCGAGGAAAAAAACAGGCATAGTGGATAAATTGATCAATCTGCTCCTGGAGTGGAAAGGAGACCCACTGATGCCATATCTGGTAATTACTGCTGACTTTATTTTTAATTTTGTTCAAGATACAATCGAGGACGGCAAGGAAGCGCCATATGCCTTACCCACTCAAAGTTATCCCCCACATAGAAGACAAGATAAGCTAGGAAAAAGCTTTTGAGGGCTTGTGAATCGGCCTGACTGGTAACGTTAAATGGCTGTCTAAAGGGAGATATCCCGCCAGCCTGGACAAGATCCTCCGATAAGACGACTTACTACCTTGATTATACGATGGTGAGTGCACATTTGTATAGCAGGATAATGGATTTCAAAATTGATCAGAGGCCCGAGAGTGATCATCAGCCACAAAACTGCTGGTTCAGTGCCACTTCAACCACTCTGGGATGTGCCCGGATAATGCAGATAGAGGTTCATACTGAAAACCTGAAACGCCTTAAATCGAGCCCGGATAATATTCAAGACCTGGCAAATGAAGCAGTGGGAATTTTGAAAGAAGTATCAGTTAACCAGCAGAATCCAATAAAAGTATCAGAATGCCACTCGTGGAGCTTAGCAGGAAGGTATATGGCTAATAGCACACATAACGGCACAAGAATCATGCGCAATAAGACCATCAATTGGCCAAATTCGATTCGCTATTAGATCCCGGTTCAACAAAATTCTCCGACAATTGCGGCGTTCACCGCAGGATTCAGCATTGCTAAAGTGCCTACGATCTGATCATAAGAGGTTAAAAACAGCCGCGGTCCGTGCAGGTAACAGCGGTGGGGCCGGGTTGGGGGGCGGGGGATTTTGAGGGACGATGCAGAGGGAAAATTTAATAAATAATTAATTTTCCTTCTGCATCGTCCCTCGAAATCCACCCGCCCCACCCCATGCGGCCCCACTGCCCACCGCTGTTACCTGCACGGGCTGCGGCTGGTTAAAAATGAGTTTGGTTGCACAAGAAAGGTAGAACTGAAGCATTGTGGGTCCAGCTTCTTCACTCCTCCAAACGAAATGATCACAGGTCTTTTTAGAAGAAAATTAATGAGCTTGGCAAGGGCCCCAGGGCAGCATATAACGCTAACATAAGCGGGGAAGATTAATTGTACTTTTTACAAGCTCACTATAAGGGATGCATAGACGCCGCCCTAGGTCTCAGCCCAGGCCAAACCGAAACGAAATGAGACATAGGGGCATATTTACACTCTATCACTTTAGAAATGCAGGGATGTGCCGTATTTACAATAATACAGTACACCCCTGCATTTCTTCCTGTGCTGGCACTAAATTTAGCTGCCTAGCGCCAACACCATAGTGCAAGGGTGCCTGCGTTGAGGGAATGATTGTTTATGTACAGGAAGGTGTCCCTTCCTGCACATAAACAATCCAGAATGGCGATTTGAAACTTCTATGTGTGCTGCATTGTACAGCACACATAGAAGTTGCAAATCGTCATTTTTTAATAATTGTTTAATTGCAGGAAGGGACACCATCCTGCACATAAACAATCATTCATGGCAATTTGCTGTTTCTATGTGTGTTGCACAATGTAGCACACATAGAAACAGCTAAAACGAGGAAAAATAAAGCATTTCTCGCTGTATTTCTCCTCCTTTCGCCAGGTTTTCCCAAGGTCTTAATTTTGGCGCTGCCTCCTATTTACGCCACCCTTTTAAATAGGGGGCAGCATCAAAATCAATGGGAGTTGCGGTGGAACGCCCACCGCAACACCCATTGCCCACCCCATTCACGCTAAGTATAGCGTGAAAGGGTGCCTTATTTACAAGGCAGCTTTAAGCCACGTTAAGTGGCTTAACGCCACCTTGTAAATAAGGCGAAGCCTCTATCACCACAGGAACGTGAGAAAAAGTGACGTTCCTGTGACAGTCGGGGCTTGTAAATATGCCCCATGGTATGGGCCCAGCCGATATGCCACCTATTAATAACAACAACAACAATTATGACTCGGCCATTTTTAGAATATCCAACTACGTCATTGGTGAAAGTTATTGAAACCTCACGTACCAACAGTGCACTTGGCCCTAATGAAATTCCACCAACCCTTTCGAAACCAAATGTTACGATTTGAGCAGTTTTTTTTATCTCGATGTTAAATCGTATATTGCTGACTGAAAGGAATCCTGGAGAGGGTCAGTTATACATTCCATTTTCAAGGGTGGATAAGCTGCGTCCTCGAGCAATTTTCGGCGGATTTCCTTGCTTGATGTTGACCTTAAATACTTTTCAATGTTACTCCTGCAAGATCTTTTGGAGTGGGCGACGGAGGCAAGGAGGCTGCCAATGAATCAAACAGGTTTTACCAAAAAGCAAGGGACCACCACTAACCTGATGGCAGTGGGCCTCATAATAAAGAGGGCGAGCGATACCCGCATGCCGTTATTTATGTGTTTTGTGGACTTTAAAGCGATCTTCGATCTCGTCCCTCGAGATATGCTTTGGGACAAATTACAAGGTTGGAGAATCCCGCCAAAGCTCTTGAGGGTGATTCGGCTGCTTTACACGAAAATTTGGGTGAAGACGAAGGTGGAGGAAGGGCATCGTCTGTCTAGAGAAGTTAGCACCTCCCTAAGATTGAAGCAGGGTTGTTTATTAGCACCACGTTTGTTTAACTTGTTCATCTCGGATCTCTCATCGTCCCTTGCTGAAGTGGTGTTGCACGCACCAAGTTTTAGGGCCAAAAGTTGCGCAATATTCTATATGCAGACGATCTGCTCTTGTTAAGCAACTCCCGAGTAGGCCTACAAAGTCTGATTAACAGGCTTGCCGAGTACTTGGTGAGCAATCAATTGGAAATCAATCTTAAAAAGACAAAAGTTATACCCTTACATCGTCAAATATCTAAACTGGGGAAATGGTAGATCAGTGGGTCCAACATTGATGAAACAGCAACCTATACGTATCTAGGGTTAACATTGAACTCGAGGTGTTCCTTTGCTGTACAAAAAAAAAGCCATTACAGTAAAAACAGATGTGCTAAACTTTACCTTTTCTAATTTAGAAAGAACCTGTGGGGGCACAACTCAAAGGTATTGATAAGAGTGATAGAATCCAAACTGATTCCTACCATATCATATGGAAGCGAGATAATGCTGGGTGAGGATGCTGTTATCCTGGGGAAGCTTATAATACGAATGTATAAACGTGTGTTTCAGCTACCGAAGTCCGCTTTCTCAGCCCAAGTAAGACTTGAATTTTCCATGACAAAACAATCATTTGCTAGACATGGGGCGTTTGTTAAATGTTGTCATCGGTTACGGAGTGCCCCTGAAGATTCATTGGCACATCTTGCTTGGGCAGAAATCAACTTGCAAAGGGGGAAAAGTCAATTTGCCAAATATATACAAAGTAGTGTAGAGAATCTTGGAATGTCAGAATTATGGCAACTGAACACAAGTGATTATAATTTCAAGAAAACTTTGTATAAGTGCATCCAGCAGAAAAGCCACCTGGAGGATAAAAATGAAAGTGGCAAAATGAGCGCATGGGTGGCTGGTAATAAATTCCTACAATATCAGCACTGAACAACCCTAAGTTGAGGCAGCATTCTCATTGTCCATCAAGACGGATTTTTTTTAAATGTGATTTGATTTCCTTCCATCTCTTAACTTCATACCCAAATGTCAGAAGAAGTCCCAACTGGAGGTCACATTGTGTCGCCCGTGCCAACAGGCAAAGGAAGTGTTCATGCATATACTTTGTGTATGCCCCAGCTTATTAGCACACCAGAGGACTTTGCTGCGTAAAGAGTTTTTAGCCCTGGGAGTAAGAACTTGTAGGTCGGTGGCCATGGAGACTTTAAACCCACAGAATTTTATGCTTAACATTTGATTGGTGCAATTTGTAATAAGCAGATAAAAGCACTGTAAATAGAGATGCATTTTATGGCTTAGATCGGGTATAAGCTTATGTGACTCTAGAAGGGACCCTATTTTATGATGGGCTGCTAGGGGTTGAAAAGGAAAAGGAAAAAAAGGGAGCTATCAACCCCTATCCCAGTTTTATTGTGAATTGAGTTAAATGCCAGGGTTGCTAGGGGACGGGTGCAAGGTACCTTGACCCTTGTCCCGTCTGTTTTGGGGTTTTCAGCAATGGTCAGTTTGAATTAAGCACTATGGAGTGTGTTATAATGCCTCATGGACACTTGTAGCCTTGGCTTACAATTATTGTATGTTTTTTCCCTAGTTTGATTGTGTACATTTTTCTTATTTTCCTCGATCCTCTGTCATCCTTGGAGGACCTGAGATTTAATTTCAAGTTATCTTATACTCAAGTCTTTGGGCAATGATTTATTACTTGCTTTTTTGAACAGTGTGTTTGTTGATGTTGCACTCTGCATTTTTGCATGATTATCCTGTGCTTAGCAAAGTTCATACAGGGTGGTTTGTGACTTTAAACTGTCAATGATCTTTTTGTACAGCATTTTGTTATGCTCGTACAATGCACCTTAGCACAATTCTTTTTTGTGTTTAGTCAGGTTGATATAAGATGTCCATGTCCCTTACACTGTTTATGCTTTTTGTACAGCATGTCTTTTGCTCCTTGCACAATGCATCTACTGCATGGTTTTCCTGCGTTTGCCAGGTGGATATAGGGATTTATTGATTTTAACAACTTTATTTTGTAATTTACTTGTAGATGAAAGTATGATCTTATATTTGTCTGAATTGTGTATATTTATGTGGTTTTTGTTAACTAATAAACTAAAAGAAAAAAAAAAGTAATAATCACAGAGCTTATCTGGGTGAACCACTAAAGGTAATCCGTTAACCTGAGCTCAACTCCCTGGTAGCTAAGGCATTGAGCAGACAGGCTTAACTTAGAGGTGATACGTAAAGTATTTATGCAGTACTAAAACAGCAATAAAGTTGCAATGCAAAACAATAAACATTCCAAAATGAGTTAAAAAATAGTGTAAAATGTAATTAGCAAAATTACAGCAAAATGACAACAATTCAATAAGGGGAACCGGAGATATGATTTTTTAAAGTTATAAATAAAAATAGCAGCAAAAAAAACAAAGTGTCAATGACAGTCCGTGATCATGGTAGAACAGGAACTAGACACAATTTGACACTGACCACATTGAAATGTAGTATGAATACACTAACCAGGTTCGTCCTGGTCAAAGATTTAATTTTTTGACTTTAGTCCTGTAAGTCCCAATCCTTCACATGAGTACACTTCTAAAGCCCCCAGGACCTCAGTGGAAGCACTTAGAGATTCACAGGGTGGGAGGCAGTGGTCAACAGTAGAGTCCAGTCCAGGTTCAGTTGCCACTGGTCAGCTATGTAGTTGCAGGAAAAGGCCTCTTATAGCTTGTTGTGTCCCTTCAGCTTTAACAGAAGGTCAGCCTTATGACCCTTTGAGTCGACTTCTTTGTCCTGGGTACGAGAGCGAGAGCAGGTCCAGTCCTCCCGGGCTGCTCTCGGGTTGTAGACAACACCACTGTCCTTTTCTGATCTTCCACAGGCCCAGGGGAGTTCTGAAGTGGGTGCCTGCAGCTGCCACATTTATGCCCGGCTCGAGCTAGGAAACAACCTGTGTACATACTAGGGAAACCCTAATAAATGGGGTAAAGGTTCCCAGGGCTAGCCCTACCCACATTGGGCATTTTCAAGATGGCTGAAGTCTTCAGCCACACTACATTTCGGCTTCGAGGGTAGGGTGTGTGTGTGTGTTGGGGGGGAATATACTATGGTAATCCCAGTGTCCTCCCACATCTAACACCAAAATCCAGTATACTGCAGTCCCTGTAACCACACCAACTTCAGAGACAGAAGTCTGGTAGAATCAAAGCTGAGTTTTCAGCATCCAAACAGTGGATACACACAAATTGTTTTGGCATTCTGTTACCCTTCTTTCAAGTGTGCCCCAAATGTTTTATGTAAAACTACCAGACCTTTCAAACAGGTTGTGACACTGTAAGGTCAAAGGAGACCCACTGTGATTAGGGCCTGGCTGGCTGGGAAGAGAACATAAGGGCCCTGCCCAAGGGTCAGCTAACATTTGCCTGTGCAGGAGGACCCCTTTGAATTGCATCCCAAATGTCATATGAAAAGCCCCAACAGACCTGTCAAGCAGGATGTGTCATTCATGCAGGACATGACACTTTAATGTCAAAAAGGATCCTTCCAGCCTCCTTTTGCGTAAACTGTCAGGTTCAGGGGAGTCATCTCTGCCGATTCAGCTCCTGGGAAGCAAGTTCAGTCCTCAGTCACTTCTATTTAATTAATAAGTACAAGCTGGCTGAAAAATGCTAATTTTGTTTCCAGGTACTACAGGCAGGACAAAGGTAACTTTTTAAAAGTTACTTTTCCATAATATTAAGAACAAATCTGCCTTCACAATTGAATTTGATTTTTAACAACTATTAAAAATAGTTGTTTCATTATTTTTCTTGCTAGTCCCATTCTTGAGCTACAGGATTAGGATTTAATATAGCCTTATAGCCCGCTGCCAAGGGCTATACCGGCTGTTAAAGGCCTTGATCCCGAGTTATAGGCCCGAGCAGCAGGCGAGGGCCTATAACGAGGGAGAGGGCCTTTAACAACTGGTATAGCCTGAGGCAGAAGGACCATAAGGCTATTAGAACATTCCACCCACTAAGGGTGGAATGTTCTAAATTAAAAATGGAGAAACAAAAAGACAATCATTGGAATGTTGGAGCTCTGGGCTTATACCAGCCATTATAAGCCCAGAGCAACTCCATTGTCTTCAATGGAGCACCCAACATTCCAATGTTCTAATAATACATCCATGTGTGTTCCGATGCAACAGCCAAACCTGCTACTGTGAAATAGTTTTGGGGGCATTTTCACTGTATGTACATGTTTAACATTAATTTTTTACATGCCCTACTTTTAAAAACCATCCACTGTACATTTCTGGACAATAAGGCCTACTTAGGGGTGACAAAGATTTAAACAAAGGTTTTTGCCTGTGTATGGTTGTTATTTTGACAAGTCGAATGTGCATTTAAAACCTGCACAGCCAGGCTACTGGTGGCAGGTCTGCAGTCATGTTTACATTTTCACTGTATTGGATGGGCAATGGGTGCTGCAGCCAACTTGTGACATTTAAAATACAGGCCCTGGGTACATCAAGGTACCATATACTTGGGACTTGTAGGTGAGTTAAATATGGCAATCAGGAGTATACAAATTTTACGATGTTGAAATTAGGAGCACAAGCACTTTACCCCTGGTTAGTATGGGTAAAGTGCACAGAGTTCTATAGCCAGCGAAAATATGGTTTGGCACAAAGGCAAAAAAAATAGGGAGACCCTGCAGAAAGGGCAGATTTTCAATACGTAGCAATTGTTTGTTTGCACATGGAGCATATTTTAGTCCATAACTTTGAATGAGGGCCTTCAGAGTGGCACCCTAAGTTAGCCTGTTCCAAGACAGCGTTCTGAACCTGCTCCACACTGAGCATCTATCGGATTTATTGTTGTGCTGCTCTGGCAGTGATGGAAGGCTGTTATTGTTTATTGTGCACTGTTACAAAGAGTGATCAATGACTTTTATGGAACTCCTTAATTGGACATGTGTGACAAAGGGTGGGATGGCTGACAAAGGGTAGTATTCCTGAATGGCTTATTTTTTATAATGCTCTTTTGTAAACTTGTTGTCGACATCTTATTCTTGCTACTATTGCTTAATCCTTATTTTTCCACATATTCTCAACACATGAGCTGTACGCCATCACTCACTATTTACTTTTCATTTGTCTAGCTCCGAACCACTGTGTTTCTATAAACAGGTCTGAGTAGCTCAACAGTCTTGTTTTTTAGCACTTGTAATCCTGACTTTTTCAAGCTATAACCATGGCTGTAAATATTAGAACGGTAGCAAAACTCTACAGTAGAAAAGCTATTCAAGAAGAAAATCAGGAAACCTGAAAGCTCAGAAAATGTGAATTATTCCTGTCCATCTGTCTTGCTTCATCATATTTTAAAACGCTCCTCCTCAAGCATTTACATGTGAAGTGAGTTCAGCTGGATATGTTTGTGGTTTGTGCCTGCTTTCTCCCTTTCTCACGGTGTTTCCGTCTATTTCTTCCTCTCCTTTTTCCCTTGTGTGTTTGTCTTTCTCTGGAGCAAAGTCTGTTTAGGAAAAAAAAATGCCGGTCCTCAAAGAACAATGCAGGTGGTCCCCACCTGCAACACCGGCTCAGATTAAGCACTGCTTTAATCTCAGTTTACAAGTGTGCTTGCCTTCTGATATCGCAATACTCTCTCTCGTTACTGCAGTACCCATTCTCAACACACGATGGCGCTGTTTGGGCTCGTTAGCAGTTACGCTACAATTTTAAAAGAACGTCTATTTTGGGTAATTTTTTTTAAAAAAGGATGATTATTTAAAATGACATTTTATATCGTCTGGTGATTTCGCTTTGAGTATCCTGTGTTAATCACATGCATCCATGTTGTATTCTGTCGCTGGTCTTACATTTCCCAATTTTCTATAGTCTTGGTTGATTTTAAGTGAACCACTTGAATTAACAAACGCAAACATTTGCATAATGGAATCACCGGGCTGAAATATGAGACACCAAGTAACACTGGCCGAACTGTAGCCCTTTCAGGTATACTTTTTTATGTTTTTCCTTTCCGTGATCATACGCTGAAGCAGTGAGTGCTTCGTGTGGCGCGTCCATTCTGTATTTGTTTCTGTCAAACGTGGACTGGCAAGTCAGTCACAGTGAGTGAAACAGCGAGCGAAATAAACGCACACGTTGCCGCATCGGGGTTGTTTTATGGTTTAAAATGCTACACCAGATACATGGAAACCAGAGTTTCCACTGAATCAGTGTAAATTAAAGAAAAACACTAAATGTGACATTCGAAAAATGTTGCATGAACTATTCGGCAACATTTTTTAGCTGTTTCTATTTTTCGTACCACTTTCGCTCTGATTTTTGTGATTGAGGAAAACCACACAAACCATCTCAGCTTCAGCAGCAGTACTCCACCCCGAAATTTTTTCGCCTTTTTTCAGTGTTGGCCTGTTGTCATTCGACCTTGTGTGTTACATTTTCTGACTGACTAAATTTATACTTAAAAAAAAAAAAAAAAATCATTGAGCAGAGCATCAGGGACATGACAATAATGATAAATAACAGGGAATTTTTTTAAAAAGCATCATTTGATCAAAGCATACCAAACATGGATAAAACCAATACAGTGAAAGTGCAAAATAAGTGCAAGAAGCATATTGCAGCAATAATCTAACGGCATACCGATTTTTTTGAATATTAAAATTAATATCCCAACTTTGCGGATATACAATTCAATCTTTACTAAAATACTAAAGTGTTAAAGTGCTAAAGTGCTAAGGTGCTGAATCTGCCAAAAAACCCAGAGCACATTTCCCCAGCCTTAAAATTTAGATGATCCTACTTATTATATCAAATAAGACTACTAGTCTATCGAGGTTTCAAGATTAACTAAATACTTCCAGATCGCAGTGAACTTTTTTGTAGCGCCCACCCGCCTTGCATAAGCTTCTTCAAAAATCATGGTCCGTTTCATCTTATTTAACCACCTCTCATATGTAGGTGCTTCCGCCGACCTCCAATTCTGAAGAATTAGGGAGCGAGCAACGAAGGAGGAAATGGCTAAAAAAGTCTCCTCTGCTTTTGTGAAATTGGCCCTAGATTTAATAATTCCAAAGAGGGCAACCTCTGCCTCTAAATCTAGCCTCTTCTGAATCGCCCGGCTTAAGGCCGAGAAAATCTCACTCCAGAAAGGCCCTAGCATTGGGCACATTAAGAATATATGTAGCCAAGCCCCTTCCCCTTCTGCCGGGCAGCGGAAACATCTATTCTCAACTTCTGGATATTTTTTATTGAGGGCTTTGGGTGTAAAGTATGCCAACCAACGGGACAAAAAGGCCATTCTTTTAAAATTGGCTGCTCTTAAAGCCTTACTCCCTAACTGACATATGGCCTGCCACTCCTGACTAGAGAAGGTACAATGAGTTTCCCGGGTTATCCTTTCTAAGTGCTTCTCGACCAATAAAGATTCACTTCGAGTGCTCAAAAGACGGTACCAGTTCCCCACCCCTATTAGTCTTGCTCCAAAAAGAGCAGTCACCAGCTTAGACGGGGCGCCATTAAACGAGAAATTGTATCTATTTAGAAAATGTAAAATCTGTAAATATAAAAAAAAAACAGGCTTGCTCCGGTCATCGCTTCTATTCTGTACCTCTTGCCAGGTAATTACTCTGTTCTGGATTGAAAAGCACCCCAGCTCTTCAAGCCCACAATCCCTCCAATTTCTAAGGTGACTACATTGAATTTGGAGACTCAAACTTTTACATTCACCTAATTTTAGATAGTAAAACCCAGAAGAACCAGCTTGCCTAAACAAGCATTGGCATTGCCAATAGGTCTGCTTTTGGGACCTTATAAGTATTTAGTTATGCAGCACAATATCCTTGGTGCAACAACATCAGCTGTTGCATGGCTAAACACTTATAAGGTACAAGGTTTAGCCATGCAACAGCTGATGTTGTTGCACCAGGGATATTGTGCTGCATAACTAAATACTTATAAGGTCCCAAAAGCGAGACCTATTGGCTATGCCAATGCTTGTTTTGCCAGCAGGTAGAAGCCCTGCAAGCTTCCTCCAGACTTGGCTGCTGCAGCCAAAGTCTCGTGTAATTTTTACGGCTGGTTTGTAGGTTGAAAAATCGAGTAAGGCTCTGCCACACTCAGTAAAGCCAGGTGTGGAAAAAACGAAATAGTAGCAGGGCTTTAAGTGGGCCGGGTCCTGCCAATGATTAGCACCAGCAGTTCTAAAAAGTGGGTGCTGAGATGGGTCCCTATTGGGCTCTCCATTTTTGCCCTCACCCTCAGGGTTAAAAATAAATCTCAACTCTGAAGCAGTTCCACCCTTCACTGCCTTTGATGTAACTTCAAAGAGACTCGTTAAAGTTATTTCACAGTCTCCTCATGTCAGAACTGAAGCATTATCAAAATTATATACAACGAAGCCGTAGTTGTTGCTTATTTATCTTACACAACTAACAACCATTGACCAAACCAACAGTCCTGGCTTGATGTAGGAGTAATGTTACTTGTTGTATTATATATCTGGATGCAAGGACAGAAGCAGCAAAATACCAGTTGGGCGGCACACTATGCGAAGCACAGATTTTCAGCTTATGTGTTTTAAGCCACGCCCTTAATTACATCGGCCACGCCCATTTGAGAGACATCCTCCCCCGCCCCGCCAGTTTTTTCATCCCATTTCAAGCCCTAACCAGTAGTGTAATCAAAGTGGAATTTCCACGTAAAAACAGGAGTTAATTTCGTTTAGCCTGGTTCGTAATCAAGCCCACAGTTGGTTAATTTTGACCTGCAAGAAAGAGATTGAAGGGAGCCTTTCCCACTAAGTGAATTTTGCATGGTGATCTCATGTACGTCTCAGAACTTGGGAATGAATCGTCACTGGGCCTTCAGGGACAATATACTAGAGGTATGTCAGCATCATGAACCGAGGCACAGGGTTTATCTGTTGAAACGTGTCGACCTTCAACAAGGCTTTGTCAACCTTCATCATACGTTACAGGCTGGAGGTGGGCGTTGAATGGGATCTTGCTTCTGGTGCAGGCTTTCTGCCTTCTTTTCACGTGCACAATTTAGTGCTGTGTTTGAGATTGTTGCGAATGTTCTGCAGTACGTAGTATTATGTGGGGTTGTTGGAGCAGCAATGAGGCTCCTAAAAGGACCTTGGTTGCCAAGATTGTAAGAACTGGGGAAGGAAAGAAAATGAGGGGGCTAATGTCCTGATCACCTCCCGGTAATTCCATTCCTGTTATATATTCCTACACATCCCTGTACTTACATCTACCAAAACCAGGCCTTCGAAGCTGACCTCGAGGTTCCGTGAACCGCTGCATTCACCTTTGATGGGCTGGTGCTGGTAGACAACACAGGATGTACAATGCCTAGGGAGTTTGTATACAACGACTTCACATACAAAGAAACAGAGGCAGAGTGGAGTCAATAAGGCCACAACAGGCAGCTGCCTTACGGCGCCACCACTTGATTTCCACACAGCAATAAAAGGGGCTGAAAATGGCCCCGTTGAAGAGGAGGGGAGGCGTCCAAATGACAGTCGCACGGGACTATGGCAAAGTCCGGGGATGATTCAGACTCAGGAACTCAGCGGTTAGTCATTGAAGCATATCAAAGGAGGGGAGTTTTTGGGTGGTACACTTCCATGAGCGGCAAGCAGGATTCAAGGAAGGAGTCAGTGTTTGGAAGTTGTCTCTGCTGGTGCGCGGCCACGATTCCTTCTGAAATTAACGTAACAGCTATTTTTTCTATCGCCAAACCTTGGCATACTTATCTGCATGCATTCACAACAAGATGCCGCTATTATTGAGCGAATAGCTCTTGTCACATAAGCATACATCGATTCTATGTGTAGCCAGTCACGGGTCTACAAGTTGGGTGGTCTCTGAGGGCATCTACTGGATTCTTAAGAGAACTGCACCCAAGAAGCACTTACTAAGCGAGAACGAGGGCGAGCGAGCGCAGCAGCCTGCTCAGCTGACCAGACGCTCGTGCGTCATGGCCTTTCCCGGCATGTGTTTCCAATTATCGCGCACGCGTCTCGGCACGATAATGGGAAACACATGTCTCCGGCGCGCGTAACCGCCCGAAAAGGCCACGACGCACGAGCGTCTGGTCAGCTTTTCAAACCCCTTACATAAAGTCTTCGCCTAGCAGCGCTTGCGCGCTACTCGAGGCTCGACCTAAAAAGGATTGTAATCTAAAGGAATAATCCGTCAGAGTCTTATATCTAGTCCCCTTGGGAAGTTTAGAAGTTTTTAGAAATATCGGGATCTGCGAGCCGGCTTCCTGCACCATTTTATCCCAAAAAAAGTTGTCTATTAAACCGTTTGAAACAAACAAACGGGCTGTTAGATCTAAAAAGGCTGCTTCGTAACATGTGCGAACATGTGGTAATGCTAACCCGCACTGATTAATATCTAGTTGTAACGCCAAGAGTTTAACCCTCGGTGTCTTCTTACTCCAGACAAACTGTCTAAGCATTGTTTCCAGCTCTTTAAAGTAACTAATATTGATTTTGATGGGGATATTTATAAAAAGAAAAACAAGTAGAGGGAGTATGGACATTTTGATAAGGGCTACACGGCCTATCAAAGTTAAAGGTAGTAACGACCAATTATCCAACAGTTTCTTGATTTTATCCAGCGTGGCTATGTAGTTCAGCTTATATAGCTGTTCATATTGATCAGAGACATAAATCCCCAAATAGCGTATTGGGTCCGGCTTAGCGGCTTGATGTTTAAAATTTGCGGGAAGGAAATCCCTATCAGAATTTAAAACTAGAATTTCAGTTTTATTTTGGTTTATTTTGTAGCCCCCAATCAGTTCAAATTGGCTAAATTCTGTTAGAACCAGTTCCAAATTCTGACTCTCGAGACTGAGATATAAAGTGATGTCATCCGCGAACAGCTTTAGTTTGGACATACCCGGAATTGGAGCTTTAATTGCTACATTGTCGCAAATTTGGATAGCTAGGGGTTCAATAAAAAACGTGAATAATAAAGGGGAAAGCGGACACCCTTGTCTCGTCCCCCGGTTTATGTTTATTGTCCCTACTCGGTTTGCATTTATCACCACCTGTGCCTGAACCCCCTGATAGATATTCCAGAGCATTTTGGTAACCTGGGGAGGAATTCCAAACCTGCCAAGGCCATAGAAAAGGGTGTTCCAGTTTACCAGGTCGTACGCCTTTTCGGCGTCGACCATCATAATACAAGCCGGGGTACAGTTAATATTACAATAGTCGAGAGCCTGTATTAAAAATTCTGTATTTGAGGACATCGACCTCCCGGCAACGAACCCAGACTGGTCTCTGTGGATCACTTCCTGTGCTAAGGGTGTAAAACGCTGCGCCCAGATCTTCATTAAGATTTTGTAATCAGCATTGAGAAGGCTGATGGGTCTATAGGAATTAACATCCTTAGGATTCTTGCCCTTTTTCACAAAGCTGACAACAATAGCCTCTTTGAAAACCAATGGAACAGCACCACCATTCTTAATATAATTGAAAAGCTTTATCAGGAAGGGAGGCAATTCCTTTGCAAATACTTTATAAAATTCTATAGGCAGCCCATCATTTCCTCAGGCTTTCGCTCCGGCAGTTGAATTCAGGGCTGCCAGAATTTCAACACCTGTTATGTCTAGTTGTAACTGTTCTACGAGGGAGTTAGACAGTCTGGGGAGATTTACACCCTCAAAATAATTCTGTATAGAGTCTTGCCCAGCTGCATTTTCAGTTGTATAGAGCTGTTGATAATGCTCCATGAAAGCTTGAGCAATCCCATCCCTACTTGTCACTACAGATCCAGTCTTAGGGTCTACAACCTCTGTAATTAGGGTCGCTTCCTGTCTGGTCTTAGTAGACCCGGCTAACAATTTGCCAACCATTTGGCTTTCTTCATATACACGTTGTTGAAAGGTTCGGGAGCAGCTAATTTCTTCTAATAAGAAAAATTCCCTTAACGCCTTTTTAGCTTTTTCAAGCTGGCCCCGTTGAGAAGCATTTCCGGATTTTGAACGCTTTCAACTGCCTGCTGGAGTTCAGCTATTTTAATGCGTCGTGTTTTAGACTGAGCGGCCGAAAAGGTGATCATTTGCCCGCGCACAGCTGCCTTGAACCCCCCCCCCATACTGAGAATGGTTCTGCTGTCCCTTCATTGATCCTGAAATACTCAAGAATCCATTCTCTTAAGCCTTCTACCCATTGTTGATCTTGACGAAGAAGACGATCCATCTGCCACCTGGATCTCTCCCTCCTCCCCTCTTCGATTTCTAGATCAAGCTTAATAAAGGAGTGGTCTGAGAATGAATTGGCTCCAATTTCTGCCTCTATGAGATTCAAGGACCGAGATGTTAGAAAAAAATCAATACGAGATGCCGTCTGAAATTGGCGGGAATGGCATGTGTAATTACTTATGTCCAGATTAGCGTTGCGCCATGGATCAATCAACTGATAATCGTGAATTATGGCATCGAAGACTTTTTTAGTCTTTGGCTTCAATTGTTTTTTATTTTTATTAGAAGTATCTTTTTATAAGTCTTGGATGTAATTAAAATCCCCACCAAAAATGATCTGACCGGGGGCTCCCCTAAGCAGCTCGTTGATCTTCACCAACGCTGAGGCGTCGTCCATAATCGGACTGTAGTAGTTGACAAAGTTCAAGATATTCCCATTTAATTTCACCATAACCCATAGCCATCTTCCCTGGGAATCTCTCCGAACTTGGACAAACTCCCAAGCCATACTTCTAGAAAAGTAGATAGCTACTCCTCTCATTGCCAGCCCAGCAGACGCACAAAAGGCAGAAAGAGCTTAGGTGAATTTGTTTTGAGGTGTGTTTCTTGGAGAAAAAGAACTTGAAGTGTAAAGGAGGCCAGCCATCTTATAAGCCCTCTGTATTTTTGTTTGTTTAGCATACCATTCACATTTACCGACATAATACGACATTTACTAGCCATATTTATGATTTAAATAGCAACAATAATCAATCAAATTCAAAACCCTATTTTTCCTCTCTTTGTTCCCTTTGCCACTGCTCTTTTTGCTGCTATTAACCCCCCCCCGACAGCACCCCCAGAAATGTGGAAAACCCCACCGACCACATCTCACCCTCCCTATTTCACTATGGGGTGCCTTGAAACTGCACTTATACTTATTGTGTCAGGTTTCCCGGTCCCGCCTGTCCATCCATGTATCGGCGTACAGAGAAGCACAATGCTGCCTGTACCTCTTCATCCGGGATACAGTTTTTTTTTTATGGAAACCAGAACATTATAAATATCTAAAGACATTTTGCTTTTTCCCATTCCAATACATTTTTGTGTATTCCATATTAAAAGTTCTATCCGCAGAAAAAAAGCCTAGACAGTTTTTCAAAGACATAATGTCCGGACACAAATTGCTTCCTTTTTGCCCACGTAAGAGATTTCTAGAACCTTCCGTAGCCCCCAAAGGATTTTTTCCGGTCGTCTGGTTTGACAATGAGATGCACGCGCTACGGATGGCGGCTTGTCGATTGGACATGTGCCTGTAGTCATGCGTTTTGGGGTCTGTTCCAACGCTCAGAATTAAAAAGCTGAGGGGCTCAGCTGTGCTCCAGATGCCACAATCCCAAGTGTGACCCTTTAACATATCCCACATCATTGCACTGTAATCAACACTCAGTTCTTACTAGCTCAGGCCTTCAGGTCTAGTCAAGACTTGCCCTACATAAATATTAAATATATATATGGCATTATTGCATGTTGAAACCTCAAAGGGGTGCTGTGGCGATGCTGCGGAGCATGAGAGCATTAATCTCTTTCTCTGACACAGATCTTTGATAGGGATTGCCTTCTCGCCATGGCAAATATATACGGCCAGAGTCACAAAAGGAAAGGTATGCTCAGAATATTATTCACACGTAGATGTTCTATTTTGAACATATAATATGTACAAAAATCAAATGTGGAAATTGACGTAAGTTAAGGGGAATTTACACTTGTGTTTGTGGACCTATGAATGTAATGCTTTCTACATGCGACATTATGTTCTTATATAAGCGTGCCATTGTGTGTGCCACCAAGCATATTACGAGTTTCCTCTCCACCACGGTTTTCATGGCGGTTCCTCCTCCATGAAAACCGTGGCAGAGAGGAAACAAAGGGGACCATACAGAGCCCTCTGTTACCTCAGGGCCATGGGGTGCGTGCAGGGGGGCACAATATATGCCCCCCCCTGTGTGCATGTACCCCAGTTCCTGCACGGTATGGACTTTACGGTCCATGCTGTGCAGGAACTTTTTTTGGCATTCCCTTTGCGGTGTCCATTTTTAGAGGCACCACCGTGGGACTGCCAGAAAAAGCCCGCCAGACACAAGAAACACTTGTAATCTAGCGGGTGGCCCGACCACTGGTTTGGTGGTGTGGGAGCGGACCGCCAGCATTGCGGTCCTCTCCCGCACCACCAAACTCGTAATCAAGCAGTTAGTGTAACTTTTGTGAATTGGGCCTGACTTATGCTTTTGTATGGTTTGTTTGATTTGCATGGGTCTCTCTATGCTCTCACTTTTTTCCCCTCGTCCCACTGATTGCGTAGTAGGTCTTCCTCAATTTCTGGGGTCATCCTCCTCCCACTACCTGAGTAATTCTTCCTCAATTTCTGGGGTCATCCCCCTCCCACTACCTGAGTAATACTTTGTCACGCCCAGAGTTTTCTGCATTCGCTGTGGATTTGTACACACACACACAGAGGTTTGGCTCCTTTGTGAAGTGCCATTACATGTGCACCGCAGGCGTACGCTTAACCCTACTGTTGCGCTTTTTAGCAAATGACTTGGTTAATCGGGCCCATAGTTTATAACCACTGTTGGCCAAAAAAAAGAATATTTTGTGGGCATGTAAAGCAATTTTAAAGATAAAGGGTTAATTCTTTAATGTACTGCCCTGATCTATCAGGTCAGTTTTCATAGCCCAAAACATGTCTCATAGAAAAGATGCACTGATTATCGATAGCAGTGAAATCGACAAGTAGAGACGACTGGGCATGATGCACAAACAAGGCTTCTTTGTGGTCCAGTTGTAAGGTAGTCATGCTCCAGAAAAGAGATGTGCTGCACACATGCATAAAATGTGCTTGCTTGACTAGAGAAAGCAATTTACATGAATTTACTGAATGTGCATGTAAAGTGTGATAACATATGGTCATGTAAATTCTGCTTGGAGGTGTAAACGTGGCATTTGTATGAGAGAGTAACGCTCGGCCGGGGACATGGAATGAACATCTGGTTAGCCACCATAGAAGAATAAGGGGGAATTCATTAACACCTGCTACTGGTGACCCACGTCAGTGTATGCACCGCAAAATGCACCACTGAAGTGCACGAATGAATGCAGTATACACTAGGTGTGTATCTGAAGTTGTGGCATGTACGAGTAAACTGTGTATTATTCATGAAAAGTAGTTTAGTGACATAATTTCCCACAATATTGATTGTTCTTAATCCTATGCTCATTTCACGATGCTGAGTGAGTAAAAATGAGTAAAAGTCACAAATTTACGTAAATGCCTGCAAACAGGCATGTAACTTTGATAATCTGATCCATGTGTACATAATCCGTGACTCACAAGTTACACTTTGTCAACTGACACCATTTTAAGATGCAAGCATTGTAAGCATAAATTCCACTGAGTGTAACATCTTCTTTGTAAAGCAGGTTCTTCTGAATGGCCCCCCTAGCGTTGCCCCCGGCATGTCCTAGTCCAGGCATAGTTTCAGGTTTTTTACCCCTTCATTTTTCACCTTTTTGAATTTTTCCCAAAGCTCATTCGCACATATACAAATTTCCTATAAACCTTGGGCTCCTAATCACAGCCGCAAACTTTTGCAGAAAGTTTAAATAGACAAGTTTCTATATATCTTTGAGTTGGAAGTGACTCAAAATAATATAAAATAATATAAGATAACCGTTATTTAAAAGTTTGCTCTCATTTGCAAAACATGGTAGATGTACATTTACAAAGCACTTTGCATCCAAAGGGGGGAAAGGCCATGTTTAGAGAAATTAGCAAAGCTAAGGTTGATAAGTTATTGAATAAATGCTAACATACTAATTTGAGACTTGTTCTCATTTTAAGCTTCATTATGGATGATTTGAGTGCTCACGTTCTGTTAAAGAATAGTTTCAACGCTTTTTCCATGGCCCTTAATTTTTCCTGCTAATAAATTAAGAGGAAATTGCTGATCCCCTAAAATTGACGCACGAATGTGGTGAAAAAATGCATTTGCCACATAGTTGTGCGCTTTAAAAAAAAATATGTGCACCTCTGCGACTGATGCCTGGTGCGCGTTTAAAAAGCCTTCAGTGCGACTCTCTAAGCTGCTTTGTTGACAAGACCACATTAGCGAATTCAATGGGGCAGCAAATGTAATTTTCATCTAGAAGATTCGCTCTTCGGAAGAACAAACTTCTTCCAAAGATGTGATCTTTTCCTGAACCTTCTTACCTCTATAAACCCTTCACAGCTGCAGTTTGGTCTGCACTGCTCTCATATCTCCTTGACCCATATTCATTGGGCAGATTTTAAAGTGTCTTTCTCCCACAGCTACCCACCTGGAGATCATGTCCTATGTGGTGACACCCACTGACGTGCACTGACTCCCGCCTTACTTATTATTGTCATCTTCATAATTCTCTCACATGAGAAGTAAAGTATTTCTTCACTGTCTGTAAGCTGACATTCTTATTTTCATGCTCAATCCATTGGCCAACATTTCTCATGCTGAGGCCTCTGGGTTTTTTTTTTTTACAGATGCTCTTCAAGATTAGACATTTAGGTTAAAAAAAAGTATCTGCAATGTGCTAAGTGACAATATTCCATCGCTTCTCTTTAGAGGGCTTGGAAATGTCGAAGACATGAATCATAGGCAGATTGGCCTTATCTGCCCATGGTGTTGGACTGTCGCTCTGTTTATTTATGCCTCAATAGCTCTCTCCCATACACAGCGCTGTCCTCCTGTTAATTACTGTCAGTTATGGGTATAAGAAAAATGGAATTATGAGGCACAGTCTCTGGTCCACAGAAAGCTTGATCTCCTTAGGAAGAAAATTGACGGATCCTCCGGCGCCCTTGTACTTTCTCTCATTTACGCCGCTTCCTGTCGAGAGAGCTCCTGCGAATCAGGGACACATCTGTCTTCTGCTATATTTCCCAAACCGGGTGTCAATTTATGCGTTCGCAGGGTTTCAGGGAACCCCACGGTGTGAATTTGTCAACATCAAGCATTTATTTGTCTTGTCTATGCGTCATTATTTAAGAAAAGTGCCAGAACTTGAAGTCTCACTGCACATTTAGGGGTGCGGCGAAACCCATCCTTTAACTCTAACAACCCCACATGTTACTGCTGCGATTACGTACCGGTAATAGCATTACTCTGAGTCCTTCTTTCGCCGTGATGGCTCACTCCATGAGGCCCTAGTTCCTCCAATCACAACCGTTTCCCACAGATAACAATCCCTCCCCTCTCCCCTCCTTACCTCCTGTTCCGTACCAAAGCACCACATTGTTGGACTGGCCGAAAAGGGCGGGAGGGAGGTCCTGAGTCATTACGGCGAGCGAAGGACTCCGAGTAATGCTATTACCGGTAAGTAATCGCAGCATTACCCCTTCGTCCCTCTCACCGTGATGACTCAGTCAATGAGATGCACCAAAGCCAAAAAAGCGGCCAGGACAACTGCACAGAAAACAACACAAGGCCAAGCCACAGGCAAGAGCAAGGACAAGACGGAAGCCAGAATCGCGAAACACCACATACCGCACCCACCGGACGCGAAACCCCCCAAAAGGTAGAGCCAAAGGGAGAACAAGCGACCCCAAAAGGCAAACCAACAGAGCAGGAGCAGAAACGTCAACAGCAAACGCCCAGGACGAAAGGGAGACCAGGCCAGGTCGGCCACAAAGGCCTCACCAGACAGGCTTATCCAGGACCGCCACTCTGAGGAAGCGCAACTGGGAAGGCAGCCGGCAGCACATACCAGGACAACCTACACCCGGACACCACACGCCCGGCCACCGCCAAAGCCCCCCAAAAAACCAGCCCCAAGTAACGAGTAGGCAAGGCCCCAACGAGGCAGCCCGGGCACCAGAGAACAGAGGGGGACAGACGGCAGCAGCCTACCATCTACCAGGCGAACCACAGGATCCAAAGACACACAACCCCCTGGAGAAAACGAGAGTCAGCCAAAAAGAGGATCCAAAAGAAAACAACCCTAAGGAAGGTGGCAACAGCACAGCCCCAACTGTCAACGCAGAGGACAGCTGAAGAAATCAGGGACCCTGGTGGCCACCGAACAGCGTGACACCCACAAAGGGAACCGAAGAGGGACAGCCAGAGTTGTCCAGCTGGCCACAGCCAGAGAAAGCGACAGGACAGCAGAGGAGGATGTCATAGACACCCCAACAAGAACCGCAGAAACAACCTCCAGGAAGACCACATGGCGAGACAACCATACGTGGACATCCGACACACACGCCCCACTGGCACAGCCAGAGGTGAAAAACCCCGTCCCAAGAAGGTAGCCGTCAACACCCCACACAAGGCAGACCAGGCACAAAACCAGAGGCCAGGAAGAAGACCGACAGGTCACCACCCACAGGCAAACCATCGGATCCGAAGGCAAAAAGCCCCAGGAAAGAATGAGGAGCAGCCAACAGGCGGGCCCATGAAGGAAGAACCAAGCCGGAGGGCGGCAACATCGGCACCCTGCCAACCAGCGCACAGGGGAAGCCGAAGTAACACACCAGCGCCATACCAAAGGGGTAGAGACCCCACAATGGAGAATCTACCAGAGCGACGTGCAGCAGCCCAAACAGACACCAATGCACCGCACAGGGACCCCGTCGGGAGCGCAGCAGCCCATGAAGACACCCACTGCTATAGCCCCCAGCAAGCTGAGAACAGCGGAAGCACAGAAACCAGGAGATGGGCAGGCAGGAGACACCGCCCAGCATCCACCACATGAGCCCCGCATCCCGGAGACGCTGAAAGCTAGCCACCAACATCCCACTGGACTGCAACCAGGAAAAGAGATGCACCACTGAACCAGGCCAGTGGAAGCAGCGATGGCACACAGGCACCGCAATGCAGAGGAAGAGGCGTAAACCCCACAAACAGGCAGCCATCACACCAGGAATGACAGCCCAGGAGCATGCACAAGCAGCACGTTGACCAGCCAGGGCGACACATGGCAGGAGAGGAAACTGACCGTGCAGCACAGCGGGACTCTGGAGCCCACACCGCCGGAAAATGAGGAGCAATGCACCAAAAACAGGGAGGGCGGACAGCACAGCAGCCCACCAGGAACCCCAACCAATGTCACAGGGGACAACAAAGGACATAGCTGCAAGGCAAGCAACTGAAAGGCAGGAATGCCACCAAACAGCTGAGGAGCAGCAGAGTCAACACAGGCGATCACGACACAAGGCGCATTTGAACCCCAGAAGGCCTGAAACACACAAGACAGGCAGGAAAAGGCCCAGCATAAGAGAAGCCCAGGACCAGTGGCCCAAAACCATAAGAAGGAACACAGAAAACCATCAGAGCCCGAAGGCCCCAACCCGCAACAACCCAGTAAACGGATAGAGTGCGCAAGATCAAAAGCGCCAGAGCCCAAGAAACAGAACACCCAATACACCAAACATGGAAAAGAGCGGCAACAGGCCAAAGCCGCACAGGCAGGTCACACAGCCCAACGTGGCACAGGGCACAACAGCACAGCAGAGGTGCCAGAAGATGCACGAACACCCATTAAGAATCTAAACACCAGAGAGCACGCACCAGCCCCAAGCCAAGGTCGCACACTAGCCACAGTGTGAGACCCAAGGAGAAGCAGGAGTGAAAAGCAACAACAAAGCAGTCACCAAACCAGCGCCCCTGCAACCAGACACACTCCTAACCAACTGAAGGGAGGCACCACACTACCACACCCGGAAAAGGAAAAACAAGGAGGAAAGCGCAAGCTCAAGCCAGCGGCACAGCAAACAGGTGGCCAGACAGGAACCTGGGCGCGAAGCCCGTCACCTAGACCTCCACACACGGAGGCTCCAATGTAGATGAGCCAGCGAATGAGAGCAGGGAACAGCACACAAACCAGTGACCGACAGAGACCAGCTGTAACAAAACAGGGGCCGGAGAAGCACTGGCCCTACGACAAGGAGACCATCTCCGAACCCCTGAAGGCTCAAAACACAAAAGTCATGCAGGAACAGACCCCGCAGAAGAGGAGGGTAGGACAACAAGCCAACAACATCAAGAAGGGACACAAGGAGCCATCAGCGCCCGAATACACCAACTCTCACATATGACTGGGACCAGAGAACGCAAGACGACATGCACCAGGCCGAAAAAACCAGAACACCCAAGACACTAAGCACGGAAAAACAAGGGTGTCATTAGGCCAACGCCACGCAGGCACGAACAAAAACCCAACGAGTCTGTGGGCTCCAAGGCAGGACATGAACCCTGGGCCAGAAGGGGATGCCAAAACCAAGACATGCACCAGCACTATGGAGCCATGGCTGCACGCTGGCCAGCCCACTACACATGTGCACAGCATCACGCAACCCACAATACTGCCGACGGCACACATGGCCCGCCAAAGGCGCCCACAACAGGAAACCCAACAGGTGCCCAACTGCCATCGGGGACAACAAGCCTACCACTTCCAACCGCACTCCACAACACAGAAAAGAAGCAACACGAGGCAGGCACCATAACACTCTACTGCGTCCACACAGGTGCACAGCAACCAGCGGGATGCCACAACTGCCCCCATACACTGCCACACAGCAAGCAGGCAGGGCCGGACCACAGGGGAATGCCAAGGAGCTCCAGTCCACAGGCAACCAAAAACACGCTCCACCAGCCCGCTGGAGGCAAGCACAGCAGACCTACGGTGAGCAAAAGGGCAAAACGAGATGAGCTAGAAGACGGTGCACCACAAGCAGACACCCTGCCAACAACCAGTGAAGCTGCAGACACAACGCAGGAAATGCCGACCCAACACAGCCGCACCGCAGGCCACAGGAAACCAAAATGCCAGAAGAGACCCATGCGGTCTCCCGACTCCACATGCATGACCAGTCACGCCCAAAGGCAGCAACAGAGGAGACACAGCATCCCCGTACACCAGGACATGCCCTAAAGCTGGCCGGGGGCAAGCACGGCAGACCCCTGGCCTGGCCACAATACCGGAGCAGAAATGAGCAAGGACCTGCCGCACCGCAGGCAGACAAGCACTCCCCCGCACTCACCTGCTTGCCGGCCCCGGAACTCCAAAGGCAGCAAGGCAGAAAGACCAAGACTGCACAGAACACGCCAGCGCCAGGAACATCTGTTCGAGAAGTAAGGCCCTTGGCAAACCACTCTGCGCTGCCTCCACAACCCCGCTGGCACCGCATTACAGGGAACAGAGCGCTGAAACACGCTGGAGCAAGCGCACCATGCCTGCCCATAGCATTGCCAACAAGCATTGGCATAGCCAATAGGTCTCGCCTTTGGGACCTTATAAGTGTTTAGCCAGAGATATTGACTTTGCCTATGTCTTTAAGCTGTGCTGTACAGAAGTCTGCAGCATGCTGAAAAGTTATAATAAAGAAATGTCAGAAGCATTTTTGTTACCTTATATATGACCAAGAAAGCATTATGTACAACTGAACGACCATATTAAAAAAGTATTAACAATAAATAATGTCTTGAGTTTTTTTTTGTCCTTTCAATGCTGGCAACTTCTATCTGCCTGTCCCAATGGTTGCTTGTTATGGGGTTTTTTGTTATGGGGGGGCATAAATAACAGGAGGGTGAAGGTTGGGAAATAGTACCTGTATAACAGTCAGTGAGAGAGTCAGTTAGTCAGTCAGTGAGAGAGAGAGTGAGAGAGTCAGTCAGTCAGAGTCAGTGAGAGAGTCAGTCAGTGAGAGAATGAGTGTGAGTCAGACAGATAGAGAGTGAGAGTCAGTCAGTGAGAGAGAGAGTGTCAGTCAGTGAGAGAGAGAGTGTCAGTCAGTCAGTGAGAGAGTCAGTCAGTCAGTTAGTGAGAGAGAGAGAGTCAGTCAGTCAGTGAGAGTGAGAGAGTCAGTGAGTCAGTCAGTGAGAGAGAGTGAGAGAGTCAGTCAGTCAGTGAGAGAGAGTGAGAGAGTCAGTCAGTCAGTGAGAGAGTCAGTCAGTGAGAGAGTGAGAGTCAGTCAGTCAGTGAGAGAATCAGTGAGAGAGTCAGTCAGTCAGTGAGAGAGTCAGTCAGTCAGTGAGAGAGAGATTGAGAGAGTCAGTCAGTCAGTCAGAGAGTGAGAGAGTCAGTCAGTCAGTCAGTCAGTGAGAGAGTCAGTCATTCAGTCAGTTAGTCAGTCAGTGAGACAGAGTGAGAGAGTCAGTCAGTGAGAGAGAGAGAGAGTCAGAGAGTCAGTCAGTGAGAGAGAGAGAGTCAGACAGTGAGAGAGTGAGAGAGTCAGTCAGTGAGAGAGAGAGACAGTGAGAAGAGTGGAAGACCTGGGCTGGACTCTCTGGGTCACAGAACGGTGCAGCGTCACAAACAAGATATATGGAGCATAACTTAATAATATCTGTGCGACTTGGAGTCTCATTGTAACTAGCCCCAAGCAAACTAGTAATATTGCTCAAGAACCGAAGAAGAAACAAATACCACTACACCTGGGAAGCAGTGTTGTGCTGTCATATACTGTGGGAAAACCAAGGTACATTTAGACACGGTAGTCCACAAGGAATACAGAGCATAGTCCGAGACAAGTATAACACGAATGACTGAGGGAACCGACAACAGGCAAAACAATGAAGTAGAGGAAGCAAGTATGAACGCAAACTAGTAGGTTAAGCGAGAGAGTGGTAACAACCGCCCCTGTTGCCAGATATCCATCCATATTTCAAGAGAACCTTAATAGGGATCCACAGCGGGAGGTACAATGAAAGAAACACAACTAGAAGGGAACTCACAACTAGATGAGGAATCATCAAAAGATGAATAAAACACGATGGGTTGAAAACGATGTAAACATGCAAAAGCCTTGTTAACCCCAAAACGTGTGCCTCTTTGAGAGATGTGATGAAATTGGTGTTTATAGACAGTATAGAGGTTACAACGGGTAGAAAAGTGGACCGGCATGGGGGCGTTGCTTTTCTGTCTTTACTCTCCGTGCCATTTATGAACTGAAAGTAAAGGTCACACTGTCGGAATACATTGTCACTTTCAGCAAGCGCGGTCCGCGGTCTCTAAAGTGAAACCGGACCGTGCTACAAAGAACAAACAAAGAAGAGTGGGAGGGGTGCAAACAAGAAGCGCAGGCTGCTAATTAGTAACCTGATCCACGACGAGGGAGGAATGCAGCTGCCAGCCTGCGCACCGCTGCTCGCTCCCGAGAGCAAAACGCCGTGGGAGTGAACATTTGAAGAAGAGGTGGGACATGCACCCGCCTTTGGCCATTTGCGTGCTTTCATTATTGAAAGACACACGCAAAGGCCAATCAGATGTGTGGGAGGAATCCGACCCACACGGATAAGTTTTGAGCCCTCACAAGAAGCCCCCCATAGAGCAGCGCATGCGCTCTGCGCTAGGCTTGACCTAAAAAGGGAACAGGAGGTAAGGAGGGGTATTTTTATTTGTGGGAAAGGCAGTGGTGTAGCTAGACCTTTTGACGCCCATTGCTTTTGGGGCGTATGCCGTCCGCGTCGGCCGCAGGTGAGAGCGGGGGGTTTAGGGGTGGCGACGGTCCCTGCGTGTGCCAACCGCGATGGCCGCAAGTAAGAGTGGGTGTATCGCTGCCTCCAAAACTCGTGCCGCCTGGAGTGGACCGCCCCCCCTCCTCCCCCTACCCCCCCTTGCTACGCCAATGGGGAAAGGGTTGTAGTTGAAGGCATGGACCTCATTGGGTGAGTCATCACGGCGAGAGGGGCGAAGGGGTAATCTCTTACTCATAATACGTTTATGGGGAATGTAAAAACTCACAAGTTAGGATTCCAGTGGTTTATAACCAATCTTGAAATTCCTTGGGGAAACTTATTAGAGTTCTTTTGAATGAGAAGGTAATGCTGAACTCCAGGATGTGCCTAATGGATGATCATCTGCCTCTTTCCTGCCGCTACTCCCAGTACTTAATTTGAGCCGGTGGTTGTCGGCTGGGGGCACCGGCAATCATTTTTAGGGACTGGTAGTTATTTCCCCTCATGGGACATTTCCCAAGAGCAAGAGAGGGAAAAACACATACACTGTAAAGAAGAAAGAAGAGAAAGATTGAAAAATCGTCAACAAGGGATAAAGCAGGAAACTGCAGGAGTGACATAAAGAGGCACAGAGTGCCTGGTAGTCGATTACAGAGGCCTGAGGTGGATTCAGCACAAGCAGCCTCGTTATTCGGCTTCCAAGCAGCGCTTTTGGGCGCAGGCACTCTTTATTTTACAAATTAAGCACTAGTACTCCTTTCAGAGACATTTTGGGAGTTGTAGTTCGTTTTGATCTAAAACGTTGTTGGATTTGTGTCCAGTAAACTCAGGCCAATGTGCGCCGCTAAGGAGCATGGACTCATCTTGTTGGTTATTTCCAAACTTTATTCGAGCATTGGTGTTGACTGCATGTGCCTCATTGTTTGGGGTGACGTTTTCCCCTTCATACTTTTTGCAACAAGTGCATAATGTCATTTTGTGTGCACTAACAAACCTTATTCTGCTAATTATAGCACACAACAAGGAATGATTGGTTATTTCCCTTGCTTATTTTGAAGTGATGGGAATTAATCTCACTTCTGACATCAGGCTTGTTGGAGAGGGATGTTGCAACAATTTAGGCTGTACCAGGAAAAGTATATTTTGCTGCTGGAGTTCTCCCATCCACCAGTGAAAAGGCTGATTTGGGCCATTTTCTTTGGGCTTCTGATCTGTGTTACTAATTAACTGATTACCTGCTTGTGCTTTTGTTAAAGCCTGCAGATTATGGCCTTCTCTCTGTAATTGAAGGGACCATTAGGTGAATGATAACACAATAGGTCTCGAAACCAAAACAGATGTCATCAAACAAAGGTACATACTGGAATGCCTGTTGGTAGTGATAGTTACTGATGCAAAACCGAGTAAAGAGAATAGTGTTTTTTTCACTGCACTGGATGGCCCCATTAAGGTCATGGCATGGTTGTATGTCCAAATATCATCTACAAAAATATGGTGAGAGCAATATCATGTCAAATATAGTGCCCACAAAAATATCAAGTTTACATACTTTGTATGTAATCTACAAGAATATCGGAAAAAATATTGTGGACCAGACTATTGTCAAAAAAGGTATATAAAAATGTATATATATACACAGCACTATGTCATTTTTTAAAAATATTAAAGGTTAAAATATTAATGATTAGAAACAAATTATGATTGTAACCATAAATATATATACTTTTAAAAATAAAAACAGTATGTAAACAATTAACAAAAATATTACATTAACATTATTCATATTATAAATATGAATATTAACAAACATGTATATAACAGAAACATGTCAAATTTAATTAAAAAATAGTTAGTACAAAACCAACAAAAATGAAATATAAATTCAAATGACAAATTATTTATTCTTATTAATAATTAAAAAATATATAAATATTAACCGTCCAAACTAAACAATAATAGAGAAAAAGTTGCACTTTGAAGGAGTCGGATTTATTATTCTAACAATAACGGAAGCAACAGTGGGGAAAGTGTTAGACTTTGGAGATGTATTTATTTATTTATCACAATAGAGAGTGAGAGAAAAAAGTAGATCAGTTGCAATCTCCCAGGTAAACTTTTATCACATATGAGCAACTGCTGTCGCTTGAATTCCCTACAGGATCTCAAGCAATTCCCGGAGGCAAGATAGCGGCATTGTGCCTGGTCCCTAGGTAGTGTAGTGATGTCCCTTGTCAGATCTCTGGACGGTGGGGTATCCAAAGATATTGGAATAGACGCCTCACTCACTTATCGTGACACGTTTCATCATAGGCGGCTATCCACACCCGGGTAAGGTGGTACTACCCGGGCGGACTCAACCAAAGATGTAATGGGAGTTCTTATATAAAGCAAAAGCTGGTCATGCAGGGAACCAGATGAGTGATCATAAAAATACCTCCAGGTATACCCAAACGGTATGTTTATTAGGAGGGTACCTGGGGTATAGATAAAAACGTGCAAAATTCGGGGTTATACTGACTATAATCCGTTCAGTTGTACCCCATTAAAGCTGCCAACATGTTTCGGCCCGCGCTCTGAGCCCACATGGGTCTGGGGCCTTCGTCAGGGCTAGTTTTCTACTTTTAAATGTCCCTGCTTGTGAGAGGTGCACGAATTACATGCCCTATAGTGAGGCCTAATTCGCTCACCTGTCTTCACTTTGTCCTTCGGTAGATTTTATAGGTAAGGAACAAAGAAACAATAAAGGGTTATTGGACCTAACCAGCTCTAATTGGTAGGCTGATTTCACCGTGATACCTCCCTTTACTATATACTGGACCGTGTTGTCTATATTCTAACTATTGTATGTGGTGTGTTCCAGTGCACATCCAACCCTCTCAAAACTACATTCCACTCATATTGATCATGCAATATTTGGATATTCTATCGATAGTGATCAAAACTCATGATGATCTTGGTGCTTGTTATACATCCTTTCTGTGATATTATCGTGCTTGTGCTACATAAGGTCCAATAATAAGGACTAAGTGTAGTGGTGAAAGATTTTATTTGTACCTTAATGCAATGTGCACATCTGTTTTGTTGTAGGATCAGATATCTTGTGCTTACCTACTGGAAGTTTCTTATTTAGCTCTATGCGGATCACGTGGTTGGTGCTGTCTTATAGTCACACTCTATATGGAAAAGAAAGAGTGTGTCACGTGTTCTACACTATCCATTATACACTCCGTTGTGTAGTTGCACTCGAGCTTCTATGCTCACTATATCCGTTGCAAGTCGGGGTTATGACAACATTGTCCATGTACCGCCTGTCCCGTTCATCCCAGGGGTTAAATGAGGATATACCATGGACAATGTTGTCATAACCCCGACTTGCACCGGATATAGTGAGCATAGAAGCTCGAGATAGCAATAGCAAATATGTGAGACATTGATTAATGCTCAGATCGGTCTCCGGGCGTTCATTTACAATCCATGGGATAGACACATAGCAGCAATGACAGGAGTGATGGCGAACACATGATCGCCGTAGGAATGACTGTGAAAACCTAAACCACCCCCTTACAAACACCTGGAGATATCAATAAAATGACAAAAGAGGGGTATAGAACTGGGCATATCTACCATGACACCAAAAAACTACACCCTATACCTGCAAGGTCCTGTCATCTCATAAGTCAAGTAACAGGGATCACGTAGGGGGATCGGAACTACAAAATAGATATGGACCGCAGACGATCACCCCAATATGTCCTCCCGTTCCACAAATTCATCAATATACATCCAAGGTAGAAGGAAGAAATGGGACTCAATGCCCCGAAAGGATTAAACTACGGCAGCACTTTGTGGGAATCCTGGGTTGCCAACGTAACAGTAATTGAGAGGCAGACAACGTCGCACTAATACAAGGGTTGTCTATTATGCGATGCAGTCAGGGTTTTCAAACTGCTCGCAAAGGTGTTCATTACGTCTCAACACTCGAGGCTGATAAATACTAAACTACCGCACGAACTTTCAAAAGACTCAATTTCCCAGCGTGCCCAGGCCATACAGCGCTCGCGCCCTGGTATGACGCACGCTGGGAACACAGACTCACGGGTATTTATAACTCCGCCCTGCCAGATCCGGCACTCGGCGGCAGTCACGGTGAGATATAGAGGTACTCGGTGGTGCTCGATCTTTGATGAAGTAAGTGGGGCACAAAGAGGGTATGGGAAGGTCCACGGAGGTGGCGAGCACGCTTACCACAACCCCATGGGAGAGGGGACAGGTGCTCACGTATATTACCAAGGTGGTATCACGGTGACGACCCCGCCTCCCAGCGCATGTTTTAGACGAAAAACTCCACAGTGGGAAAAATGTAACAGGAGTACTCCCGCTTTCGACACAGCGGAACCCCTGTTTTCTAGAACTATCGTTCCCACGGTGACGATGAGAGTGTTCAGAGATATGCTCTACCCCGTGCTCAATTACGACTACCACCATATATACAGGGTGGTATTACACAGATTCAGGATCGGATAAACGAGACAAATATTTGAGCTCACATAAATTTTACGTTTTTAAGATTGTGGTGTGTATGAACGGTGAGAGCGATTTAATGCACAAATAAAACGCACCTTCCAATTAATCAATGAATGTTCGAACTCACATAGAGTTTATATCATGAAAAAAGTCAGATCAATAAACAATGACAGCAGTGTGAGTGCAACTACACAACGGAGTGTATTATGGACAGTGTAGAACACGTGACACACTCTTTCTTTTCCATATAGAGTGTGACTACAAGACAGCACCAACCACGTGATCCGCATAGAACTAAATAAGAAACTTCCAGTAGGTAAGCACAAGATATCTGATCCTACGACAAAACAGATGTGCACATTGCATTAAGGTACAAATAAAATCGTTCACCACTACACTTAGTCCTTATTACTCGACCTTATGTAACACAAACACAATAATATCACAGAAAGGATGTATAACAAGCACCAAGATCATCATGAGTTTTGATCACTATCGATAGAATATCCAAATATTACATGATCAAAATGAGTGGAATGTAGTTTTGAGAGGGTTGGATGTACACTGGAGCACACCACATACAATAGTTGTTAGAATATAGACAACACGGTCCAGTATATAGTAAAGGGAGGTATCACGGTGAAATCAGCCTACCAATTAGAGCTGGTTAGGTCCAATAACCCTTTATTGTTTCTTTGTTCTTTATCTAGAAAATCTACTGAAGGACAAAGTGAAGACAGGTGAGCGCATTAGGCCTCACTATAGGGCATGTAATTTGTGCACCTCTCACAAGCAGGGACATTTAAAAGTAGAAAAATAGCCCTGACGAAGGCCCCAGACCCATGTGGGCTCAGAGCGCGGGCCGAAACATGTTGGCACCTTTAATGGGGTACAACTGAACGGATTATAGTCAGTATAACCCCGAATTTTGCACGTTTTTATCTATACCCCAGGTACCCTCCTAATAAACATACCGTTTGGGTATACCTGGAGGTATTTTTACGATCACTCATCTGGTTCCCTGCATGACCAGCTTTTGCTTTATATAAGAACTCCCATTACATCTTTGGTTGAGTCCGCCCGGGTAGTACCACCTTACCCGGGTGTGGATAGACGCCTATGATGAAGCATGTCACGATAAGTGAGTGAGGCGTCTATTCCAATATCTTTGGATACCCCACCATCCAGAGATCTGACAAGGGACATCACTACACTACCTAGGGACCAGGCACAATGCCCCTTTCTTGCCTCCGGGAATTGCTTGAGATCCTGTAGGGAATTCAAGCGACAGCAGTTGCTCATATGTGATAAAAGACTTTGGAGATGTCACATTTCAATTAATCAATCAATCAATCAATCAGGATTAATAAAGCGTGGCTAATCACCCGATAGGGTATCCAGGTGCTGCAGGTCTGGAGGTGCATGGGGAGGCTGTTCCAGCTCTTTGCTGCGATGTGGAAAAAGGACCGTCCTACTCTTCTGCTTCAGTAAATGCAGGGAGTATAGGCAAGTGAAAGGGTCTTCTTGATGGTTGGAGGAAGTTCAGGTGGTGATTAATGTACGCGGGTCCTTGTTTGTGTAGAGCCTTGTGTGCATGTGTCAGCAGCTTGAATTGGCATCTCTTCTGTACAGAGAGCCAATGGAGTTGCCTGAGGTGGGGTGTGATGTGAGTTCGTCGGGGAAGGCTGAGGATGAGTTTGGCTGCGGCATTCTGTATGGTCTGAAGTCTCTGTAGGAGGTGTGTGACGATTCCTACATAGAGGGCGTTGCCGTAGACCATTCGGCTAGTGATGAGGGCCTGTGTCATGGTGCATTTCTTGTGTAGGTAGGGGTAGTCACTTGAAGATCTTACGTAGCATGTGCAGAGTGAGGAAGCAGGCGGAGAAAACGGCGCTGATCTGTGACACTTGGTGGCGAGTCAATAGGTTCTTTGCGCAATGGGGCTAGAAGTGTTATTGCTGATGGTGCTATAGGTACTGAGTGAGGGGGACCTGGTTAAGCAGGGTTATGGGTTATTGCTATTCTCAGACTGATGGCGCTCTCTGTGTTCTTGCTTCTTCTCCATAGTTACTATTAGTGATGGTGCTGTAGGGACTCTGTAGGTTGGCGATAGGGATATTCAGGGTGATGGTGTTTAGGGTTCACCTAATGATGGTACAACTGGTACCTTAGTTGATGGTGCTTAGGTTATGCTGTGTGATAGCACTACTGGTACTCTGGTGATGGTGTTGTATGTAATATTGCTGATGGCTCCTTAGTTACTATGAGTTTCGATGCTCTAGGTAGTCTGGGCGGTGATCCTAGAGGCACTGATGCTGATGGTTCCATGAAGACTCGGGTGATGTTACGATGGGTCTCTTTGGTGATGTGCGATGGATACTCTGGGTGATAATGCTACAGACACTCTTGTCAATAGTTCCAAGCTACCCTTGGTGAGCCATATTGCCGTAGGTACTTTGGAGGATGGTAGTATAGCTGCTCGGGACAAGGGCGCTCGAAGTCTTCTTGCTGAGGGTTCCATAGGTACCTTTGGTGATGGTGTGGGACAGTCACAACGGCCCTGCCTAGGACAACCTCAAACTGCACACTACAGCTTGCTGGGACATCACCACACTACCAGTTCCCTCGTGGCAGCGTGTTCTGGTCTCCACGTGGCTTTGTCCATGCCAGGTCCAGAGAAGAGCTGAGTGATCTTATACTTGAGAAATAGTGTTGAGGAAGCCTGTTTTTACACAGAAATTTGTTGTGTCTGCTCAGAGATGAGGTTTTAAAAAATGTGGTTTTCGTATGTTTATCGTCGAGTATTAAAACACATAAAATCCTCCATGTGGGGGGTACAGTCCCTCCACCCACTCGTCAGGAATAATAACTCAAGGTCATTTTTGATAATTATTTCAATTATAGCTGAGATTATGTTATTGAAATTAATTTGATTTAAACGATGCCCTGAAATTGGAAAGATTTCAATCAATTAGTTCAGCTTAATAAAGCTGAAGAAACCGTGGAGCCAGTAAATGAATACTGACTCGTGCCGAGTCTCCCAGTAGGGGGGTGTGATGTCACTCAGTGGTGAGGTCCGTGAAGGATGCGCTCATTCTCTCCCTTACTTTAAAAGAAATATTGAACATTCGACAGAAAACATTTTCGCAAGTTTACAAAAAGTAGCTGAGTTGAGGTTCGTGGCCGGAGTGGCCCTTTACTGGGGTGTTGTTGGGAGGAGGTGGACGGGAGTGGGGGAAGCCTTTGGAGGCGTGCATTGAAGATCCGTGGCCGCTGCTGGCACCTGTCAGTTTATGTCACTCCCTTTGTTAAGGGCAGCAGCAGCTTCAGGAAAAAGCGAGGAGAGATTTCAGAGAGATGGACCATGATAGAGGGAGAGAGAGAATTGATCGGCGGAAAGAGGTTTGGAGGGGGGAGGGCAGCGGGGCTGGTTTGAACATTTTGCCAGCGCTCCTTTGGTATCTAATCCGGCCCTGTTTGGCTTTAGATTAAAAATAACCATTGCCTTTTTCCCTTCAAGCCATCTCTGTGTATCTTAGTGTGCCATCTGTCTAGAGCGAGAGAGCGCGCGCGAGCAGGCTGTCCCGTGATGCTATTCGTCATGCCCTATGTATGGCCCTGTTTGTTAGACTCGTTCCCCCACCTGGAAAAAAGATGATTCACCAACAGTGCTCGCTCTGTGTACTTTTGGTTGAGTACATGTGGTTTTGTAAATCATTTGAAGTGCGTCATGTGCCTCATGTGCACGGCTACGTGTCAGTTCTGTCACTCTGTCTCTGCTCTGTAAAGAAAACCTAAGGTGTCTTAAAGAGACCAACCAGTGAGTGGTGTCGCAGTATACCTCCGGCCCCAAGCAGACGTCATTGCTCTGAGGAACATGCCTTAATGCTGGATATTGGACTGTTTGCAGCGTATTGGGATTCATCGACGGGGTGCACCTGGAGTCCTGTGCACTGTAAGCTGCATCTGGGCAAACCCGTTACACATGAGGCATCTCAAAGAACAAACAATATCGAAAACGATAGACAAAGGTGCATTTGGAAACCAGGATGTGCATTTTGCACACCTACTGGTTTGTGAATGGTGTGTAATTTTAGATGTGGCATGAGTACTTAAAGGTTGCACTGCAAGTTGTATATTCACAGTCACACAACAGCCTACCTAATGAATATTAACGAGGCTGGACTTAATGTGTGCCCCCTTAAAAAGGCTATGAATAAGTGGCCTACAAGGGACAGTAGACCACGACCCCTGCCCTTGCATTCTCCAAACAGGAACTTTTGTGTTTTTTAATAGTAGACCATGCCCATTAAAAGGACAGATGTGCAGTCCTTAAAAAAGTGTATCCCATCTGGAAACACATTGATAGTGCTTTGTTTGAGCCGGTGGTCGCAAGTGCGACCCACAACACTCATTTGTTTGGGGACCGATACTTATTTTTTCTCATCAGAGGTTGATCCAGAGCAAGAGAGAGAAAACGCAAAAGGGGGAAAGAAGGGAGAAGAGGAATATGGAAAATAGTGACAAAGAAAGAACGCAGGGATGAAAAAGAACCCGCAAGAATGAGAAAAAGAAGCAGAGTCTGGTGGTAGATTAAAGAGACGAGATGGAGTCAAGACTATGCATCCTCGGTGTTCGGCACGCTGACCTTCGATAGCGCCGGATGCGTGCTTCTGAGCAAAACTTTGGGCCTCTGCACTTATTCTTTCACTAATTAAGCACCAGGGGAAGCAATGGTGCAACAGGAACAACTTCTCTTTGCGAATCAGATACCACCCTCTCTGAGAATTCAGTATCCGATCAATGGTATATGACCACAATTATAGTCACAAAACATTGATGCATTCCATTGCAACGCCGATATAGGGGGGAGGACACCCCTTTCATGCCCCCTCTCATTAATGATTTGTATTGGGTCACAAACCCAAACTCTGTCTATGGGTTGGAATAAAATCCAATTTGTAAAAGGGGTTTTATGCACACCAAACACTATTTTGTTGTCTCTAAGCTTGTTTTTTGTGTTTGCATGCCTTACAACTGCCAAAGAGGATTGCACAAGAGGCTGATAGTGAGTTGTGGGTGTAGTGTTGGTAGAGTGCTCGCTGAAGCATTATTCAGACCCTCCAGGATTTCGCGATTTGCCGCGAAATCGGCACTTTTGTAAAAAGGCTGCGCGTGCCCGCGAAATTGAAGGAATCCTGGAAATGCCTACTCACCTATGATGCGCTCTCTCTGTCCTCCACTCCAAAGTTCACCACTCTTTGCCGCCACCTGGTGGTGGTGTCCACCTCTCTCTCACCAGCCATATAAAGATGCCAGTAAGGGGGGGGGCACCTTCAGGTAAAGAGCCCCCCTGCATGTGTGAATGAATATGCCCTTGCTGTTTATTTGTTTCAATTCGCCTGATTCAACCTACATCCGTGTTGTCAGATTAAGGACAGAGAATGCTTAGTCCCAATACCGGCAACATTCCCCCCCCTTCCCATAGGCGAACGTGCATAAATAAACGCACAAGACACTTTGTTTATGGGAAAAACTTGTCGTAGGTTTATTCCATACAAGAGTATGCAATAAGGTGGGTTATCTTACGGGCGATCCATGGGCAGGCAGCCATCCAACCTATGCTGCCCCTGCCCGCCTGATGAGCCAGCACTGTGGGATCGATGCCCGATCAGCGCTACACCTTTGTTGATCCACCACCGGATCACGTGGCACCTTGTTACCACCCAACTCACGCCCCTTTCAGGGCGGAGCGTAGCAGGGCAAACCCCCGGTTGGTCAGGCCCCCAACCGCCCGAAGGACTAACGGGGCGCCGTCACGGTTCTCCAGGACCCTGCCCTGAGGATCCTGGTCTTTGGCTCTGGCACCCCTATTGTGCCGCGCAGAGGTACCCTTACTGTACCAGTCTGCCGCAGAGGTACCCTTACTGTACCAGTCTGCCGCAGACGTACCCTTACTGTACCAGACTGCTTCCAGATCGCCCTGTAACTCCGCCTGCAACGCAAAAGAAAACATTAAAACATTCAGTACACATTAACCACCAGCCCAGCCGCAGGGTAAGAGGAAGGGAGGGAGACGGCGTGGCTGGCGGAAAAGAGGCCGCTGGGAGGGTCAGAGGGGTATACATACCCTCCCTCCCCCCCGGGCGTACCGGAAGTGACGCCCACACCCCCTGGACAGCGGGCTCCAGGCGGAAGCCCTCTGCTGCTAGAGCGAGGGGTAGGCTTGTGCCGCAATGGCACTAAAGGGCCGCCCTTTTAGGGGGCCCCCTTTGGGGGCGGCGGGCAGCCACATAGTCCCAATACCGGCAACATTCCCCCCCTTCCCATAGGCGAACGTGCATAAATAAACACACAAGACACTTTGTTTATGGGAAAAACTTGTCGCAGGTTTATTCCATACAAGAGTATGCAATAAGGTGGGTTATCTTACCGGCGATCCATGGGCAGGCAGCCATCCAACCTATGCTGCCCCTGCCCGCCTGATGAGCCAGCACTGTGGGCTCGATGCCCGATCAGCGCTACACCTTTGTTGATCCACCACCGGATCACGTGGCACCTTGTTACCACCCAACTCACGCCCCTTTCAGGGCGGAGCGTAGCAGGGCAACCCCCCGGTTGGTCAGGCCCCCAACCGCCCGAAGGACTAACGGGGCGCCGTCACGGTTCTCCAGGACCCTGCCCTGAGGATCCTGGTCTTTGGCTCTGGCACCCCTATTGTGCCGCGCAGAGGTACCCTTACTGTACCAGACTGCTTCCAGATCGCCCTGTAACTCCGCCACAGCCCTGGAGGCGGCCACCGTCGCAGCCAGGGCCCCCCACCACTGCACCTCCTATTACTTTCAACCTGCCCTTTCCAAACATTCCTGTACATCCAGGAGAAACAAGTCCATCCCCACTGGGGACAAGTGGACCCCGTCCTCCTCAAAGCAACCTGCTTTCTAGGACCTCCTGCATGCCCAGTGGAACGTGTCACAGCCCGCCTGTGACAACATGCACCCCATGTTTGTCAACTTCACCTTAGGCGTACGCCTGGATGGCACTGGTCCCCATCTATAGCAAAGTAGCCTTTAACTTTAGCCTGAATCAGCTCGTGTCTGATGAAACCCAGACCCCTCTTGTCTGCGAGCTTATGCCCTGAACAGTTCCCTCATACAGGGATGTTCACGGCCTCGTCAGACTTAGCACCGTGCCACCTCTGTGGGGGATCATCTCCGCCCATCAGAGCTTCACATTGCCCCATGTAGTTGCTGAACTCACCAAACGGCGCATTACAACATGCGACCGCTCATTTCCAGGCCTCCTGCAAATCTAAGGGAAGAGATCACTCCCTACTGGTGATAGATGAACCCCATCTCTATCCCAATAGCCCTTGACTTTCGCCTGGGTCAGCTAGTGTCTGAAGAAACCAAAGACCCTTCTGTCCTGTGAACCTGTGCCAGGAACTATTCACCCTCCTGCGGGAAAGTTCCTCTGCCTCACCTGACCTAGCCCCGTGCCAACTTTGGGCGAGGCGATTTCCTACACCAAGGATCACATTGCCCCATCTATTTGCTGATCCCACCTAGCTGCCGTCCTTCTACCACTGTGTGTGCCTGAACCCCTGTGTCCCCCATCTATGGGACAGCAGCCCCCTTGTTAGGTAACCACTCCCACTTCCGCCTGCCTGCCTTGGCTATTCGGGCGAGGAGGATTATGCTTGACCTTGCAGTCCCTTTGCTTTCTAAATCATGACGCACAGGAATGTCATAACTAGTAGTATGTGACAACGAGCAAGGGGAGCCCACCTGCCCATGCCATGCACCCTTTATTCCTTATGGGAATTCCGCCAGCTCATCTCCCTCTGAGGTGAAACCCCCTAGGCATACCAGCTAAGAGAATCTGTCTGATTCAATACAGTGCGCACTGAGCGATATGGTGCCTAACATTAAGGATTGTCTAAGTCCTACCTAACCCCCATCCTAGAATATTCCCGACCAGGGGAACAGGTGCGTTCCCACTGCCCACCCTTGGGCAACCCCATAGGTGAAAAATTACCTGCTCCGCTAAATTTTAATCATTGTTGATCAATGGTCGTGCCAAATGTTCTTTTACATAGTAGCCTTTTGTGCTTGACACCTTGTTTCCCCATTTCTTTGGACGGCAGCACACTATGTTGGCTGGCAGCGTCACCACCCAGCGAGGCTACCATAGCCAACTGGGCGGGCATCGCTTACTGCAGGAACTTGTCACCTACCCTAGGTTCTGGGAGCACTTACTTCCCCCGTTGACCAGACGGTTGCACAAACCCCTTTGATTGCTAAACCCTGGTGAACACCTTAATGGTATCAAATCTGGTTTGAAACAATACCTGTCTTGTGCCCACTATTGGAGACACCTCACCCTTTCGTGCAATTACAACTTACGCAGCGCACCCCGTTTGCATAACTGCCGTCGTATCACAGATGCACAGTACCTACTGTCCATTGCCGACCCTGGCTGCTTTAAAACCTGCCAAAGTAACGGAAACCAAGATTCCCAGTTCCCTGTTTAGCTGAAGTACACCTTCAGTGGGTAGGCTAGGAGATACCACAACCACATTGGTCATGCGAACCCCCGGGGCATGATGTCGCTGAATAACCGGTGGGTGTTACCCACTAGCTGATACTATGTATCGCTAACTGCCCTACTTGCATTGACGGAATGCTGAATGCTTCCTAAGGACTATAGACTTACTGCTCCACCCAGTTTGACCCCCAAACTTTGGGACAATTTAAGTAGTAACCATGCCCTTCATGGTACATCTACCCCCAGTGATGACTATCAATGTATTTGGGACACAGGTCGTAGGAGATGCCCCTTCCAGTCTCAGGTTCTAGCCCATGGAAGGATAACCCAGAGGGCAGCCAAGTGTGTGGGAACCGGAGGTGAACAATATGTGCAAGTACCTGCCCTTGTCTGTATGTTGGGAATGCCAAATGGTCTATAATACCTTGTCGTCATTTGTCCTCTAACGCCGTGTTTACCAAGCTTTTTGCATCGCAGTCCACTTGTTAGATGACAACTACCACAACCCGCCTGCTGCCCTGGCTAAAGTGCGGGTGAATATGTCTTAACTGAGGTGACCTGTGACCTGCCCTTGTTTGCATAGGGCACATTTTAGCTGCATGGACCAGACATAGCAAGACGCGACGAGATTGCGAGCCCCACTCCCACACAACTAAAATTCCACTTAGTTTATCTGGTGCCGGGGCCTTGCCTTTGCCCTCTGTGGTGTGACCTGGGCTGCTCAGACAGGGCGTCATGAGGTCACACCTTCACGTGTACCCGTTCCTCTTGTGCTACTCTCGCTGGGGGATTAGTGCGCACCTCGCCTACTTGCTCGCAGCTAGTAATGGTCCCTCGTGGGGAGGAAGGTCAGGGCCTTATCCCCGAAGCTTGCCCATGAGGAATTCCTTAGGAAATCTACAGCATTGCTTTGTAAGCTGTTCCTGGTTCCACTATTAATTATGGTCGATATGCTCTACCAGGTTTGAACAAACATCTTAGCTAATCGTATGCCTGCCTAATTCCCAGGGCTGACTGGTTTAATGCTTTACAAATGAAATGCCCAACCAAATGAGGCCTTGCACTGACACTCTGCTGGGTTGTCTCAACTTTTTCAAAGCTAGAAATGCCCCCCAAGTGTACATGGTACCTGTTTCTATCTGGTGCCAGCAGATGTTCCTCATAAAGGCCCTTGTAGCCAATTGCACAATGCAGTCTCAACAACATTTCGCAGCACCTCTCTTTGCGTTGTAATTGCCCAGAGTAAGTGTAAAATTATACTTTCCCACCATTGGGCTGGTAACCGGCGGCAAAGAAAGACCGAACCTGGGCATGAGATCCCAGTTTTAGAGTAAAACAAAATGTATCCCGCACCATTATCAAATGTGCCACCTGCACCCCTGCCCTATCACCTGTTGCTGAGCAGATGTCATCCAATTCAATGACATAGGCGACATATCAACCAGGTCTCGCCTTTGTGGTCAACAAACTTCCATATGCCAGGATTTCTCCACTAGTACCTATGATGCTGACCCTGGATTTGTAAGGCGCACGTGAGGTTCGGCGATCGTCCCGATGCAAGACGCCGTGTTTCCGACTTATCAATATCGTCCGACTTAGTGAGGGCACTACGAGGACTCGTGGGACGGAATAGAGGTCTAAAGCATTAGTGCCAATTAAGAAACCGCCAGGAAACATCAAATCATGCTGGAACTAGTCACTAGGACAGTCGAACACAGCCGTGCCACATCCAAGAAGAACCATCTACAGTTTAAAACCCACTGCGGGGAGAAGTACAGTTCCCACGTACTTCGAAACCAACAACACTAAAGAGGAGGTGGACCTCTCTGGGGTGCCCCACCCTGGCCCCCAGACATGCACGAGTGCTGGGGGTGGGAGTGTGGGGGCAGAGAACAATGACCAACTGATGCCCCGGGTGGGCGGGCATCCCTAGTCGCGGCGGGAGCGCACCGGCGACCCTGGGAAAACCTGGCTCTACATATCCATCACAAACCGTGCCCATCGCGCCTTACTGGTGCACACACGCCACATGCTTCACACAGCACCCAGCGACGAGGTGTGGGCATACCCTGTGCTCCTGTAGGGGCAATTGGCAGCAGAACTAGCTGCTGCTGTGTTACAGTCTTGAAAGCACGTCACCGTCCCCGCATATTGGATGTAAACATTCGGAATTTGGACGAGTGTGTCTGTGCACTGTCAGTAACCTTCCTCAAAGTGGGCATGTAAGAACTGAACTGTCTCAATAAAAGCCGTACCAACAGGTGCCCACAATAATTTTGACCCAGGGCGGCTGGTAGTACAACAGCATGTGCTGTTGATTACAAGTAAATGCACTCCTGACCTCAAACCTTCAGGATGCCGTGTTTTAAACGCGTCGGAGCCCCCCAGCATGCTGCAGAAGGCCGGGCCGTGCCCTTGCCTGGTATTTTGCCACTATGTCATTGCATCCCTATATTTACTATAAGAGGAGCACTACACCTACACCCAGCCCATCTATTGGCTTAGTCAATGTTTCGATTTGCATAACATAAATAAGCCACAATTATGGCTCAGTTGCATTGCCAACCTAGAGCTAGCCACCCCCATCCATAGCTGCCAAGGTTTCAGATTATGTGTGACATTTTCATCATTTCAGTGCAACTGTGAGTGACATTCAAACTGGCTATGAATGACACTTTCTAGCGAGCAAGGTCAAACAATGATACTGCATCTCTCATTACGTTAAGTCAGCTATGCCTCAATTAAAACAATGCCTGAGGAGACTAACCTCATGCCTGCGACATGGGAACCCCGTGACCTGGTTGACGGTGTGATCCTCCCCGCACCCTCCCCTGTTCGTGCTGCATCACCTGCCCAGTTTCAAATCGCCCCGGTGTGACAAAGCTGAGGAGGGTGCCCCCTGGCTCCCGATGCGAGCGCCCCAAGGTGGGCCCTAGGAATGCCAGTCGCAGGGCCCCCAGCCCCCGGGGACTTAGAGCTCTAAATCCTTATCTTATCACGCCGCCAGTCAGGCTCGGTTAGCCTTACCATGCGCAGGGCACAGTGGTTGGTCTGTTCGTGGAATACGGCCCGTACTATTGGTAGAGGCACGACCTGTACTTTCTTTTTGGGGTGAGTGACCTCTGCATTCCTTGGCAGCTTGTCCGTCCTCGTTGGGCCACCAATGTCCCTGCAGAACAACTTGTGATAATTTATAAAGTTATTACTACCACTCTCTTATCGCCCCACTGTAACCACTTGCGCTACCTCCTGCGTAAAATAAAACACAAATCAGAGCCAAATAGTCATCAGCCTACGAGACATTCGAGAACAAGCATTATCCGTTTATACATCGAACAAAACAACTAAATTGGTTTGACTACTAGTTGGGACATGTGTACACACATTCATAAATACTTTTACTTTACGTGCGGCCAAGGTCCCCCCCAATTCCTTCCTGAATGAGGTTGGCTCCGTGCTTGAGAGGGACTACCTATCCCTGTAGAACAACATGTGATACTCCTTTGCTGGTAATAATAGCTCAAAAACAGTGTACTATTGGCCTCTGGCGGCCTAAATGCGTAAATAGCTGACATGCGGTTGACTCCGTGCCTTCTATGAAAACATTTAACATACTTAACCTAAGACATTAAACATCAAGTGCTGCAAAAGCATCGAGACAGCCTTGGAAAACACTGTCATGACGGTAATAAGTGACTGCATCACCGCCAATTACCGACCCGTACTCAAACAACCCGAAAAAACCGAATTTGATGGACAGGCGTGTTGTGGCACTGACTGGGGACTAATAATGGTACTTGGGTTCAATCAGGCGATACCCATCTTAACGCCTCCGCTCGTTAAATGGAGCCAGAAGGTGCGGCGGCCCACCCAGCCAGCAGGGCCGGCAGCAGCGCCCCCGAAATACCCTCAGCAAAAGTCTCAACCCCGCAACCAGAATAGGCAGCACACAAGGACCAACCAACCATTGCCCGGCGCACTGAACCCGCCACACATGTGGCAGTAAGTGGTCAGGTCGTACCCCAAACGCAACAAGTGCGCATCGCAGGCAATTGCACAATGTACTCCACAGAGCGCACCCCCCGCGGCCTCACACGCGCTAGACATGGCGGCGGCTGACAGGACCCAGCACACACTCAACACGAAAATGCAAGAGAAACGGCAATGCCCACCATTGCCAACCAGTCATCTCGCGCCGCCCACCCGCGGCCTTGGGATCACCAGCAACAAGCTCTAACCCACTGGGACAACCACCCGCTATCGGATTGAAAACAACCCTCGGCATAGGGGTCAAAGACCGCAACCACTATGCCACTACAGGGACTCTCCACCCCGCTGCACCGCCGACCACCACTGCGCCGCCCGCTCCTCCAACACAGCCCTAAGTGCAGTCAGAGAGAGCTCCGCCTGGACAGGCTCTCCAGTCTCGACGATCCCACCCTCCGGTACCCATCCGACCAGGATGCGGCCCGGTAACAGATCCCCATGTCTACTGCGTGCATGGCGGTCGTCATCCCGTTGCCCCTCATTCAATCCCTTCATTGCCAGACGGCCAGGCGACCCACACTCTTGCCGCACTGCTGTACAGGCACCCTAAAGCATCCCCCGTCTCGGACCAACCAGCACACACCACACTCCGCGCCACCGCATATTAACATCTACGCGGTGCACCGGGTGCAACCCGACCATGGCACCAGGCTGGGCTGGCCCTCGCAACAAATTGGTTGGGGGGGGCGGGCCGCACTCGGACGGCCGAGCGCTCCAACGCTTCAATAAACATCTGCGCAGCATACAAAGCAAAGCATACAACAAAGAAGCACCCTGAACACGGTCCAATGCGGTACTCCTCGCACCAAGCGCCACCGCAGATCAAAAGCTACCGCGATGCGTTGGGTGAAAACACCACGATGCCAGGCGAGCTGGCAATGCACACTGCACAACAAACCACATTAATCGCCCTAGATGGCGGAGGCCGTGTTTTTTCCCAGCCCGCTGCCCCTCCACAAGCTAGAAACAAATTGACTCACGAGGCCGTGAGAGTCTGCTCACGTTTGAGCCCCACCGAGCCCCCTTTTGACCATGGACACAACAAAGGCTCACATTGATGGTGAAACCTCCAGCATCTCAGAACCGGCAATGAACGGCGACGAAGCGTGAGACCCCGCGCGCTCACGCTCGCATCATGACCCCACAATAAACCCCCACATTCATCACATCCCGTGAGCCCCCGCCCGGCAACAATCCTTACAACTAGCAACGGATCGCAACCCACTCGATGCGGGGGGAGCGCCACGTGGTCAGCCTCCTCAAACTGAGGCATGAAAGAACCAGGGCCGCAACACTCCGTGCGCCAGCCGAGGACGTTCGCCATGGGCCAAAACCCCCTACCACCCGATCCTCCGCCCCATCCACACATGCTTCCCGCCGCCAGCTCTCGTTTGGCCTGGCTCCCAGGGAGCCGGCAACTGTCAAGGTGCCCAAACGCGGCTAGTGGATGTGGGGCGGGAAGGGGGGGGGGGTGCACACTCACCTCAAACCCCGCAACTGACCGACTCCGCGATCAGGATCCCCAAGGCCGCGCCAACGAATCACGGAGACAATGCAAACGACCATCAGACGGCGAGACAATGCAAACGACCATCAGACGGCGAGACAATGCGAACGACCCTCAGACGGCGTGGCTGGCGGAAAAGAGGCCGCTGGGAGGGTCAGAGGGGTATACATACCCTCCCTCCCCCCCGGGCGTACCGGAAGTGACGCCCACACCCCCTGGACAGCGGGCTCCAGGCGGAAGCCCTCTGCTGCTAGAGCGAGGGGTAGGCTTGTGCCGCAATGGCACTAAAGGGCCGCCCTTTTAGGGGGCCCCCTTTGGGGGCGGCTGGCAGCCACATTCCCCAAGGTCAAACATTTTGGTAAAGCAGCAGAGCCGAGACTGCAGAGCAGTCCTGCTTGCTTGAAAGGATCTAACTTTAGCAGACATTACACTTTGGTAAATAGACCATGACCCCTGGTGTGATGACACACAGCGCAAACACCGTGTCACCAGCACAGGCACAGCACACAGTGTCAGTTCTCCCGGTGCAGCAGGCAGTAATAAACATAAAGCTGCAGCGCTCTCCGTACACATCCGCCCACCCAGAAGGACATTCTCGTAAGGACTAGCAGTATCTGTAATAAGAGTAGCAGCAGTAATGTTTGTAATAAAAGTAGTAGCAATAGTATTTGTAATAGAAGTACCAGCAGTGTTATTTGTAATCACGGTAGCAGCAGCAGCATTTGTACTGAGTAGCACAGTAGCACAGTAATACTACTGTGATACTAAACTTTATTTTAATTGACAAGATCATTTCAAAGCCATTTACCAAACTTTAGAAATGCAACCTTTGAATGATGTGCATTGTGTGATGGACAGCAGCCCTCTTTTTATCGTTCAAATCCATACTGCTCTCACTAATTATGTTATTTCACGGGATAGGGATCTGTTGAGTGGGTCTGGCCCAAAATTAAGAGCTGTGGTGAAAACCGTATTGCCTGTAGCGATGGCCCATTCTGCAAAACACTGACAGGGAAAAACTGAGAAGTAATGACACTGGAACGATAACTTCTTTATCCAAGACTCCCCAGAATATCTGGGGTTGATATAAGTGACAGGCCCTGGGCAACCTGAGTGCTAGCTCGCAGATGCAGGACCGAGCCTGTGGGAAAGCACCCTGTTTCTCAATTCAGGGGAGAATGTCTGAGGCCTGTTGCATCTGAAATAATATAATTAGGGAGAGCATTAGGCTTTGAAATGATCTTGTCAATTAAAATAAAGTTTAGTATCAACATAACTGAATTATGTTGTTCCTGAACTACACAAAATCAAAACAGTTGAACATGTTTCCACCAGCCATTCTTTTGTTATCCTTCTACTGGAAAGCAGAATTCAAATAAAGAATGTGTAGAAACTTGGTATTGCAATTTATATTGATTATTTATAAAGTAGATATTGCAAACCATTTTGAGATTGCTTTCCTTTCGCAATAGATCCTATAAACAAGGGGGCGATTCACAAAGGTTCCTGTGCTAACATTTTGCAGTGGTGTAAATATGTAATCTGCTGTAATGGCATAATTCGGGAATTTCACGTAGCAATTGTCACGTAAAAATGATGAAATTATGCAAGATTATGCCCGCATAACGGAAATTTCACCAGCGCATAAGATTCATTTGGGACCGTATTTCATACTGTAGTGTGTGCTATTTGCACCATTTCTAAATGCACCAGTAAGTTCTGTTTTGCAGCGGCCCAGTTAGATTGCTGAAATAGAACTGTGACTGGCCAGCCTTTAGACCATGTGTACTTACAAACATCTTCCCAAGGGCCAAAATGATTGGTCTGTGATGTGACAGAGGACCACATTGATGCCAGCAGGGTGGTGGTCAGGGTAGGAGGGTTGGCAGAGCGGTGTTTGCGGTACAGTGTGTTTAGGGGAAGCGAAGCATATGTGTCTAGTGACTGAACTGCACAATGTGAAACCAGAAAACCTGGTATTAATCCTAGGTTCCCATCTTTACCAAATTGTCCGATCCTAGGCAATTGTTTTCACTTCCCCTCCTTTTTCTTCATGATCACATATAAGAGGACCTTGAAATATATGATTTCAGGATGTACGCTTTACAATATCCTCTCCTGTGTTTGATTTGATAAATTATAATGTTGTTCACGTATAATATGAACCCAGGCCACCTAGAGGATGCAGATAATAACTGACTGAACTCTTAGTTCAATATTGGCATTGTTGTCAGGGTGGGGGGAAGAATGAATGTCAACGCACTGATATAATCTGATGTACTAACAGTGCTTAATTTAAGCCGGTGGTTTCCGGTGCTCGGCACCGACACTTAATTGTTAGCACCGGCGCTTGTGACAGTCTGCCACGAGGTGGCGCTGTCTGGCTAATGTAGAGGTGACCAGAACAGCAGTTGATTATTAATTCAATATATATTTAAAATTACTATTACCTGCCGCCCAAGCCTTTCTTAATGCTTTGGGGGCCTGAAATAGTTGGAATTCCCAAACTTGTAGGAGTGTGATAGTTAGTAGTTGTGTTGGTACTGTCATTGGCAGCAAGGCTGGGGCAATGTGTGGTGCAAGCTGCAGTGGTCTCCTGATGAGAGCCCAGCACTTATTTTTTTTTTACAAATTAAGCACTGCGTACTAAGGAGATGCAAATAAATTTATGTAACGATGGCACAGTACTCAAGCTGAAAGTAATGTGAACATAAATACTGCATGGTACACACAGTAGATAAACGTGGCAGCCTAAATACTGTACACAGTGCTTTGGTGTAAACTTTCATGTTGTAAAATACCTCATAAAAATAAGATCTCTGCATTTGGTGTTGAAAAAATTGCAAAGTAAAGTGCCGCAAAAATGCCGCAAAATTCCCATATTTGTGCCGCTAAATTTCCATATTTGTGCCGCTAAATTTGCTAATCCATGCCGCAATATCCTGGGGGTTCTGATTATTGCAGTAATGGGTGCATCATTAACAAAGCAATAAGTACAGCTTTAAAGGAGTATTGTGTAGCAGTAATGCAGTAATTGCTGCAGCATTAATGAAGACCTCAGTTGAGTTTTAATTGCGTAACAGATGCAGCATTGATGGGCTTTTGGCTGCAGCAAAATTGACATAATGAGTGCAGCATTAATGGAGTAATGGTTAAATATTGGTGGGATAATGAGTACAGACCTAAATATGCTGTTGATAAAGCATTAATAATGTAAATATGACTATGTTAAAGGTGTAATAGATGGTGTGTTAATGATGTGGTGGGTGGACCATGATGCGCTGATGGAGTAACGGAGGCAGCATTATTTATGTTTAATAGAATAAAGGGCGCAATAAAGGAATATAAGGGTAGCATTAATTGAGTGGTAGCGGCTGTAGTAGAAGATAGAGCATTAATGAGGCAACAGGTTCAGCATTCATAGAGTTTTGGGTGCAGCTTTAATCAAGAAATGGGTGCAGTGTTAGTGGAGTAATGGGTGGAACATTAGTGAAGTAACGGGTGCAGCATTAGTGGAGTACTGGATACACCATTAATGGAGTACTGGGTGAACCATTGTTGGAGTAATATGTTTAGCATTAATGGGTGCAGCACTGGTTGGCTAATGTGTGCAGCGTTAAATGTGCAGTTTATGAGGAAGTTCTGGTGTAAATGATGGGTATCTTTAAATGTGTAATGGTTGCAGCTTTTACTTTGTCATGGGTATGAAATTTCTAGGGTATTGCATTGTCTTTTGCCACTATTTCTGTGGGCATTATCATCCCTCTTAGGTGTATTTTGCATCCCACTGAAATACAACTCCTGTTAAGTGACCAAATCAGGATTAACAGGCACTTTTAATAGGCCCCAGGAAGTGGTGCTGATCTCGACTTGTGGTCCCACTGACAGGCCAATGAGAAACGTAAGATAGCCAGAATTCATCACTTGACGCACCCTGGGGACCCTTGTGATTTCAGACATGCTGGTGGTGGTGATGGAATAGCTGACTGGCACACCATTCTTTGCACATGCTAGAGTTTGTGCCTCCTATGCCCTTTGTTGGCACCACACATTGTATTATTTTTGCTATTGCCAGTATGTGAAATGGTTGAGAAGATCTCACTCATTCACCCAGTTACCCACTTTCTCTTAATGGTCACGCTCTCTATATTTGAATGTAATTTTTTGTATTTGTTTGTTGGTGAAAAATATTTTTTAGAAATTCAAAAGGTCTGACAGTGGGTTTCTTCCATCATGAAGTTAAAACACGTGTATGTGTTGTAATGTACCTGCGGCCATTTAGATTTTTTCTAAGTTTCATTTACCATTCCAAGAAGACTGATGGCCATTTTCAAACAGTAAATTAAATTACAAACAAGCATTGACATAGCCGGTAGGTCTCGCCTTTGGGACCTTATAAGTGTTTAGCCATGCAGCACATTATCCTGGGATTGAACAGCTGTACAATTACAGCACACTGGGTCATGAAATGGGATTCAGGAATACATGCTTGCCTCAGGTAAAATTTATGGACACATTCAAAGGCTTTTTAACTCACAGACAGAAAGACAAGTGCCACGATGTAAGTCAACAGCACTATAACATTCTGTGTGCGACTGCATCACTAGAGTATTGAACAGCCTATGAAAAAAGCAGTGAAGTACTTTCCAATGGCGGAGACATCCCGTACCTCTATTCACCAGGCACCCTTCTCCAGAGTTTTCTGTTCAAAACACTGCTCTACCCATCCATTTACCAGAAAGCCTCCGGCCTGCCCTCCATCCCAGCCCCCTGGGTATAGGAGCACTGGACATAGCAACAACAAAATGCTCCGATTTGTCAGGTAGAGGAGAAATAATGAATAAACAGGAACTGCGTCAGCATCCCTTAATCTCTGCGCACCTTAAAACAAAAAAATTTACCTGACCTTATATAATGTAACTGGTGCTTTTGTAAAGCGCTCCGATAACTTCGAGTCTGTCGAGTTTGCGCTCTATAAAAATGCTCCCAGAAAATAATCTGACCTTGTGTAATTTAACTAGCGCTAATGTAAAGCGCTCCAACACTTTCTTGACGCTCTTGCTCCCATTATATAATAAAAAATGTTTCACAGTCACTGGGGAGCTGCTGTGAATGCACTTTGACATTAGAGCTCTGAGAGGAGGAGGACGACAGGAAGAGGCAGAGGAGTGGGCAAGCCACTACATGGGAGGAGGTGGAAGGAATGAATGCTGCTCTCATTTGTCAGGTAGAGGGGAAATGATGAATAAACCAGGGCGGCGTTGGCATAGCTTAATCTTTGCTCACCTAAAAACAAAAAATTAACCTGACCTTCTGTAATGTAACTGGTACTTTTGTAAAACGCTTCAATACTTTTGGGTCAGTTGAGTTTGCGCTCTATAAAAATGCCCCCAAAAATTAATCTGGCATTGTATAATGAAACTAGTGCTCATGTAAAGCGCTCCAACACCTTCTGGTCATTCTAGTTCACATTATATAAACAAGCGTCAGAGAAAATGTGACAGGAGTTGCCCAATCTTCACCCTTACCTGTGCTGCAAGATTGGACTGCTGAAGATCCGTTGACCGAGGCTCCTTAAAGCAACAAGCAGTGAAGCGGGAGGGGTTGGGGGGAATCCTAGCACTTTGAAGGAAGAGAAAATTAAAGAGGCAATTTTGAAAACAGCATCTGAAGCATCTGACATTTCATCTCGGTATTTGAACGGGCTAGGGAGATTAAGTGACGGGCGCCAAAGCTGACCCACCGAAGATGGGCAAACAGTGACATGAGTAGGAATCAAAGAAAAAAATAGTCCCCCAAATGAACACATAAACACAGAAGCAATTGAAAAACAGTAATTGGGATGTGCTCTGTGAGAGGAAACCAAACACAACAAGCATTGGCATAGCCAATAGGTCTCGCCTTTGGGACCTTATAAGTGTTTAGTTATCCAGCACAATATCCTTGGTGCAACAACATCAACTGTTGCATGGCTAAACACTTATAAGGTCCCAAAGGCGAGACCTATTGGCTATGCCAATGCTTGTTTTATTTGTTTCTTGCTTCTCGCATGCTCTACGGTCAACAACGCTTGCAGCCGGCTGACAGAAGATGTTTTTCTATTTATATTTTTATATTAAATGTTCTGTGGATTACACACATTCAATAACTGTTGAAGTTGGAATATTTTCTATGGCTTGTGATACAAGTCTAACTGGGAGTCACGGTATAATCAATTTTACTGAAAATATTTTTTGGAAGGTTTTAAATGTTGAATATGCTTAAAATCATTTACACTCTTAACAAAGCCCTGTTCTGAGCCATCGCGGTTGCACCTATATAGGATTTCTTAACCTATCTTTTAGATCGCATTTGAAAAGTTACTGTTCCCCAACTGCTCAGGCTATGGGATTTTCCAGTGTCTTATGTATTTATCTCCTTTTGATGTTTTAAAGAGGACATGATTTAGCAGGCGAAAGCACTTAGGCTGGGAGGTGGAAATAGAGATGAAGAGGTGAAGGGGACAGACAGGAAGTAAACAAGAAGAGATGAAACAGAGAGAATGTTGGAGTAAATCCAGGGGTGCACGGACATGGGCGCAGAGAGAGAGATAAGAGCAAAGTTACATTTTTTGTGTGTTTTTGCATAGTGCTGACGTGTTTCAGGGCGCTCTCTGGTATTATAAAACCTACTGCACAGCAAAAGAAAGTCAGTTGCAGCCAGTGCTTAATTTGAGCCGGTGGCGGCTACCGGCACCCGCACTTCTTCTTTCCGCATCAGACATTTCATTTGCCGATAGTAGGTGAGGGAAAACACACAATGTGGAGAGATGGAGGAAGAGAAAGACAGAAAAGGGGAAAAGCAGAACCCTAGAAGAGTGAGAGTGTCTGGTGTTTGATTAAAGAGTTGTGAGGTGGATTTAAGACTACACAGCTTTTATATTCGTTGTAATGCCATTTTATTGCACTGGCACACACTGATTTACAAATGAAGCCCTGGTTGCAGTATTGTAGAACTATAACAAAACAATAGCGGCATTTAGAAAGCACAGGCCAACCCGCTCTTGTTGAGTCAATAGGAGTTCATACCTACACCCCACATCAGACATCAGACATCAGGCATCAGTCATAAGACATCCACAAGCATCAGGCATCAGACATCCATAAGCATCAGACATCCACAAGCATCAGGCATCAGACATCCACAAGCATCAGGCATCAGACATCCACAAGCATCAGGCATCAGACATCAGGCATCAGACATCCATAAGCATCCGGCATCAGACATCAGATATCAGACATCCACAAGCATCAGGCATCCACAAGCATCAGGCATCCATCAGGCATCGGACATCCACAAGCATCAGACATCCACAAGCATCAGGCATCAGACATCCACAAGCATCAGGCATCAGACATCCACAAGCATCAGGCATCAGACATCAGGCATCCACAAGCATCAGACATCAGGCATCAGACATCCACAAGCATCAGACATCAGGCATCAGACATCCACCAGCATCAGGCATCAGACATCAGGCATCAGACATCCACAATCATCAGACATCCACAGGCATCAGACATCCACAGGCATCAGGCATCAGACATCAGACATCCACCAGCATCAGGCATCAGACATCCACAATCATTGGACATCAGGCATCAGACATCCACAGGCATCAGACATCCACAGGCATCAGACATCCATTGGCATCAGACATCCACAGGCATCAGACATCAGGCATCAGACATCAGGCATCAGACATCAGGCATCAGACATCCACAGGCATCAGACATCCACAGGCATCAGGCATCAGACATCCACAGGCATCAGACATCCACAGGCATCAGACATCCACCAGGCATCAGACATCCACAGGCATCAGACATCCACAGGCATCAGGCATCAGACATCCACAGGCATCAGACATCCACAGGCATCAGACATCCACAGGCATCAGACATCCACAGGCATCAGACATCCACAGGCATCAGACATCCACAAGCATCAGACATCAGGCATCCATAAGCATCAGGCATCAGACATCAGATATCAGACATCCACAAGCATCAGGCATCAGACATCCACAAGCATCAGGCATCCATCAGACATCAGACATCCACAAGCATCAGGCATCAGACATCCACCAGCATCAGACATCAGGCGCATCCACAAGCATCAGACATCAGGCATCGGACATCCACAAGCATCAGACATCCACAAGCATCAGGCATCAGACATCCACAAGCATCAGGCATCAGACATCCACAAGCATCAGGCATCAGGCATCAGACATCCACAAGCATCAGGCATCAGACATCCACAAGCATCAGGCATCAGACATCAGGCATCAGATATCAGGCATCAGACATCAGGCATCAGACATCCACCAGCATCAGGCATCAGACATCAGGCATCAGACATCCACAATCATCAGACATCAGGCATCAGACATCCACAATCATCAGACATCCACAATCATCAGACATCCACAGGCATCAGACATCAGACATCCACCAGCATCAGGCATTAGACATCAGGCATCAGACATCCACAATCATCAGACATCAGGCATCAGACATCCACAATCATCAGACATCCACAGGCATCAGACATCCACAGGCATCAGACATCCACAAGGCATTAGACATCCACAGGCATCCGGCATCCACAGGCATCAGGCATCCACAGGCATCAGGCATCAGACATCCACAGGCATCATACATCCACAGGCATCAGACATCCACAGGCATCAGGCATCAGACATCCACAGGCATCAGACATCCACAGGCATCAGAAATCCACAGGCATCAGGCATCAGACATCCACAGGCATCAGACATCCACAGGCATCAGACATCAGACATCCACAGGCATCAGACATCCACAGGCACCAGACATCCACAGGCATCAGGCATCAGACATCCACAAGCATCAGGCATCAGACATCCACAGGCATCAGACATCAGGCATCCACAAGCATCAGACATCCACAAGCATCAGGCATCAGGCATCATACATCCACAAGCATCAGACATCAGGCATCAGACATCAGGCATCATACATCCACAAGCATCAGACATCATACATCCACAAGCATCAGGCATCAGACATCAGAAATCCACCAGCATCAGGCATCAGACATCAGGCATCAGACATCCACAAGCATCAGACATCCACAAGCATCAGACATCCACAAGCATCAGACATTAGACATCCACAAGCATCAGACATTAGACATCCACAAGCATCAGACATTAGACATCCACAAGCATCAGACATTAGACATCCACAAGCATCAGACATCAGACATCCACAAGCATCAGGCATCCATCAGACATCAGACATCCACAAGCATCAGGCATCAGACATCCACCAGCATCAGACATCAGGCGCATCCACAAGCATCAGACATCAGGCATCGGACATCCACAAGCATCAGACATCCACAAGCATCAGACATCAGACATCCACAAGCATCAGGCATCAGACATCCACAAGCATCAGACATCAGGCATCAGACATCCACAAGCATCAGGCATCAGACATCCACAAGCATCAGGCATCAGACATCAGGCATCAGATATCAGGCATCAGACATCAGGCATCAGACATCCACCAGCATCAGGCATCAGACATCAGGCATCAGACATCCACAATCATCAGACATCAGGCATCAGACATCCACAATCATCAGACATCCACAATCATCAGACATCCACAGGCATCAGACATCAGACATCCACCAGCATCAGGCATTAGACATCAGGCATCAGACATCCACAATCATCAGACATCAGGCATCAGACATCCACAATCATCAGACATCCACAGGCATCAGACATCCACAGGCATCAGACATCCACAAGGCATTAGACATCCACAGGCATCAGGCATCCACAGGCATCAGGCATCCACAGGCATCAGGCATCAGACATCCACAGGCATCATACATCCACAGGCATCAGACATCCACAGGCATCAGGCATCAGACATCCACAGGCATCAGACATGCACAGGCATCAGAAATCCACAGGCATCAGGCATCAGACATCCACAGGCATCAGACATCCACAGGCATCAGGCATCAGACATCCACAGGCATCAGACATCCACAGGCACCAGACATCCACAGGCATCAGGCATCAGACATCCACAAGCATCAGGCATCAGACATCCACAGGCATCAGACATCAGGCATCCACAAGCATCAGACATCCACAAGCATCAGGCATCAGGCATCATACATCCACAAGCATCAGACATCAGGCATCATACATCCACAAGCATCAGACATCATACATCCACAAGCATCAGGCATCAGACATCAGAAATCCACCAGCATCAGGCATCAGACATCAGGCATCAGACATCCACAAGCATCAGACATCCACAAGCATCAGACATCCACAAGCATCAGACATTAGACATCCACAAGCATCAGACATTAGACATCCACAAGCATCAGACATTAGACATCCACAAGCATCAGACATTAGACATCCACAAGCATCAGACATCAGACATCCACAAGCATCAGACATCAGACATCCACAGGCATCAGACATCCACAGGCATCAGACATCCACAGGCATCAGACATCCACAGGCATCAGACATCCACAGGCATCAGACATCCACAAGCATCAGACATCAGACATCCACAAGCATCAGACATCCACAAGCATCAGGCATCAGACATCAGGCATCAGACATCCACAAGCATCAGGCATCAGACATCCACAAGCATCAGGTATCAGACATCCAAAAGCATCAGGCATCAGACATCAGGCATCCACAAGCATCAGACATCAGGCATCCACAAGCATCAGACATCAGGCATCCATCAGACATCAGACATCCACAAGCATCAGGCATCAGACATCCACAAGCATCAGGCATCAGACATCAGGCATCCACAAGCACCAGACATCAGGCATCAGACATCCACAAGCATCAGACATCCACAAGCATCAGGCATCAGACATCCACAAGCATCAGGCATCAGACATCCACAAGCATCAGGCATCAGGCATCCACAAGCATCAGGCATCAGACATCCACAAGCATCAGACATCAGGCATCAGACATCCACAAGCATCAGGCATCAGACAACCACAAGCATCAGGCATCAGATATCAGGCATCAGACATCAGGCATCAGACATCCACAATCATCAGGCATCAGACATCCACAATCATCAGACATCAGGCATCCACAAGCATCAGACATCAGGCATCCACAAGCATCAGGCATCCACAAGCATCAGACATCAGGCATCCACAAGCATCAGGCATCAGACATCCACAAGCATCAGACATCCACAAGCACCAGGCATCAGGCATCCACAAGCATCAGGCATCAGACATCCACAAGCATCAGGCATCAGACATCCACAAGCATCAGACATCCACAAGCATCAGACATCAGGCATCAGACATCCACAAGCATCAGACATCAATCATCATACATCAGGCATCAGACATACACAAGCCACGTGTGCACTCACTACTGTCACAGAGTACACGGCGGGCACGACATCGCAGCCGAAGAGGGAAACGTGTTGCAGGACATGTTCAAATACCATCAGCGTGTCTTAAAGCGTCTAAACCGTTTCACTCAAATCTATTGTTCTTCAGAATGCAGGAAAACACTGATATATGTTTTGGCGGGATATATATATTATTTATACATTTAGTTTGTAAGGAATGTCAGATTAGAGGAAACAGGATACTGAAAGTCTGGGGTCTACTAGTTATATCTCCTCCAGCAGAAGCGGCGATGACAAAACAGAGCTAGAATTTAAAACAAGCGCGGCAGAGACGCAAACAGCAGCGTGTTTATTTTTGCATCGCGCTTTGAAGTGCCGCTCAATGTAAACAAGCGCGCGCGTGAAAGGCAGGCAGTTCAGACGGGAACAGCGCGCGCAATTAAAAAAAAAAAAAAAAAAAGCCACACAGCGTTTCCCTTGCGTGCGCGAGCAGGGGCACCATTTGTTTCCAAGTTAATTAGAAACAGATGATGCCAAAGCTCGCGCCCGCAAGGGAATCGCCAAACGTGCACGCGTTGCCATTAAAAGCAATGCAACGCGTGCACGTTTTAAAGCCAAAAGCGGAATCGATTTCAAAAGGTCTCTTTCCTAAGCAGCGCATGTGCGCTGCGTAGGCGAGACCTAAAAAGGAGGGACAAAGACGAAGGTTTAACTACTAGTAAGCAAGCGTTTTTGAACGACAACTGAAGGGACGAATTAAAAAGCAATGGGCGGGCTTTAAGCCCACAGAGTGAATACAGCGTAACTCGAAGAGACAGCGCATGCACTGCCTAGGCTCAACCTAAAAAAGAGCAAGTGGCCCAGGAGTAGTGTCCTGCTGCTGTTTTTTTTTTTTTTTTAAAGAAGAAAAATAAAATCAGAAGTTGAAGAGGTGGGGGAGCCACAGTGAGGAGCCAGGGGAGGAACAGTGAGGAGCCAGGAGGATGAACGGACAAAATGCAAGGGAGGAGCAGGTAGGGTTGACAGAGCAAAATCGATGGTGGAGGGACGAAAAGCAACAGAAGAGTGAGAAGAGATGAGCGCATAACAGAATGGGGGAGAAGCAACATGCCCAACAGAAATAGGGCAAAATTGTAAAACAAAACAAGCACACAAGAGAGAGAGAGAGAAAATCTCTGTAATAGAATGTTGAAAGAAAAATAAAAAAAATAATTACCTTATTTTAAGCAGTGGAAGTATACAACTCATCCAGAAAGAAGCCAGGTAAAATTGCAACACTCCATCGAGGAACAAACTCAAGAACAGAAAAGAAAGCCATTGCAAAAGAAGGAAGGGAATGAGATTGGCAACAAAGCTAATCAACGACAGGCAAATGGTTTCCCCCAAATGCCACTATTAAGTATTAGCATTGCACACAATAGAGCTTTTAATGATATACAGCTAAAGCTTCCTTCAGCAAGACCTAAAAATGGTCCTTGTAAAATTATTCTACTGCTCCGTAAACTATGGTCATGCTGATAAAGAATATATACACAGTTGCTGAATCTGTAAATACCTACAAAGAATATATTCCCAGTTTCTCTTTTTGTGCAAGCCTTAAGGGACCTGACGTAATATATAAACAATGTGAAGCCCACCCTGATTGAGTTGTGATGAAGCAACATTAAGGGCTTGATTATGAATCTGGCAGCCGCCGGACCGCCAGACTCGTGGGGGCGCGGCGGTCTCCCGACTGCCCTATTACAATAAGGGCTGTTGGACCGCCATTGCCCTGCCGCAGCCACCAGGGAACTGCTGTTCCCTGGCGGTGGTGCAGTGGTGTAGAGGCAGTAATATGCTTGGCGTTACAAATTTCCTCTCCGCCACAGCCATGAAAACCGTGACGGAAAAGAAACAAAGGCCCCCTTGTGCCTCTGCACCCTGGGTTCATGCAGGGGGGCACAACATTTTAACTGTTTTTGCCATTTCGGTGCCCATTTTTAAGGCACCGCCGTGGGAACGTAAAATAAAATCCTGCCAAACACGAGAATAACTCGTAATCTGGCAGGCACCCTGACCACGGGTTTGGTGGTGCGGCGTAGGGGCGGACCCGGCGCCACACTGCCAAACTTGTAATCAATAACCTGAAATTTCTTCTGAGGGGCAAGGTAAGTCCAAGATGGCATTTACTATAGCAGGTGCTCAGGGTCCAAAAACACCCTGATTTTTTGAAGTAGGTTTTAGGAATTTTTTGTATGAATATCTTTTTCTTTTAAATAGATGTGTAGAAATGGGTCTATCTAAAAACTCTATACTATCTGCAAAGTGGAACCATGCGTCACGAGTTTTGAGATTATTCTGGGACCTGAGTCACTCTTCTATCAACTCTCTGTTGCACGTGCATTGGAAGACTTCATGTCAATTAGAATTCCTTTAACACATGCAATATTTAGTGTTATCGGTGATTTTAATTGCACCTTTGAACCGCTTGATTTAGAGGATGGTAATTTAAGTATTTACGAAGATTCTCAGTGGAATATCCCGTCCCTTGAATTGAGTCCAATTAAAAAATGGACAGAAGCTGTTTTGCAGCTTAAGGGGCTGTGTCTGGAAAGGGGAGTGCGAGCGGTAAATGGGAGGTCCCAGTCGGACCGGAAGGGTGTGCACACCTTTAACAATGGTATAAGGAGTAGTCGTATTGATTTTATTCTCCTTAATGTAGAATCCTGGCCCGCCCTCCACGATATGATGGTCCAGGAACGCATAGAAAGTGATCATGATCCATTAATCTTGACAATTAATGTCCCAGGTCTATTAAATAGTTCTATAATGGTTACTGTGGATACTGCACCGGAAGTGTTGCTTTCTAATGACACCAGGAGAGTAAGATGGTCCAGGTATATTGAGAATGAAGAGGACCTGGGCAAGATGAAAACTATACTGGCCCATTCAATATCCTGTCTTCAGAGTTGTGACTCTCAGGAGATATTAACCTTACTGTCCCCCATGTTCACAGAGACCTATTCTCAAATTTAAAAACATTTTTTATAAGGATCAGTAAAAAGAAGGGGAAGACAGGGATAAAACCAGGAACCTGGTATAATAAAAGCTGTAGAGAGGCATACCGATTGCTGACTAGGGCTATTAGATCTAAAGACATGGGAGAGGTTAAACTTGCCATGGCAAGGTATAAAGCAACTCAAGCAACAGCTAAAAAGGAATGGGATGACACTCGCTGGGCTGAGTTGCTTACTGCCAGCCGTGAGAAAGATATGGTAAAATTCTGGCAGTTAGTAAAGTGGGGGAGTGGTCGTGCACCCCAGACACCTGTTAACTATGTCCCGTCTGAACATTGGGCCTCTTATTATAAGGCCCAGTTCTCTGCTTCTAACAGCATATCGGCCCATTTTCAAATCCCGTCATTGATACACACCCTTTTATTTAATAAATCTGAGGTTGAGTCTGTCCTCTCCTTAATTCCGAGAGGAAGGGCCCCGGGTCCTGATTGTGTCCCAGCGGATCTGTATGTCTATGATAAGGCTAATTGGGTTGTTTATTTTACTTATCTCGCTAATGCCATTGCCAGTGGTGCTTGTATTCCTGACACCTGGTCTGGGGCAGTCATAATACCTGTATATAAAAAGGGGGATCGCGCCCTACCTGGCAACTATAGACCAATTAGTCTTATTGATTCCATCCAAAAAATAGTTGCCAGGTTGGTTTTGCGCCGTATCCAGCTGTGGATAGAGGAGTTCGAGATTCTATCACCACTGCAGGCAGGTTTCCGTCCCTATACTAGCACTATAGACCAGGTGCTCAGGTTTGTGATGATATATTGGCGAGTAGTAATCATAGGAGGGGGCACACTATATGCAGCTTTCATTGACCTAAAGTCCGCTTTCGACTTGGTTCCCCGTAATAAAATGTGGAGAGCATTCATGGACATGGGGATGCCTTTGGAGTTATTGGCAATGATAGTTAAACTACATGCCTCAAATTATGCACAAGTGCGTTGGGGCACACTAGGTGAAGTTACAGATAGATTTCCCGTTCAAAAGGTTGTGCACCAAGGATGTGTCCTAGCTCCTACCCTGTTTTCCTTATTTATTAACAGGGTTGTCCAGTATTATTCTATATGTCCCACTGATGCTCCAACCTTGGCGGGCTTGAAGATCCCCCTACTCATGTTCGCGGACGATACCTTGATTTTATCTAAGACTCAAGCGGGGTTACAGGCCGCCCTGTCCCGGTTCGAGGAGTTCTGTCGCGACCAAGAGTTGGAGGTCAATGTAGACAAGACAAAGTTCATGGTTCTTCATAAGTATAAAGATATAAAGGGCAAAGTGACCATGAACAGTGTCCTCTTAGAACAGACTGAAGTATTTACTTACTTGGGGATAACCCTAAATAGGAAGTTAAATTGGAAGCCACAGATTGACATGCTAGCTTTAAAACACGCCCAGTTGGCAGGGGCGCTTATAAAAGAGCACAGGCTCTCCTTCACTAAGCCAATTGCCCCAGCCCTCCAGATATATAATTCCAAAGTCGCTAGTGCAATTCTGTATGGCGCCGAACTCTGGGGTAACGAGGATATTTCCCCCTTGGTGATTGCCCAGAATAAATTTGTCAGGGCCTTAACGGGTCTGCCACAATCCACTCCATTGCTGCCCTTATTCCTGGACTTAGGCTGTCTTCGCATACAGGATTTGGCTCGATTTAGGTCTATAGCTCTTTGGAGAAGACTCTGGGTTACTCCTGAGCTCTCCCTGTATGCCAAAGCCCTGTTGGATTTCAGGAGGGTAGGGTGCCTAGGTAAGATTAAATGGCTTCAGCACATAAAACATACTTTGACCGAAATGGGGATGTGCACCCTGTGGGATAATCCAGAAGTCAACCCCTTTCCGTCAAAAAAGGAGTTTAAGGCAGTTTATCTGGACCTGGTGAAAATGAAGCGTTTTTCTTCTATTATAAGGCCTACCCTGTCTAGGAACTTCCTGACGATTAAACACAAGAGTGGTTTTGAACCCTATTGGGATATCATTTCGAAACCACTTGACAGGAAGTTATACCATCAGTTTAGGGTAGGATCCCTTCCGATCAAAACCTTTACTAGTAGATGGCATTCGCCAACGTCAGAAACCTGTCCCCTATGTTTAGCACAGTCTGAATCAATCGCTCATATTTTATTTGTATGCCCGGCCTATTGGTCACCTAGGAAGAAATGGCTCAAGCCAATCAGTGCAAATTTGGGTACAAAATCGGCCATGGTGGCCCTAAGGATTCTGCAGACATGCACTCAGGATTACATTGTTGTTGCCATGGCAAAATTCTTGAGCTGGGCATGGGCCATTCGGGCTAAAAAATTAAGGGAACTATAATCTGAGCCAACCGTATTTTTTACCAACTTGAGGGATGTGTGTGAGGCGATTATGCCCCTCTGCTGATGTTTGACCTAGGGTCTAGCGATTTTGTTGTAGACCGGGGCAGTTGTATGCCCAAAACACTGGTTAGGTGTTTTGATACCCTGAATCTTATTGTATCCACAAACCACCGCTGGGTCGACTGATGTATCAGTGTATAATTTCCTGTACCTTCCCTTGTGGTCTTTTTATATCATGGTAGTGTTCTGTTGATCTTAGTGTTTTTTAAATTTGCATTTTTATATTGTTTTAATTTTTAACTGACTGTACTGTCTTTTATGATTTTACAATCGAAATAAAGACTAACTGAAATAGTGTGATCGGACCACGTTCATGCTCTAAGAGAGTTGTATGCTGTGCAAGCTGCTGATTTCTCTCGTATCCCTCATCAAAATCCTCTTTTGTTAGACATCTGGCTTTTGTTCACATTTCAGCGATTCTTCCACTAACAGGGTCCTTGATTGCGAGTGAGATCAATTTGTGAAAGGCAGCGAGTCTTCTAAGACCCTCAATGCTGCCCCTTGCAGGGTTCCACCTCTAATTCACTTTGGGTTCGCTATCAAAATAATGAGGCAAGCGCTGGAAACTGGAAGACAAGAAAAAGGTTTATTTCTCATGAGGAGATCACGTCAACTGCAGACACCGGGATGTCTGAGGGAGGTGTTCTGCTGATAACTCCTTTGGCTCTTCCTTTTATACAGGTTTGACACAATGCATTGGTTTCATCAACATGGTTACACAAGCTTGGGGTCCCCGCCCCGGGCAGATTGTCACACAAGCCCAACAGTAATTCTCTTCCCACCCAGGTCAAACAGACAATCTTATCTTGCACCTGGACCTTGCTTCAGGGTCTAAAACATGTGAGACCGGCCAGATCTAAGAGTCCGTTCTGTTGATAAAAACAGGTCCCATTGTTGGTAACAACAAGTCTTGCTGTTTGCAGTGCAATAAATCATGTTGCAAGAGTCTTTTTGGTGTTTGGAACCTGTTTGTGTAACTAGGTGCAGTGAGGGGTAGAGTGTCCAAAGGTTTGCTTGAAAACAGAGATGAGAGGAAAAACGAGTTTGTGGCAGCAAGTGGCGCTGAGGTTTGTTGCGGCAAATAGAGTTTATAGCCCCCAGCACACGTACCAGGTCGGTCAGAGGGTCAGAGGTCTGCTAGTAAGGGCAGGGTGAAACAAAGGTGACCAACAGAGTACAAAATGGCTGTGATAGATTAAAATGACTGAAACTTATGTGCACATAGAATTCCACCAGACAAGATGGCGCAGGTAATGTTCACGATTGTCGTTTTGCTTTTAACAGTGGCCCCTTTGAACATAACTAGCCAGCTTGTCAGTCTATTTCGATCTCCATAATGTCCTGTATCTCTTGATCATACATTACTCTCATTTTTGTTAGCTGAGTGTCCATAGTCTTAGGGTGCAAGGTAGTTATGCAAAGAGAACACAAAGGTGGTATACAGTGTATACCCAAACAACAACCACATATTGTCAATACTGGGACCAAGAGAATCATTGATATTTTCCAACCCCACTCCTTCAAGATGCCCCAAAGCCAACTTCCAATTGTCCAAGTCTCTGATCCTTGATGAATTTCTGAAGATAGTCTATGGAGATGTTCGATTGCTTCATAGACAGAAGGTGAATTATCAAGAATGTATACACAGCAGCTGGCACCGATGATGCGGCATGCTCCTCCACGGTCCGCTAATACCACGTCCAGGACCATGCGATTTTGCATGGTAACCAGACGGATCGCTTGGAGCTCAGCAGTGTTGTTGGTGAGGATGCCAGCAGTGACGTTCAGGGCGGTCTCTACCGCTTGGGAGAGATGTCTGATGGCTCGGCTGTTTGCCATCGGACCCCATAGCGGGACGAGCCCTTTTGCTGCGTCGAGGAACTGTGATGAGGCAGAGTCTGCTTGATCAATGTCTTTAGAACGCTTTTCTCGATGATGCTCTGCAGGGGCTGTGTAGGTTGGTGGCAAAACAAAGGCGATGTAGCACGTGCCCCCCAGTTTCTTGGGAGCCAGGTGTAGGCTTTGGTTCCACAAACAAAGTACATATTGGGTGATGCAACAAGCGCTGGGGGTTGGCAGTGTTCAAAGTCCCTACAATGCTACAGGTGCTGTGACCCACATTCTTAGTCCCACGGCCTTCAATGCATACAAGGCCAGAGACGTTCACCACAGATAGGGCCACAGTCAGTGTTGCAGCAGTTCTTTTCTTCAGGTAGGAAAATGTGGCTCTGTTAGGATTATTGAACACTTGCATTTCCACTCGTTCTTTGGAGGGGACATTAATCTGGAATGTCACATTGAAGGTGTGAGGGCAGAAGGGGGCGGCTGTCCTTCCTGTTTTGTTTCGCCAGAACTCATTGTAGAACTGGGCGATTGTTCCGTCGGAAGTGGCATTGTCTTTGTAACTTTCTTGTAGGAGCATCATCCAGGCAAGGCAAGATCCGTGAATAGAAAAGGGCGAAGGGATGAAAGGGATGGAATGTTCAGTGGCATGTGGTAACAGCCCACAGGCCCAACAGTTGGTAGCATTGGTGGCAAGATTGTGCTGGTGCAACATCTGCACGAAAGAATTATTCCAGAATTCTTTGCGTCGTTCTCGGAGATGTGGCGGTAGTGATACCAGGTAGTGTTCTTTCTTGGTGGTTGGTTGCATGGTGGGTGACAATGTTCTGTATGCAGGTGCATTCTGTTCAATGATCCAGAGTGCGACCATTAGCAGGAGACAGGTGAGAAATGCGGCTACAAGTGCAATTGTCTTTGTGCTGTGCAGGTTAGCAGTCTTGGTGTCTTTGCAGTGGTTTTGCAGGTGTTCAGTTTCTTCCATCATCTTCGAGGAGCTCAACAACTGTTAGGACCACAGACTTTTGTCTGGCGCTTTCCTGGTAGCGTTGTTTGACTGTGCTACTGATCTGAGACCTTGACTTAGTTAGTGGCCTGGTCGTTGGAGCTCCCTCCTTTCGTCGATCTTAGGTTGTAACCTTTCCTGGATGGCACCGTGGGTTCGGAAAATTCTGATAGTTCGAGGGTGTCTTCTTGTGGGTAGCAACTCAGAGCTGGTCGGTCTCTCGCGAGTACTTCCTCTTGCACCTCCACCCCTTCACAGGTTGCCAGGGTTGGAGGGACTCGTTTGCAATGATGAGCGTGCAGCCAGTTTCGTTTTCCTTCCACTCGGAGGGCAGTTCGGGTGGTGTTCAGGACTTGCCAGGGGCCCGTCCACCTAGGCTCCAGATTCTTCGTTCTTTGGAAGTTGCGAATCAATACATGGTCGCCTGGCTTTATTTCATGTCCCAGGCCCCTGGATACGTGAGGCAAGGCTTGCTGCACCTGTTGGTGGATAATTGTTAGCTCGTTTGTCAATTTATGCAAGTAATCCGACATTAATATGTTCGGACATCGTTAATGGAGGTGGGTCTTGGTGCCGCCCAAATGCTCATAGGCCTGCCGAAGACCACCTCATACGGGGTCAGTCGGTGTTTGGTTGGGGTGGAGCGCATCGATAACAATGCCAATGGGAGGGCGTCGGGCCATTTCAACCCGGTTGTGGCAACTATTTTGGCTAGTTTTAGTTTCAACGTTGCATTGTGTCTCTCTACCAGGCCCGCTGATTGGGGGTGGAAGACGGCATGGAACTTTTGTTTTACCCCCAACCCTCTCAGTATGTTCTGTATCACCTCGGCTACGAAGTGGGGGCCGTTGTCGCTCCATAAAATTCTGCAAAGGCCGTATCGGGGGAAGAATTCTTTCAGCAATACTTTTGCAGTGGCTAAGGCGGTATTGTCGCGGGTGGGATATGCCTCCACCCATTTGCTAAAAGCGCACACAATCACCAGGACATATTTTAGACCAAGGCATCTCTCTAGTTGAATGTAATCCATTTGAAGGATTTCAAAGGGGTGGTCATGGACTCCAAACCCTCCCCGTGGTACTACTGTCCCCTTCCCTGGGTTGTGTTGTATGCAGACTATACATTGTTGTACTAGGCATTTTGCAGATTCTGATATCTTGACGTTATGCCATACTCTGGTGATTAGTTCAATCATGGGGGTGGAGCCTATGTGTGCTGGTAAATGTGCCATGGTCAATATGGGGATGAGGTAGGCATTGGGTAACAGCCATTTATTTCCGTCTTTAGTTCTCCAGCAATCTTCCTCGTCTTTTAGTCCCACCTTTTCCCATTCGGTCAATTCGTCTTGTGTGCCTGTAGTCTGCATGTCCCTTACAGTGGTCCTAGCGTCAGTCCATCGTTCAGCTTGTGACCTGGTCACATACATTCGTGTCGTAGTTCTGTCTCCTGCCGTGGCTCGGGCAGTAACGTCTGCTAGTGCATTTCCCTGTCCAATGAGATCAGTCACTTTCCTATGTGCTTGGCATTTTATCACTGCTAACTTCTTGGGGAGGAGGTCTGCTTGCGTCAAGGCGGAGACTAAATCTCCATGCAGGATGGGTGTACCGTGTGAAGTCAGGAACCCTCTTTCTTTCCATAAGATCCCAAAATGGTGAACCACCCCGAAGGCATATTGGCTGTCGGTGTATATGTTAACTGTCGTGTCAGTCGCTAAGTTACATGCTTGTGTGAGGGCAATGAGTTCTGCAGCCTGGGCTGAACGTTGGGGAATACGGGCTGTTTCCAGAACGGTTCGGGCTGTGGTGACAGCGTATGCAGCTGAGGTGGTGCCGTCGGGGAGTTTGATGCACGAACCATCCACCCATAGTTCTCCATCTGGTTCTAGAAAGGCGGTGTCTCTGAGATCTATTCTACTCTTTGTTTGTTCATCGGTTAGTGTCACACAGTCGTGTAGTGGAGTCACGCTAGGATCATTTTCGGGTAGGGGTAACAGTGTGGCTGGATTGAGGGTGGTGCATCGCTTTAGGGTAATGTGCGGTGCTAGCAGGGTCAACTCATATCCTGTCAGTCGGGCGCTAGTCAAGTGTTGGGTTTTGGTCTGGTTTAGTAGTGTGTCGACTGCATGGGGTACTAAAACAGTGACTGGATTGGAGAGTACTATTCCTTCGCTCTGGCGTATCGATACTGCTGCAGCTGCCACAGCGCGCAGGCACGCTGGCAGCGCTCAGGCTACTGGATCGAGGGTGGCAGAGAAATATGCACAAGGGCGTTGTTTGTGACCAATTGATTGTGTTAGGACAGACAATGCACATCCTTCCCTCTCGTGCGTGTAGAGGAAGAATGGTTTGGAGTAATCCGGGGTTCCTAGGACAGGCGCTGAACAAAGGGCATTGCGTAGTTCTTTAAAGGCTGACTGGCATTCGGGGGTCCAGGGGAGAGGTGAGGGGATGTCTTTAGCTAGGAGGGAGAGAAGGGGTTTGACAATGAGGCTAAAGTTTGGTAACCACTGTCGGCAAAATGAGGTGAGACCTATCAAAGAGCGGACTTGTTTCTGATCTTTGGGGACAGGGGTGTCTAGAATTGTCTGGATCCTGTCAGGCGTGAGTTTCCTCCCTTCTTTGGATAAAAGGTGACCCAAATAGGTCACTTGTGATTTACAGAACTACAATTTCTTTCGGGAGACCTTGTGACCATTCTCAGCAAGAAAATGGAGTAGTTTGATGGTGGCTGTGACGGCTATTGGTATGGTGTCCGCTGCTAGAAGGATGTCGTCTACATATTGTATTAGTGCCACTCCATCTGGCAATTGTATGGCGTCCAACTGTCTTTTAAGCGCCTGGCTATAGATGCTTGGGCTCTCAGTGTACCCCTGAGGTGCTCTGCAAAATCTGTACGAACGGGAGTTTAGGGTGAATCCAAATAGATAGCGGCTGTCCTTGTGTATAGGTATGGAAAAGAATGCGTTTTTAGGTCAATTACAGTGAAGGTGGTGGCAGTGGAGGGGATTAAAGTCAAAATTGTCGTGACGTCGGAAACTACTGGGTATTGTGGCACTACGATTTTGTTTATCTCCCGCAGGTCAATGATGAAGCGGTAGGCTTTTCCGTCTCCCTCTCCCTGTCTCTTTACAATCGGTAGTATGGGACTGTTACAAACGTTGCTCACTACTTCCTCTACCACCCCTGCCTCTACCAAAGAGTGTATGATCTCTGTCAGTGCCTTCTCAACCTCTGGCGATATTTTGTACTTCGGTACTTTCGGTAGGGTTGCGTCCTGTCGTATTGTTACGTGTACTGGATCAATCCTCATTCGTCCTACGTCTGAATCAGCCCTAGCCCATAAGTGTGATGGCAAAGTGTCCAGTAGGGATGCGTCAGTCTCGGAGATGGGAAACATGTGCTGAGAAGGGTTCTCTCTATGGCGCTGGGGGTTGTCATACAGGACGACACGCACTCCGTCTGGTGAGCATCTGATAGTCGCATGGAAGTGTTTCAAAAGGTCGAGACCCATAATGGCGTCTGGGGTGTTGGAAGAGAGGAGGAATGTCGTTTCGACGCTATTGTTGTCAAGGTTAAAAGGGATCGGTCGGGACAAAGGGTTGGTGGAGGGCGTACCGTCAAATCCTATTGAGGTCACATGTGAGCCTGACAAGGGTGCCCTTGGAATCAGTCGTTTGGATAGTGCACTACGTGTTGCTCCCGTGTCTACCAGAAATGGCGACTTTATGCCCAGGACCTCAGCGGTAACATAAGGGCCTTGCTGATCAACATAGAGCTCGACTGGATCCCTCCCTTGCCCCTGGCTGTCCTATGCAAAGTCGTACGTATTGTCATAATCTGTCTGTTGGTACTGATTCTGTTTGGGATGGTCAAATGTGTTCACTCTTCCTGGCCTTTCCTCGCTTGCTTCACTCGCGTACCCTCTCCCACGTCCTCTTCCTCTCTGTCCACTTGCTATTTCCCTCGCCCCTCTGCCCCTACCAGCTCCTAACAAAGCCGGGCATTGGGTTTTCCAGTGTCCATATTCTTTTGCAAAATGCACATTGATCCTGTCCTAGGTCTTGGCGTCCTACATATGATGTCGATGAATTGTTTCTAGGTGGCTGTACTCTAGGGGTATTCTGCTGGTATCCTCCCCTATATTGCTCCCTTCCTGTATTCGCCCCCTGGAGTTGTGCTACCATTACCCTTTCCTTCAAGTCCTTCTTTTTCCTTTCTGTAGCCCTGTCATTTTCGTTTCTCTGATGCTCATAGTACTGGGCCATTTGGAGAATGGCCGCCGGTTTAGATGCTGCCCAACTACTTTAGCTGGCTTGTAATTTCTGGGATACATCTGGCAGTAGTCCTTTGACATAGTTCTGCACAAATAAGTGGTGTCCGGTTGCGGTGGACATGTCTTGTCCACTGTAATCGGAGAACACCGTTTCAAATCTGGAGAAATACTCTGAGACATCCTCTTGTGGTTTCTGGCGGCACGCGGTTACTATGGACCAGTCTATCTTTTTCTCTGGGATCAGCGTTTTCACTTTCTGCACTATTTTGTCAGGGAGGTCCAATATTGCTTTAACCGGTTTTTGACCAGGGTTCCGCTGTTTATCTAGTGTGTTGAGTTGTTCCCAGGTATGACCAAGCAGTTCGGTATGGTCTATTTTCCTAATCTGTTTCCACACATCTGCTGGCAAACATAACCCGAAGAACAAGTCTATGTCGGCAAGTGTCATTATTGTTGATCCCAGAGCGGTACCTAGCTCGGTGTAAAAGGCGGTGGGGTTCTTTCGTAAATCCGGTAAAGATTTACGGAACGTCAAAATGTCCTGTCTGTCCCATGGTTGATACACCCAATTGTAGACCACCCTTCCTCTAGCGTCTTGATGGTTCATATCGTCATGAGTCCCTTGTCCTCTAGGAGGTACCCAATAAGGGGCAGCTTCTTTTATCGGCATCATGCTATCTGGTTTTTCCACCGGGGTCCTGCTATCTTAGATGTCCTGTCCTTATCTATCCGTCCTTGTTCCACGAGGTGACGGAATACCTCCAGTGTGGATGAAAAGAGTTCTGTAACATCGTTGTCGCCTTCATCTCAGGTGTCTACCTTCCTATAGAGAGCCACTAGCCGCTCGGGCCCTACATCTTGGTACTTCTCTTCATATGCAGTAAGAGTGTGGTAACAGAGACGTACAATAAAGTATCGTTTGCGGTTTTCAACATAGGAGTTGCATATGTCAGTTACATACTCTTCTGTCTCCTTCCTATCTATGAGGGATTTAACTATTTTATCAATGCCTGCTCGCTCATTTTTACTTAATCGCGGGACCCTGGGCGCTCCTTTTTCTTTTGATCCTACCTCTACTACTGTATCCTTTGATGAGGCATTTGGTGTGGGTGACTCGGTGGGAGCAGAGGCGGTGGAGACTGAGGCGATCGTGCCATCTCCGGCTATACTTTGGTGGTCCTGGCGTTGTACTATGGGATGAGTAGGGGCGTAAGGGGGTGGCATGTATATGATTGGGGGACCTAATAATAAATCATCATCTACCCTTTGTTTTGCTGGTAACTTGGGGTAAAGAGTCGAGGGCGTTCTAACAGGGCATTGACCTGATATTTTTGATTCCTGTTCCTTTTTATCGATTTCCTTTTCTTTTAGTTTTTCTTCTAATCTTTTACAGGCTTGGTAAGCTGATTTTCGCGTTTCTTTATCTTGTCTAGCTTCGTCCCTTTTCTTTCTTTGAGCTGCCTCTTTTCGCCATAAACCAAAACTGTCAAACATGGCTGGTCTAGTTTTCTTTTTGTGGAGAGCTAATTCTAACGTTTCTATTTTAGCGGGATCGAAAGATCCCGTCAGTGGCCACTGATTTACCCGGTCCTTCCTAGTGTATTTATGCCATAGTTTGCTATAAGCTACGGTGGCTAATCCATACTTTACGTACATGTCCTTGTTAGGGGTGCCTTCCGGCGGTGCCGGCTGACTGACCTCTAACGAACGGTCTGGTCCAAAACAATTACAATCAAACAATCTAGAGAAAACAGGCATGACGTATTTATCGGTCAAAAATGAATATCTCAATCAATCAATTTAGACAAAAAGTCTGCACTACCTGTCCTTCGCTGCCTGCAAAGAGAGAGAATATTCCTATTCTTCGTTGTTTGCAAGCAGGGAAATGTCGCAAATAACTCAATATCAAAAAGGAATACTAGTATTTCAATCAAACTATTCAATCAATTTAAGTCGTTTTTTCACGACCTTACCCGGACCGTATGGACGGTTCTTCGTCTTCCCCTTCCAGCGCCTGGTTGTCCTCTCACTCCAACAATCAATGCGGCGTTCCTCTAAGGTCCCAGTCAGGACCGCAGGTCACTCGAGAGAGGTCCGTTCGGAACCGGTGAAGTTCAGTCGATCGGCAGCCAGACACGGGTCTTCTCAGGCAGGTATACCCCAATCGTTTAGTCGTTCACTCCGTCGTTAGGACCTCTCTACCGGACCCACGCGTCGCTGATGGGCCCCCACGTTTGGGCGCCAATTTGTGAAAGGCAGCGAGTCTTCTAAGACCCTCAATGCTGCCCGGTGCAGGGTTCCACCTCTAATTCACTTTGGGTTTGCTATCAAAATAATGAGGCAAGCGCTGGAAACTGGAAGACAAGAAAAAGGTTTATTTCTCATGAGGAGATCACGTCAACTGCAGACACCGGGATGTCTGAGGGAGGTGTTCTGCTGATAACTCCTTTGGCTCTTCCTTTTATACAGGTTTGACATAATGCATTGGTTTCATCAACATGGTTACACAAGCTTGGGGTCCCTGCCCCAGGCAGGTTGTCACACAAGCCCAACAGTAATTCTCTTCCCACCCAGGTCAAACAGACAATCTTATCTTGCAGCTGGACCTTGCTTCAGGGTCTAAAACATGTGAGACCGGCCAGATCTAAGAGTCCGTTCTGTTGATAAAAAACAGGTCCCATTGTTGGTAACAACAAGTCTTGCTGTTTGCAGTGCAATAAATCATGTTGCAAGAGTCTTTTTGGTGTTTGGGACCTGTTTGTGTAACTAGGTGCAGTGAGGGGTAGAGTGTCCAAAGGTTTGCCTGAAGACAGAGATGAGAGGAAAAACGAGTTTGTGGCAGCAAGTGGCGCTGAGGTTTGTTGCGGCAAATAGAGTTTATAGCCCCCAGCACACGTACCAGGTCGGTCAGAGGGATGCTAGTAAGGGCAGGGTGAAACAAAGGTGACCAACAGAGTACAAAATGGCTGTGATAGATTAAAATGACTGCAACTTATGTGCACATAGAATTCCACCAGATAAGATGGCGCAGGTAATGTTCACGATTGTCGTTTTGCTTTTAACAAATAACGTAAGTTGTTTGTCCCTGTCCCTCCTAATGCACCCTTGCCTGCGGCTTATACTCCTACGTGAAGTGTACAAAAAGTGGCAGAGCTAACATTATATCTGCCATCAGTAACACTTTATTAAACCATCTAATATAATTTTCAGGTGCCTAGCCAATCGAATTGCATGAAACAGGTCAATATCTTGTGTACATTACTGGCTCTTGACTGCCTTCTCAAGTAATTAGTTTCCTTGTGCTTTCCAGGAAGATTGACTTTTTGCTCTGTAGTCCTTCCCCACCCCCTACCTGGTTCTCCCTCTTTCTCTCCTGTAACTCCCAAATTATTCCCCGGTTATCAACCTCCACCACTGTACTCTACCGGCTGTGTCTTCTCACCACCTCTGGGCACAGGACCTGCATCGTTGTTGACCCAGACGCGGGTGACTCCAGCTTCTGGTTAAAAGTAGAAGCAAGACCTGGAATTTTAGGCACCAACAAAAAGTGCTATATCCGGCATATGGATACCAAAGGGGATGATGGACGGAGCGCTTCAGCAAATCAAACACTCACCCCCAGTCAACTGATCTGGGTTTAATCCATCATCATTCTTTAGCTCACTCCACCACCCCAGTTCAGACATGGCCATATGCAAATCAGTCTGACCCTGTGCCTCATGGGAACAGTCCAGCCTGAACTGCCAAGCCATGCCTTCCCTGGACCGGACACAAGCATCCTGGGACCGGTTTCTGGCTATTCAGCCGTCATCAGCCAGGCTAGCTTGAATCCAGTGGCAAAGTGAGCAAGGGACCCACGTCTGGGCATACCCTGCCAACTTAGGGCGAACAAAGCGATACCAAAGGGGATGATGGACGGAGCGCTTCAGCAAATCAAACACTCACCCCCAGTCAACTGATCTGGGTTTAATCCATCATCATTCTTTAGCTCACTCCACCACCCCAGTTCAGACATGGCCATATGCAAATCAGTCTGACCCTGTGCCTCATGGGAACAGTCCAGCCCGAACTGCCAAGCCATGTCTTCCCTGGACCGGACACAAGCATCCTGGGACCGGTTTCTGGCTATTCAGCCGTCATCAGCCATCAACTGTTGTTTTTGCATATATCCGGCATATGGGCTGCTAACAGAGTATTTTGTGTTCGATGTTCCATAAGGCAGCACTTTCACCCCAGCTGCTCTCCTTTGCCTTGACTGACTGTCAAAGTGCATCCAGGGAGCGGATACAGCTAGCTAAGATTTGTGCATTCCATAAGGCAATCTGAAATTCTGATTGTAGCTTGGTGGTCCAACTTGTTTCGGCTACACATTGACCAAGTTTGTCATGGTCCTGCGTAGGTCAATGTGTATTCATTCGAGCATGACACCCTGATGTCCTGAAAAAGGAGGTCTTGACTCAACAGCGCCATAAGTCTGTTAATGGTAGGCTTACTTTCACCAGGACAACACTGCAGTGCCTGAAAATACACAAAACAAAATTACAGTTAAAAATCTTGACACTGGTCTAAACCTACTATATGAAAAATAGTCCACCAGTAAACAGAAGTGTTACAGATGTGCATCCACAGTTCTGAATTGCAAAAATACCCATCATCGGCTTTGAATGTCCATCTAATGGTACACATCTAGATATGCATGTTTTGTGCTGTTGTCATCAGCAAGGGGTGGAATGCAAGTATGGTGGTGGTTCTTCCTCATTCCTGCGCCATAATGAGACCTATTGCTTTTTCACAATAATGAATTCACTGGCCCTGCCACTGAGTCCTGGTAAATTGCCATTCAAAACCCAAAGACTTATGGGATATGAAGTGGAGTCACTCCTATCATTTGAAACTGTGGTAGAATCCACGTTACTTCCTACACTTTTCAGACCCCCCAGGATATTGCGGCATAGATTTGCAAATTTAGCAGCACAAAAATGGAAATTTAGCGGCACAAAAATGGAAATTTTGTGGCATTATTGCGGCACTTCATTCGACTTGAAATCATTCCTTTTCAGCCTTAAATCAATGTAAACTGATTGAGCAGAGTATTCCACTGTGAAATAGGCATGTTTAAAGTGTTTGTTGCTCTACAGAAGCACAGCTCCAATCTACACCTCGTGAGAGGGGGCCCTATTTCTCCCTGGGGTGTTCTAGCACCCAAGTATGCACCCCTGTCGGGGCACCGCTGCCTCCTGTTACCCGTCCAGAATGTGCTACACCTGTGGGCCAAGAGGAGTGTTTGCCTCAGGGCCAGAGTGAGTGTTCTTCTATACCAATCGGCACGTCTCCATCTGCACGTGACTTAGGTTTGGAATGAAGTCCGCAATTAAGTAACAGCAGAGGGGTGTGTGCAAGGCTTTAAGTAGGATGAAAAAACTGGGGGGTCTCTCATAGGTGTGTGGCCGATGTAATTAAGGGCGTGGCTTAAAACACAAGCTAAAAATCTGCACTTAGTATAGTGTGCTGCCCCGAATGGTATTTTGCTGCTTCTGTCCATTCATCTAGATATATAACACAACGTGGCCATGCAATTGATGACCTGCATATGTCTGCACTCCAGTGCTCCCTCTGATAGATAATCTGCCGCAGAAGGCTCCCATGGCTGGAAACTGACTTGCTCTCTCATTGAATCGAAATGGGAATTTGTAATGCGAACGTCACCTCTCACAGCTTGGCCAGGAGGTTGCAGATATTGGACGGCGGCACGTAGTGACGTGTGCGCGCACAGCCAATAAAAGGTCATTGTTTGTTTTGCTGTCTCCCGGTAGACACTTTTTTGTAAATATCGCAGCCAAAATTGTATATATTGCGGCCATCGCGCTAGTCAGATTTCGCGATTTTTGCGTGAATCGCAAAATGCTGGAGGGTCTGATTAATATATGAGAGAAAGAGGCAACCCGACCATGTGAGCTGTGGTATTCAACCCTGACACCCAGCTCTACTCACGCAGCTGAAAAGTATTCGTCGCTCATCCCCACTATGATGGGAAAGGGAGAACCCCTCACCTGTTCACCTTACAGTGCCAACATCTGCCCCAAAGCAAAGGTTTACGTCTCCCCACCCTGTGTCAATGTTACATTGTGTCTCTGTGACCAAGCATACAGTGCAAGATTATACTGCATTCAATGGCCTTGGGAGGAATGGTGCCCATCTGAAGGGTTTGGGACCCCTGAAGAGTTGCCCACTCCCATGTTACCCCCTTGCCCAGTCCTTTAGGCCTTTCAGAGGTGCTTTGTCAAACTCCCATAGTCACTGAACAGAGCAGTCCACCTTCTGACAGCAGCAGAAGTCAGACCAATACCCCCTAAGCCAAGGTGGCGGGGGAGAGATATTTCTTTTCAAATGCGTCATATCGAGAAGCAGGTGCAAACAGAAGCAGGTGTAAATGATGTTCATGTTTAACCGCGAAAGGCACAGGACATGTTTATCAACTCCTAGGTGGGGGAGGACAGGTATAGTGACCGGAATACACCAGCAAAACACAAAGAGGCCGATTGATAAACGGTATTTTGGCCAGGAGTAAGCAGATATTGGAAGGCTGGACCGGGGCACGTAGTGACGTGTGTGCGCACAGCCAATAAAAGGACATTGTTTGTTTTGCTGTCTCCCGGTAGACAATTTTTTGTAAAATATCGTGGCCAAAATTGTAAATATCGCGGCCATCGTGCTAGTGAGCTGATTTCGCGATTTTTTCGTGAATCGCGAAATGCTGGAGGGCTTGACTTTAAATGTGAGTAGTGGTATGTAATACGGACGAAACCATTCGGGTACCCTGGCCGAAGCCTGAGAATGGCAGTCGCTGTGGTTGAGGAACCGATGGACTGTGGTCCTCAAAAGTCACTCTCGCTTCTCCTCTTTGTGACAGAAGGACTTTTCATATCTATGTCGGTGACCATAACATGCTAATTTCACCTACCAGAAGGTCCTTACTGACCACTGCAGGTGACAGCATGTCTCTGCTCATCTGCGTCTTGTGATATTTGTGAACCTGCTCTGAGTTTGTCGTTGTCTAGTTATCTTTCTATGTACTCTTTTTTACATGCACCAGGTAAGCCCTAGGTGCATGCGGTTCACAGCAATAACACAGATGACTGCAATGCATGAGAGCGATATTCAGAAGTAGGTCGTCTCGCCTCCACCTCGCTAGGGCTAGAGATAGTTGCTTTTTGGTCTGCGAGACACAACTGTCACAATCCTTGAAAAATAGTAACATGCCGCTAAACCTACCCCCCAAGGGATTACTTTCAATTCACAATTAATTTCGGGTGATTAACCCTGCATGAGTGATTCATGCAATGTTGGGGAACGGAGTTACTAAAAAGCTCTTCGATTAAATAATTGAGTGAATCTAAGTACATGTATCGGTGATCTTGATGCCTGCCTTGAGTGGTACCTCCTCTCGAGCACATCAGGCTGTAGCGCGGAGGAGGCCCTAACTCATCTTCAAGCAGATCTCCCTCCACAGCAGGAGAACCTCTAATGAGCATCTTCGTAGCACAAAATCAGGAGCAAAGCCGTACACCGGAAGATGTGATCTGTTCCAATGTTTGCGATGCATCAAAGGCGGCAAAAACAAGCATTGGCAAAGTCAATCGGTCTGAGTTCTGACTAAAACGTTTAAAAAGGCTGCTGCAGTGGAAAAACAAAGCCAAACGATTGCTTTCTGAATACAATGGATCTATGCGATAAAGAATGTATTGTTTCATGGTGCAAAGTATTTTGGAGATGTAAAAGAGTCTCTCATGCAATGCAAGCACTCCACAGAAGGTGGAGTGATACACCAAACAGCCAATAGCTTGAGGTGAGATTGTAATACTCCTCTGGGTGGAGACTTGATAACAATACACATTGCAGAAGGATGTTCTTATCAAGCCCTAGCTAAAAGCCACATGGGAACTACTAAACCTATCTAAAAGATAATTCATTTTTATTGAGTATTTCACATCAATCCTATCAAAATACTTCCCACCAGAAAATTATTGGTAAGATATTTGAAAAACAAATATTACACTGGTCTCCAGTTCTGCCCTCCCCTAAATTCCACATCAATGTTATCTTCTTGTTTATTCTTTACCGAGGCATCTAATATATTTGCTTAGGTAACTTGCGCGACTTTAGATTCTTTGCTCTCTTGTTGTTGCGCTTTTTGAAGAGTATGCACCAAGTTCTTGCCATAGTAACTTAAAGTATTGTTCTTTGCACTACCTTTTTCGAAAAGATCAATAAAAAAAAATCTTTTTTTTTTTTAATAAAGATGTTCATTAAAAGCAGATCCAACAATATAAACAAAAGTTATGCAGTTAATTATGCATATCAGTAACTAATATTATGAAGCAGAAATGGTCTACCACCTTTACCTAGTAGAATAGCCCAGTGCCAGCAATCATCTTGGCAAGAAGCTTGAGTCATCACGTGTGCCTTAGGCCTAGTTGGGTCATGCATATATGCGGTTGCAATGTACTGTCCATATTAGCAGTACGCTGCGGGTAGTGGAGGTTCGGACAATGCAGCTTTCTCGTCGCCTGCAGCCTCGACTGTCTCAACTAGACACTGAAAAAGACATGCAGCATTCAAGGGTTTGAACCAGGTGTAAACTTGGCATTTTAATCGACCTGGCTCCATCACAAGTAATCTTGGCTTCAACTAGAACTTGGACTGAAAATTAAAAAAAGATGCTGTGGGACCTCTAGCGGGGTCCCGTTACTACCCGGAGGACTTGGTGTCCTGAAGGGAGGACGAAATGTGCTCCTGTTCGTGTGGCTAGGAGTCCTTTGGCAGATCCTGGTTTGGCACAGGAGCCACAGATATGGAGTGGTGTCAGTCATAGATCACTCAAGTCCCCACAGGAGTTTGGAGCCAAAATACGCCTTGGTGGCACAACCACAACCTGTCCATCATGAATGTAGGGCTCTTCCACGTGCAGCACAGCTATATTTAGGTCGAGCCTACCTGCAGCAAAACCCATCTAGTTGGAAAAGACCTATAGTGGGCTTACCAAAAGCTTAAAGGGGGCATTCAGCCCACCCACTGCTTACTATTGGTTGGCTTTATTGTCACTCATTTGCTTGCTTCTTATTCAATGGATTCCCTTGTCCATCTTGCTCCGTGTTGTGCTTCTCCCTCCCAGGACCAGAGCGTCTTTGCAGTTCTTTCGTTCTTTGCTGACTTGTATGCTACCCCTGCTCACTTTTAGGGAACTACTTTCTAGGTCTTGGTTAGCCGAGACATTCTGGTTTTTGTAAAATTATATATATATTAGTATGTATTTGTGTCATTCAGATTTTTCTTCTGCCCACTGCAGCATGGGACAATGGGCAATGGGCCAGTCCTCCACAGGCTTGGGGTAACTTGACTGTGAGTGATGGCATTCTCAACTATTAGAAGGTGCACATCCACACACACAAAATAGTTCCACATGGCCCCCCTCCCCGAGCCCTATTAGGCTTCGGGGACGCAGCTCCTGGGGCCGTTTGTTTTCTAAAAGGAGAGAGGTGCAGTGCGGCCCCCTCCCCTAGCCTTTTTTGGCCCCAGGTACCCCATCCCCCATGGTCGTGTTTGGTTTTTTTTTTAGGGGGAGGGAGCCACGGAGGCCTCTTTCCCTGAGCCTTCTCAAGTTAATGTTGTCACTGATCTGTTCACCTAACTATAACGTTACTTAGGCATCGAAATACTGCAGTTATTTCCAGAGGGTCATTTCTCAGATGTGCTTGAGTTTGAGATGTGAGAGCCAGTACCAGGGGCTGCAGGACGACTGGTTTGCAAGCTATGAGAAATGGTGCATGAAGCTATGTGCACAGGATCGCACAGAGTAATCAAGTGGGGATGCTAGGTTTTAAACTCTGGGCTCATGGTCCCACAGTGGACTCCCTAATCACTGGTGTGCACTCAACACTACTTCCTACGACCTCAGACGTGGGTTTCTTGGCTAAACCAAAAATACTTGTTTATAATTTGTGAGTTTGGAGCTTGCAAAGAGTGAAACACTTAGTCCACACTGGAACAGCAAATTGGGCCTTGAATTGCATTCGATTTCGAAATTCAATTGCCCAGTTGGGTAGCGGCGTACTTCAGCTGCCGCCGTGCTGTGGCCCAGAAACCTTCCCCATACAATTGTTGCTACGTTCGACAACCAATTGTGGGTATAAGCAGGAAAAAAAGGCACTTGACGTCGATATGTAAAGGCGCTGAGCATAGACAAACGTTGGCGGCTGAAATGGGCCTGGAAGTGCCAAGTTATGGAAGTCTGTTGTGAATTTCCAGTTGCCCTACTGTTCCTCTAAGTGGAAGAGTTATTTGTCATTATGCGCTGATTCCCCTACTGGGCCCCTTTCTTTATTGAAGAAAAGGGCAGCCCCCGGGGCTCACGCATTACGTGTCATGGCTATTGATGCCCGCTTGTAACATAGATTTCGGTTTTCCTGGACTGCGCACTGTTGTGTAAAACTGATTTTCACCTTGATGATTGCAATAAGGCCGCGCCATTGATCGCCATTTTCTGTCATGCGCCTCAGCGCAGGTTAACAAGCTATGTATGATCATGTTGCCAGGCGGAAGTGAATATCCGGGGTCTGCTCAGTCGTGTCGCACAGGGCCAGGCGTCTACAGATGACCGTGAGATGTGCATGCATTGTACTCACCACTTTAGTTAAATCTTTGTTTATTATTACGCGATCTTATTACTCAACTCACGGATGTTTATTATAATATTGTATAGCAGGCCTTGCTACAGTAAACTTTTTTTTTTGTAGTCACATGTTTGTAATATGACCTCAATATATTGTATTGTACTGTAATTGCATTTATATAGCGCTTACTACCCCTGACGAGGCGTTGAAGCGCGTTTTCGGCGAGTAGCACGCTACTCCAGAACCCAAAAGAATTCATTGGCATTTTGCTTGTATTCCATAAATGTGCCATTACACCAAGAAAAGGAAAAGTTTTTGTTTTTGCAGTATTTGCAATCTATGCAAAGAAATTCATGAGTGAACATCATGTATGCCCTTAATATAAATGACCAATACATTAGGATTTTACTCTTTGACGTGCAGAATTTCGAACTTTTAAGTATAAGCTTCCTCCTTTTTAGTCAGCAGTCGATAACTTGGGGTAACTTTCTGTTTGTGTAGTGCGAACCCCATCATCAGTGCTCCATCCATCATGTTTTTAAAAAAAGACGGGTTGAATTAAATGAAAATTGACCCAACATGTTCAGTAAAGTGCCAAACAGCATGCATGCCAATAGACCAGATTCAAGCGGGATACTCCTGATTTTTGAGCCAAAAATGGCTTTATTTTGATTGTCTCCTGCGTGAAATTGCCTCTGTTTCAATAGAAGTCAAGGAGGGAAATACATTCCCCAGATTTTTTTTTTTTTTTTTAAATCTCCGACTTACCTCTTCGAAAATGTTGGCATGTATGAAAAAGTGTCTATGCAACGTTCATGTTCACATTTTCAAGATCTTTTGTACCACTGTTTGTTGGTTCAAGTTAATGAAATTTACCTATTTAGTTACAATGTAATTAGTATTTTTCTTCACTTAGTGGATTAATACCAATTAAAGTTAAGTGCCCTCATCCATACAATAATTTCCTGGTTGCATAATTGTTGGCATCGGACTAAAAATCTTTCCTCAACCCTTGAATATGTTCAGGTCAGGATTTTTAATCTAAGGTGTATACAAGTAGATCCAAGATTGGAGGTATGAGATAGCTTTTACTGCTGCACCACTTAAATAGTCTGACTGTGAATCCGAGAGAGTACCCCATATCACAGCCTAAGAGACGGAGCAGAATGGAAACGCCTTGGCAACTGGTGCTGCCTGCGACATACAATTTATCAATAAGTGACTACGAACTTTTCTTTCAGCTTTTTGAAAGCAGGCGAGGGATTCCTGTTTTGGGCTTTTGTACCTTGTGAATGGTGTTATCAGTCTGTTTGACAAAGTAGGTGCATTCCTACCCTGGTTGAAGTAGTTCCTAGAGTAGCATAACACAGAATGCCTGTGTGTGTGGTGTGGGTTGCCTCCCAATGTGCCCACTCTCGATGGCGAACAACATTGTGACCATGTCTGTGGCCAATTCTTGATGAGCGAATTCAGAAAGCCATGCCTTGGAACCATTTGGTCGCCCACTGCCCTAGTGCTTGCCACGAACAGAGCTTCTGTCCTTGGAAATGTTAACTATTCCAATTAAGTATACTTTCCAAGTTCTACAAACCCCTCCCTCTCATCTGTGGGTCTCATTCTCACCCCCTACTCTTTTTCTACTCCCTAGTGTCATTGCACTCCGTATGTTGCTTGCAATTTTCACCCTGGACCTTTAAGAATGTATATGCTAAAACTCACTTTTTAGCTCCCAAAAACTCAAAACGCAGGTCGTCCTCCACCTATCCTGCTAACCTTGGGAGTATGGGCTGCATTACTTAAAATCTCCTCCACCAGACACACTGTAACATATAAATTGCATTAATAGAGTCAGTAATTGGGGCAACCACAACTGTTCCCCACGTATTTCATAGCATCATGTTTTTACTATATTGGACGAAAGTCTTACGTAATATCGATGCTGCATATGCATGGCAGCTGTGACCTCCAGCATAGTCATCCTGAATGTTAGCTATGTCAGATATAAGTCAGTCAGCATCTGAATCATTCATCCCCACGTATATTGTGCATGTGCGCGGTCCCATATCTGTGTGGGTCTCTTCTGACATGGAACCTGCATTCGAGTACACTAGGTTGCCACATCCTAGCATTATGTAGCTCCGAGTAGCCACTCCTCGTGTGTTTTGCAGGGGCAATTTGATTGCCTGCTCCCTCACTTCCAGAAACAAAGCTGGTCTTGATGAGAAAGAAAAAAATCAAAGGCAATCCTCATAGGTAGAAGAAGGGAAGAGGGGTCAAGTAGCTGATGGAAATACAGGCTTTTACACTGGGGATCATTAAGCTACAAATAATGGCTGCAGTAGGAAGATACTGCTATTTTTGCAGTGGTTCTCCAAGTCACTGCATCTAATTCTTGAATCACTGTGAATAATAAAGTTCATGCGCTAGTCATTTACTGACTGGTTAGGTCACCGCCTACCAGACAGCACAGCTGTCTGGCTATGCAAAAGACAACTTGGGTACTTTCAGAAAGTTGACCTGGGAATGCATTCTGCCCGTTGCTTGCTATTGGCTTCGTGGTTTGTAACTGTTTTCTGCTTTTCCATTCGCTGCCTTTATTTGCATTAGGATGTGCAGCTTGAGTTCGTACCTCCCCATGCTAAAGCCGTATTTACAGTATTCTTCCACAAACTCGTTTTCTGTAACAAACATGCCTTTAAATCTTGTTATCTCCTCACATCATGCTGGGCATTCAAAGACCGAGGTCAAATGTCAAGCTGTGTTTTCATGGGAGCCTGGTGTTTATTTTGCTTTTGTCTGACTTCAAAGTGAGAGTGTTTATAAGAAAGAGAAATGCAGCATACTTTCTCCATGAAGCCTGCTTGTGCCCCTTTTTAGTTCGAGCCAAGCAGCGCGCATGCACTGCTCAGCGAGGCATGGTGTATTTAGTACATGGGCTTCAAGCCGACCCATCGCTTGTCATTGGTTGTTTCGGATGCCTTTCTAAATTCCTTACTTTTGAATGGTAAATTGTGCCCATTTGTCCCACCATTTGTCTGTCATTCCCTCCCATAGTGACAGCCCTGTTATAGGGCTCATTTCGCTTCTGTCCATTTCATTTCATGCACTTTTTTGTTTCCTAATTGTCTACCTCGTGTTCTGGAAATGTTGCATACGTGAGCAGCTGACCAGTGTTACTACTTTCCCCTCCCACCCACCGTTTCTCCGTGCGTTCTCCCCTTTCGCACCTTAGCTTTCACATATGATCTACAGAGTCTGGGTCACGGAAGATCTAGTTGCGCAGTCACAAAGGTAGAATGTTAGAAATTTGACTTTACTAGCTAGCTCCCTTTCACCCAACCGTTTTTGGCATTAATTGCGTTTCACTCACTCGGAACTCAGTTGTTCCATTTGTGTAAACAGGGCTGTAACTCTTCTTTATCTGGTCACATATGTGGCAGCTGTGTCTCTGTTCCTAGTGGTAATTCCTCATTCTTAGTCCTCTAGACAGTGCTGCTAGCTGCTTCTCTGGTCCCAGTGGTTATTCCTCATTCTTAGTCCTCTAGACGGTGCTTCAGCTGCTTCTCTGATCCCAGTGGTAATTCATCATTCTAAGTCCTCTAGACAGTGCTGCTTCTCTCGTTCTAGTGGTAATTCCTCATTCTTAGTCCTCTAGACAGTGCTGAAGCTCCTTCTGTGGTTCCAGTGGCAATTCCTCCATTTTAAGTCCTCTTGACGGTGCTGTGTCTCTGGTCCCAGTGGTAATTCCTCCATTTTAAGTCCTCTAGACAGTGCTGCAGCTGTGTCTCTGTTCCCAGTGGCAATTCCCCATTCTTAGTCCTCTAGGCAGTGCTGCGTCTCTGTTCCCAGGGGTAATTCCTAATTCTTAGTCCTCTAGCCAGTGCTGTTAGCTGCTTCTCTGGTCCCAGTGGTAATTTCTCATTCTTGGTCCTCTAGACAGTGCTGCAGCTGCTTCTCTGGTCCCATCGGTAATTCCTCATTCTAAGTCCTCTAGCCAGTGCTGCTAGCTACTTCTCTGGTCCCAGCAGTAATTCCTCATTCTAAGTCCACTAGCCAGTGCTGCTAGCTGCTTCTTTGGTCCCAGTGGTAATTCCTCATTCTTAGTCCTCTAGACAGTGATGCAGCTGCCTCTCTGGTCCCAGAGCTAATTCCTCATTTTACAGTCCTTTGGGCGGTGCTGCAGCTGCGTCTCTGTTACCAGTAGTAATTCCTCATTATTGGTCCTCTAACCAGTGCTGCTAGCCGCTTCTTTAGTCCCAGTGGTAATTCCTCATTCTTAGTCCTCTGGACAGTGCTGCTAGCTGCTTCTCTGGACCCAGCGAGGCCCATATAGGCAGTGGTGCAGCTGTGTCTCTGTTCTCAGTGGTAATTCCACATTCTTGGTCCTCTAGACAGTGATGCAGCTGCATATCTGTTCCCAGAAGTAATTCCTCCTTCCTAGTCCTCTAGCCAGTGCTGCTAGCTGCTTCTGTGGACCCAGCGAGGCTCATATAGGCAGTGGTGCAGCTGTGTCTCTGTTCCCAGTGGTAATTCCTCATTCTTAGTCCTCTAGGCAGTGATGCAGCTGCATCTCTGTTCCCAGAAGTAATTCCTCATTCTTAGTCCTCTAGCCAGTCCTGTTAGCTTCTTCCATAGACCCAGTGGTAATTCCTCATTCTAAGTCCTCTAGGCAAAGCTGCTAGCTGCCTCTCTGGTCCTGCCAGTATTTCCTCATTTTAAGTCCTCTAGACAGTGCTGCAGCTGTCTCTTCGGTCACAGTGGTAACTACTCATTCTAAGTCTTCTAGGTAGTACTGCAGCAGCGTCTCTGTTCCCATTGGTATTTCCTAGTACTTAGTCCTCTAGCCAGTGCTGCTAGCTGCTTCTCTGGTCCAAGTGGTAATTCCTCTTTCCAAGTCCTCTACACAGTGCTGCACCTGCTTCTTTGTTCCTGTCAGTAATTCATCCATTCTAAGTCCTCTAGACAATGTTGCAGCTGTGTCTCTGATCCCAGCGGTAATTCCCCATTGTTAGTCCTCAAGGCAGTGCTGCGGCTGCGTCTCTGCTCCCCATGTTAATTCCTCATTCTTAGTCCTCTAGCCAGTGCTGCTCCTCTAGTCCCGTCGGTAATTCCTCATTCTAAGTTCTCTACTCAGCGCTGCAGTTGTGTCTATATTTCCAGTGGTAATTCACCATTCTTAGTCCTCTAGACAGTGTTTCTAGCTGCTTTTCTGGTCTCATCGATAATTCCTCTTTCTAAGTCCTCTAGGCAGTGCTGCAGCTGCATCTTTGGTACTTTCAGTAATTCCTCAATCTAAGTCCTCTAGACAGTGCTGCTAGCTGCTACTCTTATCCAAGTGGTAATTCCTCATTCTAAGGCCTCTAGGCAGTACTGCAGCTGCATCTTTGGTCCTGTCAGTAATTCCTCATTCCAAGTTCTCTAGACAGTGTTGCTAGCTGCTTCTTTGGTCCAAGTGGTAATTTCTCATTCTAAGTCCTCTAGACAGTGCTGCTAGCTGCTTCTCTGGTCCCGTCAGTAATTCCTCATTCTAAGTCCTCTACACAGTGCTGGTACCTGCTTCTCTGGTCTCATCAGTAATTCCTCATTCTACGTCCTCTGGACAGTGCTGCTAGCTGATTCTCTGGTCTCACCAGTAATTCTTCATTCTTAGTCCTCTAGGCAGTGCTGCTAGCTGCTTCTCTGGTTCCGTCGGTAATTCTACATTCTCAGTCCTCTAGTAGGTACTGCTAGCTGCTTCTCTTGTCTCATTGGTAATTCCTCCTTCTAAATCCTGTAGGCAGTGCTGCATCTGCATCTTTGGTCCTGTCACTAATTCCTCATTCTAAGTCCTCTAGACAGTGCTACCTACTAGCTGCTTCTCTGGTCCCATCCGTAATTCCTCATTCTAAGTCCTCTACTAAGTGCTCCAGCTGCTTCTCTGGTCTGAGTGGTAATTCCTCATTCTAAGTCCTTTAGACATTTCTGAAACTTTGTTCCTGTCAGTAATTCCTCCATTCTAAGTCCTCTAGACAATGTTGCAGCTGTGTCTCTGATCCCAGTGGTAATTCCCCATTGTTAGTCCTCTAGGCAGTGCTGCGGCTGCGTCTCTGCTCCCCATGTTAATTCCTCATTCTTAGTCCTCTAGCTAGTGCTGCTACTCACTTCTCTGGTCCCAGTGGTAATCCCTCATTATTAGTCTTATAGACAGTGCTTCAGCTGCTTCTCCTGTCCCAGTGGTAACTCCTCATTCTAAGTCGTCAAGGCAGTGCAGCAACAGCTTCTCTGGACCCAGTGGTAATTCCTCATTTTTAGTCCTCTAGGCAGTGCTGCAGCTGCTTTTCTGCTCCCAGTTGTAATTCCTCATTCTAAATCCTCTAGACAGTGCTGCAGCTGCATCTTTGGTCCTGTCAGTAATTCCTAATTCTAAGCCCTCTAGACAGTGCTGCTAGCTGCTTCTCTGTTCCCATTGGTAATTCTTCATTCTAAGTACTCTAGACAGTGCTGCTAGCTGCTTCTCTGTTCCCATTGGTAATTCCTCAATCTAAGTCCTCTAGACAGTACTGCTAGCTGCTACTCAGGTCTCATCGGTAATTCCTCATTCTAGGTTCTCTTGGCAGCACACAGCTGTGTCTCTGTTACCAGTGGTAATTCCCCATTCTCAGTCCTCTAAATAGTGCTGCTAGCTGCTTCTCTGGTCCCAGTGGTAATTCCCCATTCTTAGTCTTCCAGGCAGTGCTGCAGCTGCATCTGTTTCTAATGCAAATTCCTCATTCTCAGTCCTCTAGCCAGTGCTGCTAGCTGCTTCTCCAGTCCCGCGGTAATTCCCCATTCTTAGTCCTCTAGGCAGTGCTGGCAGCTGCTTCTCTGGTCCCGTTGCTAATTCCTCATTCTAAGTCCTCTGGCAATGCTACTAGCTGCTTGTCAGGTCACAGTGGTAATTCCTCCTTCTAAGTCCTCTAGACAGTGCTGTAGCTGCTACTCTGATCCTGTCTGTAATTCCCACATTTTAAGTCCTCTAGGCTTTGCTACAGGTGTATTTCTTTTCCCAGTGGCAACTCCTCATTCTAAGTCCTCTACACAGTGGTGCACCTGCTTTATTGTTGCTGTCAGTAATTCCTCCGTTCTATGTCCTCTAGACAGTGCTGCAGCTCTGTCTCCGTTCCCCGTGTTAATTCCTCATTCTTAGTCCTCCAGCCAGTGCTGCTAGTTACTTTTCTGATCCCAGTGGGAATTACTCATTATTAGTCTTCTAGACAGATCTGCTTCTCTGGTTCAAGTAATAATTCCTCATTCTAAGTCCTCTAGGCAGTGCTGAAACTGTGTCTCTGTTCCCAGTGGAAATTCCTTAATCTCAGTCCTGTAGCCAGTGCTGCTATTTGCATCTCTGGTCCCTTCGGTAAATTCTCATTCTAAGTCCTCTAGACAGTGCTTCTAGCTACTTCTCTGGTCTCATCGGTAATTCCTCGTTCTAAGTCCTCTAGGCAGTGCTGCAGCTGCATCTTTGGTACTTTCAGTAATTCCTCCCTCTAAGTCTTCCAAACAGTGCTGCTAGCTTCTGCTCTGGTCCACGTCAGTAACTCCCCCATTCCAAATCCTCTAGGCAGTGCTGCACCTGTGGCACTTGTCACAGTGGTAATTCCTCATTCTCAGTCCCCTAGACAGTGCTGCTAGCTGCTTCTCTGGTCTCATCTGTGATTCCTCATTCTAAGTCCTCTAGACAGGGCTGCAGCTGCTTCTCTGGTCCCAGTGGTAATTCCCCATTCTTAGTTCTCCAGGCAGTGCTGCAGCTGCTTCTCTGATCCCATCGGTAATTCACCATTCTAAGTCCTCTAGGCAGTGCTGCTACTCTGGTCCTGTCAGTAATTCCTCATTCTAAGTCTGATAGGCAGTGCTGCAGCTGCGTCTCTGTTCGCATTGATAATTCCTCATTCTTAGTCCTCTAGCCAGTGCTGCTAGCTGCTTCTCTGGTCCAAGTGGTTATTCCTCATTCTAACTCCTCTAGATAATGCTGGTAGCTGCTTCTCTGGTCTCATCAGGAATTTCTCATTCTAAGTCCTCTAGGCAGTGCTGCAGCTACATCTTTGGTCCTGTCAGTAATTCCTTATTCTAAGTCATCTAGACAGTGCTGCTGGCTGCTTCTCTGGTCCTGTCAGTATTTCCTCATTCTAAGTCATCTAGACAGTGCTGCAAGCTGCTTCTCTGGTGCCATCGGTAATTCCTCATACTACGTCCTCTAGCCAGTGCTGCTAGCTGCTACTCTAGTCCCCTCAGTAATTCCTCATTCTAAGTCCTCTAGGCGGTGCTGCAGCTGTGTCTCTGTTCCCAGAGGTAATTCCTCATTCTAAGTCCTCTAGACAGTGCTGCTAGCTGCTTCTCTGGTCCAGTTGGTAATTCCTAGTTCTAAGTCCTCTAGGCAGTGCTGCAGCTGAATCTCTGCTCCCAGAGGTAATTCCTCATTCTTAGTCCTCTAGCCAGTGGTGCTAGCTGCTTCTCTGGATCCAGCTAGGCCCATATAGGCAGTGCTGCAGCAGCATCTCTGTTTCAAATAGAAATTTCTCATTCTCAGTCCTCTAGCCAGTCGTGCTAGCTGCTTCTCTGGTCCCAGCAGTAATTTCTCATTCTTAGTCCTCTAGACGGTGCTGCAGCTGCTTTTCTGGTCCCAGTGGTAATTCCTCATTCTTAGTCCTCCGGGCAGTGCAGCTAGCTGCTTCTCTGTCCCATCGGTAATGCCTCATTCTAATTACTCTAGGCAGTGCTGCTAGCTGCTACTCTGGTCCCGTCAGTAATTCCTTTTTCTAAGTCCTCTAGTAGTGCTGCATCTGTGTCTCTGGTCACAGTGGTAATTAATAATTCTAAGTCCTCTAGGCAGTGCTGCTGCTGCGTTTCTGTTCCCAATGGAAATTCCTCATTCTTAGTTCTCTAGCCAGTCCTGCTTCTCTGGTCCCAGTGGTAATTCCTCATTTTAAGTCCTCTAGGCAGTGCTGCAGCTGTGTCTCTGTTCCCCGTGTTAATTCCTCATCCTTAGTCCTCTAGCCAGTGCTGCTAGTCACTTCTCTGGTCCCAGTGGTAATTCCTTATTATTAGTCTTCTAGACAGTGCTTCAGCTGTGTATCTGGTCCCAGTGGTAATTCCTCAGTCTAAGTCCTCAAGACAGTGCTGCAGCTGCTTCTCTGGCCCCAGTGGTAATTCCTCATTCTTAGTCCTCTAGGCAGTGCTGCAGCTGATTCTCTGGTCCCAGTTGTAATTGCTCATTCTAAGTCTTCTAGGAAGTGCTGTAGCTGCTTATTTGGTCCCAGTGGTAATTCCTCAGTCTACGTCCTGTAGACACTGCTGCTAGCTGCTTCTCTGATCCTGTCAGTAATTCCTCATTCGAAGTTCTCTAGGCAGTGCTGCTACTCTGGTCCCGTCGGTAATTCCTCATTCTAAGTCCCCTAGACAGTGCTTCTAGCTGCTTCTCTGGTCTCATCGGTAATTCCTCATTCTGTCTCATCGGTAATTCCTCATTCTAATAATGATGCAGCTGCATCTTTGGTACTTTCAGTAATTCCTCATTCTAAGTCCTTTCGGCAGTACTGCTAGCTGCTTCTCTGGTCACAGTGGTAATTCCTCATTCTAAGTACTCTAGACAGTGCTGCTAGCTGCTACTCTGGTCCCGTTGGAAATTCCCACTTTTTAAGTCCTCTAGGCTGGGCTTCAGGTGGTTTCTGTTCCCAGTGGTAATTCCTCATTCTTAGTCCTCTAGGCAGTGCTGCTAGCTGCTACTCTAGTCCTATCTGTAATTCCTCAATCTAAGTCTGATAGGCAGTGCTGCAGCTGTGTCTCTGTTCTCATTGGTAATTCCTCATTCTTAGTCCTCTAGGCAGTGCTGCTACCTGCTTCTCTGGTCTCATCTGGAATTCCTCATTCCAAGTCCTCTTGGCAGTGCTGCAGCTGCATCTTTGGTCCTGTCAGTAATTCCTCATTCTAAGTCCTCTAGACAGTTCTGCTAGCTGTTTCTCTGGTCTCATCGGTAATTCCTCATCCTAAATCCTCTGGACAGTGCTGCTAGCTGCTTCTTTGGTCCAAGTAGTAATTTCTCATTCTAAGCCCTCTAGAAAGTGCAGCTAGCTGCTACTCTGAGTCCTGTTGGAAATTCCCACATTTTAAGTCCTCTGGGCTGCTCTTCAGGTGTGTTTCTGTTCCCAGTGGTAATTCCTCATTCTTAGTCCTTTAACCCCTTCGATGCTCATGAAAAGCTCAGCTCGTCATGCTGCGCGGTCGCGCTGTGCGCATGACGAGCTGAGCTCGATCACGACCACACCCGCGATCGGAATGTCCAGCACCTTGGCGGAATTCCGATCGCGGCGAGCGGCTAGGCAGTGCTGCTAGCTGCTTTTCGGGTCCCGTTGGTTATTCCTCATCCTTAGTCCTCTAGACAGTGCGGCTAGTTGCTGCTCCGGTCCCGTCAGTAACTTCCCCATTCTAAATCTTCTAGGCAGTGCTTCACCTGTGACGCAGGTCACAGTGGTAATTCCTCATTCTAAGTCCTCTTCAAAGTGCTGCAGCTGTGTCTCTGGTCACAGTGGTAATTCCTCATTCTAAGTCCTTTAGACAGTGCTGCAACAGCTTCTCTGATCCCAGCGGTAATTCTCATTCTCAGTCTATTAGGCAGTGCTGCTAGCTGCTTCTCTGATCCCTTTGGTAATTCCCTATTCCAAGTCCTCTAGGCAGTGCTGCTACCTGCTTCTCTGGTCTCATCTGGAATTCCTCATTCCAAGTCCTCTTGGCAGTGCTGCAGCTGCATCTTTGGTCCTGTCAGTAATTCCTCATTCTAAGTCCTCTAGACAGTTCTGCTAGCTGTTTCTCTGGTCTCATCGGTAATTCCTCATCCTAAATCCTCTGGACAGTGCTGCTAGCTGCTTCTTTGGTCCAAGTAGTAATTTCTCATTCTAAGCCCTCTAGAAAGTGCAGCTAGCTGCTACTCTGGTCCTGTTGGAAATTCCCACATTTTAAGTCCTCTGGGCTGCTCTTCAGGTGTGTTTCTGTTCCCAGTGGTAATTCCTCATTCTTAGTCCTTTAACCCCTTCGATGCTCATGAAAAGCTCAGCTCGTCATGCTGCGCGGTCGCGCTGTGCGCATGACGAGCTGAGCTCGTCACGACCACACCCGCGATCGGAATGTCCAGCACCTTGGCGGAATTCCGATCGCGGCGAAGCGGCTAGGCAGTGCTGCTAGCTGCTTTTCGGGTCCCGTTGGTTATTCCTCATCCTTAGTCCTCTAGACAGTGCGGCTAGTTGCTGCTCCGGTCCCGTCAGTAACTTCCCCATTCTAAATCTTCTAGGCAGTGCTTCACCTGTGACGCAGGTCACAGTGGTAATTCCTCATTCTAAGTCCTCTTCAAAGTGCTGCAGCTGTGTCTCTGGTCACAGTGGTAATTCCTCATTCTAAGTCCTTTAGACAGTGCTGCAACAGCTTCTCTGATCCCAGCGGTAATTCTCATTCTCAGTCTATTAGGCAGTGCTGCTAGCTGCTTCTCTGATCCCTTTGGTAATTCCCTATTCCAAGTCCTCTAGGCAGTGCTGCTAGCTGCTCCTCTAGTCCTAATTCCTCAATCTAAGTCTGATAGGCAGTTCTGCAGCTGTGTCTCCGTTCTCATTGGTAATTCCTCATTCTTAGTCCTCTAGCCAGTGCTGCTACCTGCTTCTCTGGTGTCATCTGGAATTCCTCATTCCAAGTCCTCTTGGCAGTGCTGCAGCTGCATCTTTGGTCCTGTCAGTAATTCCTCATTCTAAGTCCTTTAGACAGTTCTGCTAGCTGCTTCTCTGGTCTCATCGGTAATTCCTCATCCTAAGTCCTCTGGACAGTGCTGCTAGCTGCTTCTTTGGTCCAAGTGGTAATTTCTCATTCTAAGTCCTCTAGACAGTGCTGCTAGCTGCTACTCTAGTCCTGTCGGTAATTCCTACTTCTAAGTCTTCTAGAAAGTGCTGCTAGCTGCTACTCTGGTCCCGCTGGAAATTCCCACATTTTAAGTCCTCTAGGCTGGGCTTCAGGTGTGTTTCTGTTCCCAGTGGTAATTCCTCATTCTTAGTCCTCTAGGCAGTGCTGCTAGCTGCATTTCGGGTCCCGTTGGTTATTCCTCATCCTTAGTCCTCTAGATAGTGCGACTAGTTGCTGCTCTGGTCCCGTCAGTAACTCCCCCATTCTTAATCCTCTAGGGAGTGCTTCACCCATTCGCTGGTCACAGTGGTAATTCCTCATTCTCAGTCCTTTAGACAGTGCTGCAACAGCTTCTCTGATCCCAGCGGTAATTTTCATTCTTAGTCTATTAGGCAGTGCTGCTAGCTTTTTCTCTGATCCCGTTGGTAATTCCCCATTCCAAGTCCTCTAGGCAGTGCTGCTAGCGGCTACTCTAGTCCTATCAGTAATTCCTCAATCTAAGTCTGATAGGCAGTGCTGCAGCTGTGTCTCTGTTCTCATTGGTAAGTCCTCATTCTCAGTCCTCTAGCCAGTGCTGCTACCTGCTTTTCTGGTCTCATCTGGAATTCCTCATTCCAAGTCCTCTAGGCAGTGATGCAGCTGCATCTTTGGTCCTGTCAGTAATTCCTCATTCTAAATCCTCTAGGGCAGTGCTGTAAGCTGCTTCTCTGGTCTCATCAGTAATTCCTCAATCTAAGTCCTCTAGACAGTGCTGCTAGCTGCTTCTCTGGTCGTGTCAGTAATTCCTCATTTTAAGTCCCCTGGACAGTGCTCCTAGTTGACTCTGTGGTCTCATCAGTAATTTGCATTTTTAGTCCTCTAGGCAGTGCTGCTAGCTGCTCCTCTGGTGCTATCGTTAATTCTTCATTCTATGTCCTCTAGACAGTGCTGCTAGCTACTTCTCTGGTCTCATTGGTAATTCCTCATTCTAAGTCCTCTAGACAAGCTGCATCTTTGGTCCTGTCAGTAATTCTACATTCTAAGTCCTGTAGGCAGTGCTGCAAGCAGTTTCTCTGGTCCCATCGGTAATTTTTCGTTCTAACTCTTCTAGACAATCCTGCTAGCTGCTTTTCTGGTTTCATTGGTAGTTCCTCATTCTACGTCCTCTAGACAGTGCTGCAGCTGCATCTTTGGTCCGTCAGTAACTGCCCCATTCTAAATCCGGTAGGCAGTTCTGCACCTGTGTCGCTGGTCACAGTGGTAATTCCTCATTCTTTGTCCTCTTCAAAGTGCCTCTAGCTGCTTCTCTCATCTCATCGGTAATTCCTCATTCTAAAGCCTCTTGGCAGTGCTGCAACTGCATCTTTGGTACTTTCGGTAATTTCTCATTCTAAGTCCTCTAGACAGTGCTGCTAGCTGCTTCTCTGGTCACAGTGGTAATTCACATCATACTGGGACTACTTTTTGCCCCAAACCAATGGCACAGCTGGTACTGCATTTGCAATTTTTCTTTTTCATGTTACTTTCTTTTTCTCTCATTTAACTCCTTTGTACTCCATAAATTATCCACTTTCGCACTTAGAACTGTTCAAATCCACAAGCAAGGAAAGGCCGTTTCCTGGATTTCTCATGTTCAAGATGGGCCCACCGAACCTCTCTTCAAGAACACGTACAAAAGCCAAATTCATCAAAAGCAGTTTATTTAAACCCAATGCATTTCGGGCCTCTGTGGCCCTTCGTCAGGGGTAACTGAAAATAACAATTGAACATATATTAATATTCCATCCGTCAATGTATATACAAAATCTCATGTTGTAAGTTGCGTCTCGCTACACGATTTCTAACATTCATAAAATTCAATAATATAATATACACTATTCAAATGAATGGCCTCTTGATGTCACTGACAGGCTCGGTTTCTTCACCTCACATTGTTTAGTGTAACCGTTGCACTCGGTTAGTAATTCTACTATAACCACCTTAACTTAAACCCACAAACTCAACCCCTCTTGCTTCCCCATCATGTGTGCATAACTCTCCCATCAAACCTTTCCCTTCCTACACCGCACGTCAAAACCTTCCTCTCCTTAACACGCTTCGTTCATGCGCCGTATTAGCCTTCCCTGTTCTCAAACCCACCGTCCTCCGTCTTGCCGCTAAACCACAATCTAACACCCTTCTAACCCGACCTTCCTATCTTTCCCTTTACATTTGAAGTCTTAATCACCCAACTACATACTTCCATAATCTCCCCTCCTTCGTTATACACTACCCTCCCCACTTACTTCCGTATCCCCATCACGTACCTGCTGAACAAACTTCCGTCCCCCTCCATCACTCACAGAAGGAGTTTCCTTTCACTTTCAGCCGCCAGTTTTTAAACTAAGCCTTCGCCCCTCCTATCCGGTACCCTCCCACTACTCTCAAGAAGATTACCACCTGTGACATTTAAAAACACCCGAGCCTGCCTAGAACACTACAACTCCCATAATGCTAACAACCTGCCAGTGGCAACACCCGGCATCCAATCCACTGTGCGTAGTTATGGAATTGTCGATACAAATATGCACATTTCACAACCAATGACAATATTACCAACATATGGTCAATTCAATGTTCATTGTTAAATTTCAACATTCTTCTGACACCAAAAAATAAACATGTTTTGTGAACGAAGATGTTCCGCCTTGCTTTTGGATAACGATATGATTTTCAGACGTTCCTTTTGTTACTCAGATCTTTGTGGGTGCTCACCCAGTCGGGCATAACCATCAAAAACATCATATATATGTGGGTTGCACACCCACATATATATGATGTTTTTTCACAGTGGTAATTCCTCATTCTAAGTCCTCTACACAGTCTTGCTAGCTGCTACTCTAGTCCTATTGGTAATTCCTCCTTCTAAGACTTCCAAAAAGTGCTGTTAGCTGCTACTCTGGTCCCGTTGGAAATTCCCGCATTTTAAGTCCTCTAGACAGTGCTGCTAGCTTCTGCTCTGGTCCTGTCAGTAACTCCCCCATTCTAAATCCTGTAGGCAGTGCTGCACCTTTGTTGCTGGTCACAGTTGTAATTCCTCATTCTCAGTCTTCTAGACAGTGCTGCTAGCTGCTTCTCTGGTCCTGACAGTTATTCCTCATTCTAATTTCTCTAGACAGTGCTACTATCTGCTTCTCTGGTCCCGTCGGTAATTCCACATTCTAAGTACTCTACAAAGTGCTGCTACCTGCTTCTCTGGTCTCATCTGTAATTCCTCATTCTAAGTCTTCTAGACAGTGCTGCAACTGTTTCTCTGGTCCGAGTGTTAATTTCTCAGTCCTCTAGGTAGTGCTGCTAGCTGCTTCTCTGATCCCGTCGCTAATTCACCATTCTAAGTACTCTAGACAGTGCTGCTAGCTGCTACTCTGGTCTCGTCAGTAATTCTTCATTCTACGTCTGATAGGCAGTGCTGCAGCTGCATCTCTGTTCTCATTGGTAATTCCTCATTCTAAGTCCTCTAGCCAATGCTGCTAGCTGTCTCTCTGGTCCAAGTGGTTATTTCACATTCTAAGTCTTCTAGGCAGTACTGGTAGCTGCTTCTCTGGTCTCATCTGGAATTTCTCATTCCAAGTCCTCTAGGCAGTGCTGCAGCTGCCTCTTTGGTCCTGTCAGTAATTCCTTATTCTAAGTCATCTGGACAGTGCTGCTAGCTGCTTCTCTGGTGCCATCGGTAATTCCTCATACTACGTACTCTAGCCAGTGCTGCTAGCTGCTACTCTAGTCCCCTCGGTAATTCCTCATTCTAAGTCCTCTAGCCAGTGCTGCTAGCTGTCTCTCTGTTCCCAGTGGTAATTCTTCATTCTAAGTCCTCTAGACAGTGCTGCTAGCTGCTACTCTGGTCCAAGTGGTAATTCCTCATTCTAAGCCTTCTAGGCAGTGCCGCAGCTTCATCATTTGTCTTTTCAGTAATTCCTCATTCTAAGTCCTCTTGACAGTGCTGCTAGCTGCTTCTCTGGTTCCGTCGGTAATTCCTCATTCTAAGTCCTCTACACGGTCCTGCTACCTCCTTTTCTGGTCTCATCGGTAATTCCTCATTCTAAGTCTTCTAGATAGTACTGCTAACTGCTTCTCTGGTCCAAGTGGTAATTCCTCATTCTAAGTCCTCTAGGCAGTGCTTCTAGCTGTTTTTCTAATCTCATTGGCAATTCCTCATTCTCAGTCCTCTAGTCAGTGCTGCTAGCTGCTTCTCTGGTCCTGTCGGTAATTCTTCATTCTAAGTCCCCTAGACAGTGCTGCTAGCTGCTTCTCTGGTCCAAGTGGTAATTCTTTATTCTAAGTCTTCTAGGCAGTGCTGCAGCTTCTTCATTTGTCTTGTCAGTAATTCCTCATTCTAAGTCCTCTGGACAGTGCTGCTAGCTGCTTCTCTGGTTCCATCGGTAATTCCTCATTCTAAGTCCTCTGGACAGTGCTGGTAGCTGCTACTCTGGTCCCGTGTGGAATTCCTCATTGTAAATCCTCTACACAGTGCTGCTACCTCCTTCTCTGGACTCATCCGTAATTCCTCATTCTAAGTCCTTTGGATAGTGCTTCTAGCTGTTTCTCTGGTCCAAGTGGTAATTCCTCATTCTAAATCCTCTAGACAGTGCTTCTAGCTGCTTCTCTAATCTCATCGGTAATTCCTCATTCTTAGTCCTCTAGGCAGTGCTGCTAGCTGCTTCTCTGGTCCCGTTGGTAATTCCTCATTCTAAGACCTCTAGGCAGTGCTGATAACTGCTACTCTGGTCCGTCAGTAATTCCTCATTCTAAGTCTGATAGGCAGTGCTGCAACTGTGTCTCTGTTCCCATTGTTAATTCCTCACTCTTAGTCCTCCAGCAAGTGCTGCTAGCTGCTTCTCTGGTCCCATCAGTAATTCCTCTTTCTAAGTCCTCTAGACAGTGCTACTAGCTGCTTCTCTGTTCCCGTTGGTAATTCCTCATTCTAAGTCCTATAGACAGTGCTGCTAGATTCTTCTCTGGTCTCATCGGTAATTCCTCATTCTAAGTCCTTAGGCAGTGCTGCAGCTGCATCTTTGGTCCTGTTAGTAATTCCTCATTCTAAGTCCTCTAGAAAGTGCTGCTAGCTGCTTCTCTGGTCCCATCTGTTATTCCTCATTCTAAGTCCTCTACACAGTACTGCTACCTGCTTCTCTGGTCTCATTGGTAATTCCTCATTCTAAGTTCTCTAGACAGTGCTTCAGTTGCTTCTCTGGTCCGAGTGGTAATTCCTCATTCTAAGTCCTCTAGGCCAGTGTTTACCAAACTGTGGTCCGCGGACCTCCAGGGGTCCGTGACACATTCCCAGGGGGTCCGCAGGCAGCAGTTTTAAAAGCACTTCAAAGTTCCTTCTATAATTAGCAGTTTTTGAGCAACAATAAACGTGTCAAGATGATACCAGTGATTAATGTACCTGCTGGAGAGAGATGAGGGTTTTGTCCAGTGGCATCTTTGACTTATCTAATGTAGCACAGAGGGTTAATATGCCTACTGCAAAGAACGTGTACCATGCATTTTAAAAAACAGTATTTTATGTGCCTAGGTTAGTGGGTTACTGCTTTTGTCACAGAGATTCTTTTGTTACTGTGCAGTTCATAAGTGACAACCGTAATCTAGCACTGTGACCTATAAACTTTCACCAAAGAGCTGCTTGCAAACTGCATGGTACAAGTTAATATCTTATGTTTTTTCCCAGTCTTTATTATCCTGATGCTGCAAAAAAGGCTTACTTGGGTGGAAATACATTTTTATTGTTAAAGTCAATGCTAACCACTGTGTTATGTTCTGAATCCCAAGTTTGTGCTTCTCCAGACCAAGCACTCTTTAAAAATGCCTACCAGTATGAATGACATGTGAATCCTACACCTAGTAGCCCCCTTTGCCTTATGTAACATTTTCTATACACTGATTTACACGTATGATTCATTGTCTCTATATGTGTGTGATCTAAAGTGCTCTGACATCCTACAATGGTAGAAGAGATGCTATAAAACAAATGAAATACATGTGACAACCGGGGCAATGGAGAGATGAGAGGCACTGTTGGAGGGTGATAATAAGGGAACCATTGAAGAACCCCAACAAAGATTGTTGTATCCTGGTGCAAAGTAAGGACTTCATTTACTATTCATTAAAAGCTAATACAATTCAATATATTATTATAATGATAAATGTGTTTTAGACTGCACCATTGTTTCCTAAATTTCTTGGGGGGAGAGCCTCCCAAAGCCCCCTTTGTTGTATTCAGGCTCACTCACGGCACTTGGTGTGCACCGTATGGGGACTGGTCTGAAAACATTTGCCAGGGCTGCTTTGGGTTTCCAGTCTGGCCCTGGCAGGAGCAGGAGCCTCGTACTGCGAAATAAAACCAACCATTTAAAAGTTAGTCACAGAGATGCAGCACCAACCTTCCCATTAAAATGTTTTGTTTTTTGCAAATTCTTTCAATATAAAATACTAAGGGGATATTTACAACAGAAGTGGCGGAGCGTGTCGTTAGCCTCCTTGGCTTAACGACACGCTCCGCTCACTTCAGAAACGCAGAGACTGCACCATATTTACAAGAATACGGTGCAGCCCTGCGTTTCCTCCCGTGCTGGCGCTACACTTAGCAGTGTAGCGGCACGCAGGCACCCTTGCACCATAGTGCAAGGGTGTCTGCGTGTAGGAGAAGATTGTTTATGTACTGGAAGGTCCCCTTCCTGCACATAAACAATCTTGAAATGCAGTTTTGTCATTTCTATGTGTGCTGCTTAATGCAGCACACATGGAAGTTACAAAATGCCATTTTTAAAAGATTGTTTATGTGCAGGAATGGTCACCTTCCTGAACATAAACAATCCAACGCGCTTTTGCTTTTTCCATGTGTGCTGCACAAGGCAAAACACGTGGAAAAAGCAAAACGAGGAGAAATAAAGCATTTCTCCTTGTTTAGCCAAGTTAAGACCTGGTTTTCCTGGTCTTACTTTTGGCGCTGCCTCCTATTTATGGTGCCCATGTAAATGAGGGCAGCATCAAAATCAATGGGTATTGCGGTGGAACGCCCACCGCAACACCCACTGCCCACCCCTTTCACGCTAAGCATTGCGTGAAAGGGAGCCTTATTTACAAAGCAGTGTTAAGCCATGTTAAGTGGCTTAACACTGCCCTATAATAAGGAGAAGCCCCTATCGCCACGGGATCGTCATAAAAAGTGACGTTTCCATGGCGATAGGGACTTGTAAATATGCCCCTAAAATCCTTAGTAATTTGAGTATTTGTGCACATGTGTGTTTATTTTTTTTCGAATTACTGTTTTACTGTTTGAAATTGAAATCATACAAATTGCTTGGGGGTCCCCGGCTTCCAGTGGTGGCTCAATGGGGGTCCTCGGGAGTCAAACGTTTGGGAACCACTGCTCTAGGCAGTGCTACAGCTGTGTCTCTATTTATACATCCACTACACTACAAACCAAAACACATAGGTAAAAGACATTGTCATTTACAACGCCAATAGCTCTAATTCAGACAAATTCAAGACCTATTGCTTTGAAAATGCTTGTTGAAAAAATTATTTTGTACTCAGTCATGTCAAAAGGAATCTCTTTATTCAACTGCACAAAACATTTGTACGTTTTTTGCAAACTTCTTTTTCTTTGGTGAGTCCATTTAATTTGTGAAACCGCCTTTTCAGGAACAAAGTACAAAACTGCATTTCAGTCTCAGCATCAGCCTAACATATGGTGATCTTGGGCAGTTTACACTATTTATGGCCCATTCACTGTCAAGGACAGGATAAGATCTTTTCACAGGAAAGAGCAAGCCACATTGTAACACAATTTAACAGTGTTTGGTTTTCACTTTGATCTGTAAAGCATTATTTATGACATCTGTGGCAACTCCTTTTGGTGAGCTGGATACCTTTAAAGGCACTTTTTATGAAAGCTTATGTGTTTATGTTTACCCACGCAATAATGATGTATTCCATCTGCAACTGTGCCTTCTTCAGACCACATATATCACTGGATATTATCGATTTCCTCATTTGTCCTTGCAGGCACTAGGGTCATAATTTCAATGGTGTGGCAGGTGCAGTGGCACAGGGGTCAAAAAGGTCTAGGAACACAGATTATTGCTAAATTTTAGTACTAAACAAGCAATCAGGAGTACTTTTTTGGTTCTTTTGTAACCATTGTACTCATAGTAACACATAGCCTAAAGCATCACTGTAATAAAAGCTGTAACCTATTAGACTTTTCTTGTCTACCTACAACTTATGTTACATTCAGCGCATTTATATGGTACATTTTCACAGTTTTTGTATGGTCCTCAAATGCTTCTGAATCTGTACACACTTAACACCCTGGCAAGGGCATTTTCTATAACATTAGCACTTCAGCCATTGTAAACACTATGTAAATACTTATAACTTACTATTTGGCTTTCCATACCAAGCTTTGGCAAAGCCAATAGGTCTTGTTATGCGAGATCTATTGGCTTTATCAATATTTTTTAGCCATATTATACAGCAGCACTAGCTTTAGTGCAGCATAACTAAAAATAAAAAGCGTTATAACACAGACAGCACTAGCTGTGTCATACAGTTGTTTTACATTACTTTTTAGCCATATGCAGCATAACTAAAAAAAACATTAGCAAAGCCAATAAATCTCAGATAGGCAAGACCTATTGGCTTTGCCAATGCTTGTTTTTCTAATGGGTAGCATGGGTGGTTCTACTGTTAATAAAGAACACCCCTGAAAGACGGCCCCATCAGCTCTTGGAGCTACCATTAATACAGATTATTATTGGTGAGCATGTGGGGGCTTCTGTAGCGTTCTAGAACAAGACGGAACCTCAGATGGCCCACGTAACCTACTGATCTTTTGAGGTCAGAAATATAAGATGTGACAAAAATTGAAATTTCCCTTATGTCTTGGATCAGGGTTGACCTCTCTCTTGATGTTGTGGGGTTTACCTTTTTGTTTTCATATCCTAGTACTGTTCTTCTGTCCAGTATGTTGAAGGCAGCTTGTGACTTTGGCAGAGGAACAAATGTGTCTCCCCCCTAAATATGCAACCTTACTTCCAGTCTGCTGAGGGGTACATTTTGATAAGATTTAAGGCTGGAAGTATGTGAGGTTCTTCATTCCTCGCTTCATTTTTAATTTTTGATTAATCACTATGTAGCACCCCTTCACCATCTGCTTTGTCAATGAGGTGTGAATATCTACACCTATGCTGAGGTCCCAAACCTTGTGTTTAAGTCCAGTCCTAGATAATATGGATAATAACTTTCTTTGCCCCAGAAGGTCAATGGGCTTGAGCATGAAATAACTCCAAAATGTTTCTGCTAGAAGCCTCTATCAAATTATTTTCTAGTTTGCTTTAGTGGATATCTCTGACTTGGCCATAAAGCTGTGTGCCCTCTTGCCCTGAAGTATGCAATTCCAGTGTTGTGTCACATATCCTCACAGAAGATCCGTAGCTGCCTCAAACATCTTTGCAGAAAACAGGTCTGAGAATTTAACTTTATGAGGTTTGCTGATCTACCTCCTCTCAGACCAGTACTATTTGGAGTAATGCAAGGTGTAAATCCTTTGCGTTAACTGAAACTTACCCAAGCATGTCGTTCCATAGGCCACTGGTATCACCAGCAGATAAATTGTTTACTAGGGCTGCACTCTCCAGTAGCATGTAACATTAGCAGAATTCTCTGCCCTTCTGGGTTTCCAAGTTAATTCCAATAGGTCTTTCTTTAATGTGGTATCGCTTTGTTCGCCCTAAGTTGGCAGGGTATGCCCAGACGTGGGTCCCTTGCTCACTTTGCCACTGGATTCAAGCTAGCCTGGCTGATGAGGGTTTTGAACCCGAAACCGGTCCCAGGATGCTTGTTTCCGGTCCAGGGAAGACATGGCTTGGCAGTTCGGGCTGGACTGTTCCCATGAGGCACAGGGTCAGACTGATTTGCATATGGCCATGTCTGAACTGGGGTGGTGGAGTGAGCTAAAGAATGATGATGGATTAAACCCAGATCAGTTGACTGGGGGTGAGTGTTTGATTTGCTCTAACGCTCCGTCCATTATCCCCTTTGGTATCGCTTTGTTCGACCTAAGTTGGCAGGGTATGCCCAGACGTGGGTCCCTTGCTCACTTTGCCACTGGATTCAAGATAGCCTGGCTGATGAGGGTTTTGAACCCGCAACCGGTCCCAGGATGCTTGTTTCCGGTCCAGGGAAGACATGGCTTGGCAGTTCGGGCTGGACTGTTCCCATGAGGCACAGGGTCAGACTGATTTGCATATGGCCATGTCTGAACTGGGGTGGTGGAGTGAGCTAAAGAATGATGATGGATTAAACCCAGATCAGTTGACTGGGGGTGAGTGTTTGATTTGCTCTAACGCTCCGTCCATCATCCCCTTTGGTATCGCTTTGTTCGCCCCTAAGTTGGCAGGGTATGCCCAGACGTGGGTCCCTTGCTCACTTTGCCACTGGATTCAAGATAGCCTGGCTGATGAGGGTTTTGAACCCGAAACCGGTCCCAGGATGCTTGTTTCCGGTCCAGGGAAGACATGGCTTGGCAGTTCGGGCTGGACTGTTCCCATGAGGCACAGGGTCAAACTGATTTGCATATGGCCATGTCTGAACTGGGGTAGTGGAGTGAGCTAAAGAATGATGATGGATTAAACCCAGATCAGTTGACTGGGGGTGAGTGTTTGATTTTCTCCTAACGCTCCGTCCTTCATCCCCTTTGGTATCGCTTTGTTCGCCCTAAGTTGGCAGGGTATGCCCAGACGTGGGTCCCTTGCTCACTTTGCCACTGGATTCAAGATAGCCTGGCTGATGAGGGTTTTGAACCCGAAACCGGTCCCAGGATGCTTGTTTCCGGTCCAGGGAAGACATGGCTTGGCAGTTCGGGCTGGACTGTTCCCATGAGGCACAGGGTCAGACTGATTTGCATATGGCCATGTCTGAACTGGGGTGGTGGGAGTGAGCTAAAGAATGATGATGGATTAAACCCAGATCAGTTGACTGGGGTGAGTGTTTGATTTGCTCTAACGCTCCGTCCATCATCCCCTTTGGTATCGCTTTGTTCGCCCTAAGTTGGCAGGGTATGCCCAGACGTGGGTCCCTTGCTCACTTTGCCACTGGATTCAAGATAGCCTGGCTGATGAGGGTTTTGAACCCGAAACCGGTCCCAGGATGCTTGTTTCCGGTCCAGGGAAGACATGGCTTGGCAGTTCGGGCTGGACTGTTCCCATGAGGCACAGGGTCAGACTGATTTGCATATGGCCATGTCTGAACTGGGGTGGTGGAGTGAGCTAAAGAATGATGATGGATTAAACCCAGATCAGTTGACTGGGGGTGAGTGTTTGATTTGCTCTAACGCTCCGTCCATCATCCCCTTTGGTATCGCTTTGTTCGCCCTAAGTTGGCAGGGTATGCCCAGACGTGGGTCCCTTGCTCACTTTGCCACTGGATTCAAGATAGCCTGGCTGATGAGGGTTTTGAACCCGAAACCGGTCCCAGGATGCTTGTTTCCGGTCCAGGGAAGACATGGCTTGGCAGTTCGGGCTGGACTGTTCCCATGAGGCACAGGGTCAGACTGATTTGCATATGGCCATGTCTGAACTGGGGTGGTGGAGTGAGCTAAAGAATGATGATGGATTAAACCCAGATCAGTTGACTGGGGGTGAGTGTTTGATTTGCTCTAACGCTCCGTCCATCATCCCCTTTGGTATCGCTTTGTTCGCCCTAAGTTGGCAGGGTATGCCCAGACGTGGGTCCCTTGCTCACTTTGCCACTGGATTCAAGATAGCCTGGCTGATGAGGGTTTTGAACCCGAAACCGGTCCCAGGATGCTTGTTTCCGGTCCAGGGAAGACATGTCTTGGCAGTTCGGGCTGGACTGTTCCCATGAGGCACAGGGTCAGACTGATTTGCATATGGCCATGTCTCGAACTGGGGTGGTGGAGTGAGCTAAAGAATGATGATGGATTAAACCCAGATCAGTTGACTGGGGGTGAGTGTTTGATTTGCTCTAACGCTCCGTCCATCATCCCCTTTGGTATCGCTTTGTTCGCCCTAAGTTGGCAGGGTATGCCCAGACGTGGGTCCCTTGCTCACTTTGCCACTGGATTCAAGATAGCCTGGCTGATGAGGGTTTTGAACCCGAAACCGGTCCCAGGATGCTTGTTTCCGGTCCAGGGAAGACATGGCTTGGCAGTTCGGGCTGGACTGTTCCCATGAGGCACAGGGTCAGACTGATTTGCATATGGCCATGTCTGAACTGGGGTGGTGGAGTGAGCTAAAGAATGATGATGGATTAAACCCAGATCAGTTGACTGGGGGTGAGTGTTTGATTTGCTCTAACGCTCCGTCCATCATCCCCTTTGGTATCGCTTTGCAAAAAGAGGCATGCAGAAATCCTGTGCTCATGAATTTTCAAATGCTTGTTTTATTACCGACATAAAAATAGCTGTCTTACAGAACAGGATTGGAGGCCTGGACATAGTAAACTGAAGCTGGGAGCATTGAAATCACAGCCAGCCGGTACTGGTTGAGGCTCGACCTCCCAAAAATGAGTGATGTTCTAGCTGTCAGGCCCAGGGTGTTAGGTTTTAAGAATAGCAACCACTCCTGGGTGCAGTTTTCAACCCTCACATTGCAGCACATAATGTCCTTGTTTCGCTTAAAAGAAACACAGCTTTTCCTGCTTCTGCAATTTAGTCCTTCATTAGTCCATGAATGCATCAGCTTGCATTGGTTTTAGAGGGGGAGGACAGACTTGAGAGAAAAAAAGTGAATAGTTGTATATGTACATCTCCAGTAGCTGCTCCCGGACGACAGTGAGTGTGCCACTGTTTGTGCAAGAGTCATAGTGCAGAGTGGCTCTCTGGTCATGCTGTGGGAAGACGGGGATCTATGAAGTGACTCCCTCAACAAATAACCGGATCCTATCTGGCAGGGATGAAGCCTTGAAGGATTCACCCCTTTGAGAGGCCAACATGGTTCCTTCCTGATGTGGAGCTCTCTCTTGCATGACAGTCTCAGTACCTTTTCATCAGAGTTTTGTGCATAGAAACAGGAGCCGCATAGTGCAGGCTGTCAACCTTTATATCTAGCATATCACAAGAAGAGAGTGAGAGAATGGACCTAATTGCATTTCCTTGCTGTATTAAACACTATTACACAAACTGGGATGATTCATTTCATTTCAAAATCTTTATTTCGGTTCTTTTAAACCATAAAAGATACATAAAAATACGTACAATTTTGAATACAAATACAAATAGTCCAAATAAAAACCTATGCGAGCAATTTATACAAAGAGATACAATGGAAAGGGGTCTGTATGTCCCTACTATGTTAAAACATAATTACTAATATAAATATGCTAAAAAGGCATCAATTATTAAAAAGAGGAAAACTCATGGTATTAGGCTTGTATTCCACGTCCATTTTAAGAAACTCCAGTATTATTACTGGGATGATTCAGTATTGATGACCAATCCATCCACGTTCTCTACCAAACCAGATGTGTTCCGGTTGAGGAAGCCTCACCCACATTTTAGTTGCATGCTTCATCATAGGCAACCTCACCCCTCCCTGGTGAGATAGTATTCTCAGAGTGGACTCAAACTCTACTTTAGGGAGTTCCTTATAAGAGATACTATATATAGGAGGGAGCCAGATACCTCAAGGTAACCCTAAGAATCATTCCTTTATTTACAGGTACCAATGGTATCAGTAAAATCTAAAATGGCGGATGTGTAAAGCGTGCTATGGCTCAGACATCCTTGTGAGTGCCACTAACCAATAGATCTGCCACTGAAAATGGAATGGATATGTCATTTCCTGGTTGGGAGCATCAAGTGATCACACATGGTGTTTATCTTCTCTCGTCAAAGGCCCTTAAAGTGAGGGATTCAACTGCAGTCTACCTAGGGTGTTCCCTGCAAAATAACTCTCCGCCGAACAGGTTTGATTTGAAGACCATACCATAGCAGTGGTAAGCAAGGCGGGTTTTTTAAAGCGCTTAATGCAGCCCTGTGGCTGCCTGAAAGCTCTGGCCAAGGGGAGAAAGGAGGAGATATCAGTGTAGTAGAATGTGTATTATATGTTCCTCGACTACAGCAAAAAGACATTTAAGTGCTATGCAAAAATAAAGTCGAATACAGGTGAGTTTTTATTGTGTGTCCATTTTAGTATCTACATTTTCCCAACTAAGCTAACCTTGATTCACTAGTAAAATTCTTAGCGGCTTCTAAATGCAACCTCAATAGCACAGTTCAGCAGTCCAGGCCTAACCAAGGTGCCTGAAAAAGCATGCAGTAATCTCCCGACATCTGCGGACCCCTGACCCTGAATGCTCATTGTGTGCTTAAAGAGGATTGGCAGAGGATTGTTGTCATTTCCGCAGACAGCGTTCTCATTATCAGACCCCGGCCCCTGCGCACCAGAACTGAGGCCTGTGTGCTTCAGTCCCTGCAGTTATAGGGCAGGCTGGCATTAGTACAAATCCCAAGCCTGCCGGGGAATTAAGCTGATTTGGTACAGCTTGGCAATAACATCGTGGTATGACGTAATCTGTACGTTACGCCGTCGGAAAACATATGTAAACTGCAAATATTTTTTGAACTGCACAAAAATGTCTCCAATACAAAACAGAATTTTTGCAACTTCATACTTTATTACGGGGTAACTTAGTTCAACGCTAGCTTCATTGTAGTGTAAACACAGGTCTTACAGTCACTCAACTCCAAGTGGTTTATATTATCTGTCCCGGAAGGCTGAAATACGGAGGCAGTCCCCTGGAAACAACACCTCAACCTGCATGTTCTTACCCTGTATCTGCAACAGGCGCATTAACCCATTTCACTGTGTTACTGGATTTTAAAAATAAAAACATGGTTTATGTCCACACTTCGTACCGCAGTTTTGTAGCTTCGGGATTGAGGATTAGAGTCTCAGACAGGATTTGAGTCGGCCAACTGCAGACGTCTGCAACTGACTCAATCATAACCCATAGAGCTATATGAAAAGACTACGAGATTTTTTTTTTTTTTAAAAAGCTAATTTCTCAAATCCCAGCCCTTTAAAAACCCAGGCTGTAGATTTCTATAGGTTGCACTGCATGAATAATTCAGCCAGAATACCTAAAAAATGTACTTATTCCCAGGCCGACAAACTGCACCCCCCAACCCCCCTCCCCTTTGGATCAGACCACCCTCCCCCAGCTAAAAAGGAAAAAAAATCATCTTGTGACAGAGCTGTGGCGGAGAATAGAGACCGTCGCGCAGAGGCTGTCTGACAGGGGGAAAGCATGAGAGGCTGCAGAAGAGGGGGGCCGTTTCTGGAGGACGGGGAATGAATGAAAACCGGGGGTGGGGGCGCAGGCGGCGCGTGCTTTCGACCGACAACACACCGGAGGCGATGCTGGGATCTAGCCGCGAACGACGCGCGAATGTCGGCATTTTTGGACTCCGCCGCGGAGAGGTCACCGTGGGAATGGTCCAGGGGGATTGACGGGCCGTTCTGAAAGGGGCCCGGGAGACCCCAGTAGCGACGAGGCCACGGGCAGCAAAAATGGGGTGTTCAGGAAGAAGCAGTGCGGCAGGCGAGGGGTTAAACCCCATATGGAAAGAGAGCTGAGGACCAGGCTGTGCTGCCTCGCCTGGAAGACACGTTTCTCAGGATCTGTCAACGTGTATTTTTCCTGTGGTAGCGAGGTCTCCAACGGATGTTTTTCGTATAAAAGGGAGGGGTGTCCACGTTAATGGTTGCTTTCATTCGGATTTTAAAGGAGATTTTTCAATGTTTATTTTTGTATATCAGGGTATATCTTTCTTAGAATAACGAAATTCGAAAACATTTTTTTTCTCTGTGGTGTGATCTCATCAGCGTGCATTTTCCCATACTGGCTAAGACTTCCATGTATGCCCGTCGCATATGTGCGACATTCTTTTGCTGTGTGCAGTTCATATCTGAGTGAGCAACGTCTGCAAACCAGATAAACCAGAAATTAGAACGTTTGAGTATTTTTCATAAATGAGATGCTCTTTTATATAGTCATCTGCATTTCGCTGACGCCAGAAGAAGACTCAGTCCAGTCTGGACAGATTTTGGGGGGTTGCGCTTTGTGGCCCTGCGTTAGTTAAGGTTCCCCACCTTCGTCGGACTTACCCACTTGAGGCGAACATGGCCGGAGTGGAGGGGCACGCGGCCCCAGGGAACACGAGAACGCAGGCCTGGTGAGGTGAAAGGTCACCGTGGACCATGGGAGCTAAGCAGGTGAAATGGTGAGTGGACCCGTGCATGGGGACCCTGCTAAGCCAGGCCAGGGTGAGCACCGGACACAAGGTGCTATGGTCTGTTCCCGGGAAAAGCACTTTAGGGATGATGTCATCTGATGCGTTATCTGTCATGTACTCCATATGTTGCATGTTGGGTGCCATTATGTTACGTTATTTTTGGTGTGTTGTGATATTCTATGCTATGTCCTTTATGTTAATACTAGTAAGCATTAATGCTGCCTCACAGTCGCTTCAAGGGTCTTGCTGCTGTGGCAGTGTCTGAAAAAGTGTAATCGGAAGGCCCTCAAAGACCAGACCCGGAAGAAGAAGAAAAATAACATTATCAGCCAAGATGGTGCACTGATTTATACCATTTACACTGATTTATATATAGCATTTGTTTATTAACTGTAAGCTGTGGCCACAGCGCAGTAATTAAACAGCTGGAGAAGACACCGAATTATCATGAAACACTACACCTTGTGTGAATTTATGTATCTTTGTCTTCAGTTAGTGAGAACGGTCTCTGCCGAACCCACTGAGCTATCTCAGCCACTTAAACATGTAATATCAAGCAAGGTATATATCCAAGTGGAGTGCCAATAACCTGAATTTCGCAGGTTTGATTCTATTTAGGACTGGCTCTGTCTTTCATCCTTCTAGGCTCTATGGAATCAGCGTTATTGATCCACAGGCAATATTTTCTGTCGGTAATATATGATGATTATTCTTAATAACTACAAAGTAATAACTCCTTTGTATACAGTTCTTAATACGGCAGTGTTGCTGTCTCTGCTAACAGTCGGTGCTATCTATTAAAGACTCTAATAATTACTGTGACGTTACTGCCCGCAAGCTCATAGTAACAGGCCAGTGGTCGCCAAATGGAGGGTCAGCGGTCTAAATATAGCACGTGGGCAGCCCTTCAGCCCAGAGCATAGCATTACAGGTGTAGGAACAGTGTAGCGGGTGACACCCGAAGACCACGTGTGATCCTCGCCATCCGTGGCCAAACTCTGCAGCTGTTTGCAAGGGCTGGCGACCACTGGAAGAGATGTTGATCTATCACGGGCAGCGTTTTCATAATAAAAACAGAAGCCCGGCTTTGCTTTAAACGGGCTTGCTTGTTAAATGGCAAGTGGGCCGCGTCTGCTCTCCGCCTGTGAGTAATGCGGCCACGTGACCCGAGCAGCTGCTTCATATGCATTTCAAAGAGCTTGCAGATAATTGTGTGTCTGTGTGTTGGTGAGCAGGGCTGCGTCTGTCTTGTTGCATGGGTGACTGGTTTTATATATCTGGCTACCTTCTTCAGTGTCTGTGTGTTGTGGAGCAAGCTTGTCCGTGTGTCTTCCCGGCTGTGTGTGTGTCTGTCTTGCTGTTCATTTTTATCAGCCTTGCCGGTATTGGTTTTATGTGACTGTTTGTCTCCTGTTAGTTAGTAGCCGTCTGACAAGGAAATATACCAATCTGCCTGCGTTTGTTTGGGTGCGTTGTTTGGTATTATTTCTGCCTGGCTGTCTCCCAGTGTGTGTGTGTTTATGGAGGGCAGGGGGAAGTGGGGATGTGGGACAGGGGCGAATGGATGCGTGTGCCTTCTATGTATGCTTGACTGGCTGGTAACATCTCTCCGCTTGCTTCTGCTGATTAGCCGAGAGTCCGGGTCTCTCAACAATGCGCCTTTTCCAGGCCTTTCGGTGGGGTGGGTCCTGCCAGGTCTAAGACACTGCAGTAGTACAAATCTGTTATTGGAACCTTCTCTGCTGGGCCCTTTATTCATGTCCTGGTTTCCCCCAAAAAACTGTTGAAATAAATAAATATTGAAAATGAGTAGGAAAAAATGGCCATTTGTGACGACGTTTTCATCTGTAACTTTTTGTCACAAAGGCCGATTTACATAAGCAATATACCATTACGTCTGCTAGACCCTTCTGGCTGTGAGGATATATAGGGTTTGTAGGTTCTCCAAGAACCCAAGGTACCCAGAGCAAATAACATGTACAATGGTTTTTCATTATGCACCAAGTATAGACAAATTCAAAAGGTGAAATAAGTGGAGTGAAAAATAGGTATCAAGAAAACCTATGTATTTCTGAAATGGACACAAGTGGTTATTTGTACATATCCAAATTTGTGGGTACCCATACTAGCATAAGATTTAGAGGGTATTTTTCAAAATGTCTTCTTTCTTACCCACTGGCTTACATTTGGAAGGCGCAAATGCAGCAAAATACAATTGGTAATAACAAACGTTCTTCTATTGTATGTTCCCTCATGTCTTCTGATAAAAATGGCACCTTACATGTGTGGGTAAGCGTACAGCCTGTGGGAGAAAAGGGCCTGAAATGGAACATGGTAAATCAAATTTTCAGCTCAAAACCGACGCTTTTCTTTTTTTGCAAAGTAGGTAGCTGTGGATTTTGGTCCGTAGCTCAGCCAGCACCTAGGGAAACCTTTCATTTTTTTGAAAACTAGACGCATGGGAGAATCCAGGGTTGGGGTGACTTGCGTATCTGTCACTAGGTTTTTTTTACCCAGAATCCATGCACACCTCAAACTTTGACTAAAAAAACAAATTTTTCTCACATTTCTGTGATGAAAAGTTCTGGATTCTGCAAGGAGCCACAAACTTCCTTCCACCCAGCATTCACCCAAGTATGCCAATAAAAAACAGAGTTTAGATTTGTAAAAAAATAAGTCCCAGGGCCCTAGTCTGGAGGCCACTGCAGCTCACACCACCCGTTGTCATGCCAGTGCTGCCAATGACAAGATCAACACTACTACTGACAATCACACTCCTCCTATAAGTGTGACAATTCTGACTATTCCAGGTGCCCAACACTATAAGAATTGCTTGGGAAGCAGGTATTAGTCCCTCTATATGTATATTGAAGTAATATACTGGTGTTGCTGTGCTCATTTCTAAATTAGACTGACAGCGCCACTGTGTTACACTGTAATAAGTGCCGGTGTTGGCATTTAAGTGCCGGTGTCGAGCATCTGAACCCACCAGCTCAAATTAAGCACTGATAAAAATGGTACCTCACTTGTGTGAGTAGGCCTAGTGTCCATGACAGGAAACGGTCTGAAATGCAACATGGATACATCTCATTTTTCCACTCAAAAGTGACCCTTTTTTTTTTTTTACAAAGTGGGTAAGTGTGGATTTTGGTCCCTAGCTCAGCCGGCACGTAGGGAAACCTAGCAAACTTGCATATTTTTGAAAACTAGAAACCTGGGGGAATCTAGAGTTGGGGTGACTTGTGTGGCTCTCACAAGGTTTTTTTTTACCCAGAATCCCCTGCAAACCTCAAACTTTGACAACAAAACTGATTTTCCTCACATTTCTGTGATGGAAAATCATGGAATCTGCCGGGAGCTACAAACATCCTTTAACTCAGCATTCCTCAAAGTCTCTCAGTAAAAACGGTACCTCTCTTGTGTGGGTAGGCCTAGTGTCAACGACAGGAAACAACCAAAACGCAACATGAATACATCATATTTTTCCACTCAAAACGAACTCTTTTTTGCAAAGTGGGTAGCTGTAGATTTTACGCCCTAGCTCAGCCGGCACCTAGAGAAACCTAGCAAACGGTCACATTTTTTAAAACTAGAAACCTCGGGGAATCCAGGTTTAGGGTGACTTGCATGGCTCTCACCAATTTTTTTTTTACCCAGAATCCCTTGCAAACCTCAAATTTAGACTAAAAAACACAATTTTGTTCATATTTCTGTGATGGAAAGTTCTGGAATCTGCAGGCAGCTACAAACTTCCTTCTACCCAGCATTCCCCCATGTCTCCCGATAAAAATGGTACCTCACTTGTGTGGGTAGGACTAGTGTCCGTGATAGGAAACGGCCCAAAATGCAACAATGATGCATCACATTTTTCCACTCAAAACTGGCCCTTTTTTGCAAAGTGGGTAGCTGTTGGTTTTGAGCCCTAGCTCAGCCAGCACCTAGCAAACCTGTATATTTTTTAAAACTAGACAACCAGGAGAGTATACAGGTGTGTGACTTACATGCCTCTCACTAGGTCATTTTACACAGAAGCTCTGCAAACCTCAAACCTTGCCTGAAATCACACATTTTCATTACACTTCTGTGATGGAAACTTCTGGAATCCCAGGGGTGACTCCTCAGCTAAGGCGGAGGAGCGTCGCCCCACTGCTCTTTGATCAGGAAAAATAAAACGATAATAACATAGTTATTATCGTTTTATTCTTCTCCGGTTTGGGCTGGGTTAGGGCGGGGCGGGGCTGGAGGCAGAGGGGGAGGTTGTTTTCACACTCTAAGTGTGCATGATTGTTTGGCCAGCCGTCTTGGCCTGGCCAAACAATCATGCACACTTTGTATGCTACCCACCAGGCTGCATTACATAGCCTGGTGGGGAATATGCAAAGGCCCCCAGTCCCCATTTGAGCGCCAATCTACGGCGCTCAGATCGGCTGTGGGAAGCCTGGGTGCTTCCTGGTTCCAGGACTCCCAGAGAAGCAGAGGAAAAACACGGACGGCGAAAGAGGTAAATGTTTTTTTCCATATTTTATTTTGTCCCGTTCTCCCCCACAACCACCCTACCCCCACCCCCCCCCACCCTCATTGCCTGCCAGCGGCTACTGTGGAATCCACATAATTTGTACCACCCAGTGTTACCCCACTCATACGGATAAAAAAGCTGCATCACTTTTGTGGCTAGGACTAGTGCCTGCAACAGAAATGGATCAAACCAAGGTCCATGGGAGCCCTTGCTGGGGACTCCCATTGATCTTGGTTTGATTAGTTCCTGTCACGGGCACTAGGCCCAACCACACAAGTTTCACAATGTTTTTATCTGCACAAGTGGGGTAACGCTGGGTGGTAGGAATTTTGTTCATTCCAGAAGTTTCCATCACAGAAATGTAAGGAAAATGTATGATTTCAGGCATAGTTTGAGGTTTGCAGGGCATTGTGGGTAAGAAAACCTCATGGGATCCTCATAAGGCACACCGCCCTGTAATCCTCTGGTTGTCTAGTTTTAAAAAATGCTGGTGGTTGGTAGGTCCCCATGAATGGCGGCTGAGTGTGGCCCCAAATCTCACAGCTACCCCTATCGCTGATCTCTTCACGTGGTGCTTTAGGGCCTTTTGTGTTGCTGTCTCTTGGCCCAACCACACAAGTGGGGCACCGTTCTTATCAAGAGACGTGTGGAAACTCAGGGTGGCAGGAAATTTGTGACTCCCCACATATTCCAAATGTTTTCCACACAGAAATGTGAGGAAAATGTGTGTTTTTAATCAAAGTTGGAGGTTTGCAGAGCCTTGTGGGTAAGAAAATGTGGGATCAACGCAAGGCACACTACCCTGGACTCCCCGGGTGTCTAGTTTTCAGAACTGTCTGGGTCAGGTAGGTTTTCAGAGGTGGTAGCCTACCCAGGCCCAAAAAGTGAAGCCATTCACAATTGCAAGTGGGATGATATTGGGAGTTAGCCACACTCTCTCGGTCCATATGTAAAAACAACACTCAAAATAATCACATGTCCTTTTGCTTGCCATTGGGATGGGATTTTTTAGTCTGCAGAGGAGCAGAAAGACTGACACTTTAGGGGTGAGGGTGGGAGTTGGTGTTAAGATGGGCCAGACCCACCCAATATTTTATAAAAATAAATATTCTTGCCATACAGTGTGCGTTTTGCCACCGAAAGGGCAAATTGGGGGCAAACCTCCTGTCTCACCCTGGGAGGTGAGACTAGTTTGTCCCTTTTGGGGTGGGGGTGAGGTCAATGCAAGAGTGCAACTAGTGCACCACTTTCTTTTCCCCAAAGGCAAAATCCCTGGTCTCAGGTGAACTGTCTACCCCCCGCCCCCGGGGGGCAGATTTGAGGCAACCTCCCCAACTGGGACAAACCTTCTGGGGCAGGAGTATGACTCAATGCCAGGGTAGGCCACCCCCTTCTTTTGTTTGTTTTAGCTCTGTTTTGAAATCCCTGGTGTTCAGTGGGCTGTCTGCCTCCCAAGAGGGTGGGAAAATTGGGAGTGAAGACCCCTATTTACCTCCCAAGGGGGCAAAAAGTCTATTGAGCTGCGGGGTGGGGGAGTGTACAGGCCCATGCCCAGAAGTGCAATCCCCACACCAAACAAATACTGCATAAATGCAGTCCCTGGTGCCTCGTGGGTTTTCTACCCCCCCTCCGTCAGGGCGCATTGGGGTAATCATCCCCATCTGTCCCCCGGGGAGCGAGGAGGGTCATAAGGACTGCCAGCATATTTCTGTGGGTGGGAGCATGGTCATGCCCATGGTGAGTAGCCCCCACCCCTGTATATTTGTTTTGTAAATGTCACTGCTGTTTGTTTAGTGTGCTTTCTGCCCCACCCTAGCAGATTGGGGGTAATCACCCCCATATGTCCCCCAGGAGGGGCAGAAAGACCAGCAATAGAGGTTTGTGTTGGGTTGGGCCATGGCCATGCCCATGATGGGCAGCACCTACCCATGTATTTTCTTTATATGTCCCTGGTGTCTAGTGGACTTACTGCCCCCGGGGGGCAGGCTGGGGGAAATCATCCCCATCTGCCCACTAGGTGGGGCAGAAGGACTACTAGCATGTTTTTTGGTGGGTTGGGGGCGTGGCCATGCCCATTATGGGCAGCCCCCCACCAATATTTTTTTATGTTCTTGGTGTCTAGTGGGCTTTCATGCACCCCCCCCCCCCCAGGGGGCAGAACAGGGATAATCACCTCTATCTGCACCCGGGGGGGGAGACTGCCTGCATATTTTGTTGAGGGTGTGGGCATGGCTGTGCCCATCATGGGCAGCTTCCACTCCTATTTTATTTATATGTCGCAGGTATCCAGTGGGATTGGGGTAGTCACCCCTATCTACCACCTAGGGGGGCAGAAAGTCTGATACATTATATGGGTGGGGAGAGCACCAGCCCTTGCCCAAGGGGCTGCTCCCCCAAAATCCCTAGTGTCTAGTGGGTAGATCCCTGGGGATCACTTTCCCCCAAACACTGATGCAGTGAAAGTAAAAGAGCCCATCAGCTTGTTTTACTTTCACTTTAGTGTAAGGACATCAGCGTGACCTGCACACTGATAGTCATTACACTACAATAAAAAAGGAAAGACTTGACCGCTCGGGAAGCTCTTTCCGAGCAGCACAAGTTTAAAATTGAATAAAGGAATCACTCTGGTACTCTACACCATAGGGACCTTTATGTCCCTCCCCCATGGCGGCCAATAGCCGAGACTCGCAATTAAGCGGTTAATAACAAAGGCTACTCCTCATGAAATTGATTCCTGATTATGCTTCTTAGGGCCATGCCCCTTTTAGAGACCGCACACTTTTTTCATTAATCTTAAAGTGCTGCCTGTTTCTATCTAGATATGGTGTGACCTGGTTTTTAGGTCATGCCTGAAAAAGCTCGTGTGCTCTTGCTTGCAAGACATTTTGTTAGCTTGAAAGGGGCTTAGAGCCTGCGAATTACTTACCATTGGTCGGCTTGATTGTCACTCTCATTTCCGGGCTTCTCATTGGTCAGCACTTGTCAGCTTCACTTCCTCTTCATGTGTTTCTCCCTTTCCTGGAGATGGACTACGTTCCAGGGGCGTAACAAAGGCCCCCGCAGACCCCGCAGTGCGGGGGGCCCCCTCAGTAAAGTATGCTGGTCTGAGAGCTCCTGAGTGAGCCGGAAGGGGGGCCCTCCATGTACTTTGCAGGGGGGCCCCCTCGAGTTTCGTTACGCCACTGCCACATTCTGCTTCCTTTTGGTGTCCAGTGTCCTTCCCCTGCTTACACGCTTTCAGAGGTACTTTATTGAAATTTTAGTTGCAGCACTCCATAAGAGTGCGTGTGTTTGCAGGTCATCTCTCTCCCACCCTTGTCCCAAGTTGCTGCTTGCACCCGCCCCATCCCTTCCACCCCATCTCACATGTCGTTGTTGCTTGCCCTTCTCCCTCCCACCTCCTCCCACATTCTGTTGTTGCTTGCCCTGTCTTTCCCACCCCTGCCATATTCAGTTTCTTCTGCATGCCCTATACCTCCTACCCCGTTCCCCATTCTGATGTTGTTTGCCCCTGTCCCTCCCAACCCCTCCCGCATTCCATTGATGTTTCTTGCCCCGTCTCTCCCACCCCCACCCCCTCCTGCATTCTACTGTTTTGCTTGGCCCGTCCCCGTGCACCCCTCCCCGTCTTTGCTTGCCCTGTACCCCTGCAACTCCCACTGTCGTTGCTTGCCCCGACCCACCGCCACCCTATGTTTCTTGTCCCATACCCCTTCCCCCTCCCTCTTGTCATTGCTTGCCCAGCCCCAGTTGTTGCTTGCTCTTTTCCCCACCCTCTCCCTCCCACCAGAAAAAAAGCGATATGACACTGCAAGGGCTGACTGCATGATAGCTCTTTTTTCCCGCCCCACTGCCCCCTCGCCCTTGTAGTTGCTTGCTTCTTACCCCCACACACCTCCTCCAGTCATTGCTTACACTGTTCCTCCAACCCCCTCTCCCATTACTGATTACCCCTTACGTCCCTGCACATGCTTGCCAGAACAAAACAAGCATTGGCAAAGCCAATAGGTCTCCCCCATGTGAGATCTATTGGCTTTGTTAGTATGTTTTTAGCCACATTGTACGCTGCCCGGCTGTTGTGCAGCGTGGTTAAGAGTACAAAAAAAAGCGCTATCACGCAATTAACGCTGGCCTCGTCATATTGTTTTTTTTTAAACTTTCAGCCATTCTTCACAGCTGTACAACATGGCTGAAAATATTGACATGGTCAATAGCTCATAGGCGAGACTTACTGGCCTTGCCAATGCTTGTTTTTTGTGTGTCTACATTATGTGTATATCTTTGTTTGCACATGTGCATGCCAATCTGCATATATGGCTGTCAGTCTGCCTGTCTACCTGTAAGGCTACCTGTCTGCCTGTGATTTTGTTAACTGTATTTGCGTGTCTGCACACACACACACTTGAAGGGTATGTGTGTCTTCCTGCATTGCTACCTGTGTGTTTGATTCTGGATTGTCTAATAAATCAATTTTAAGCCTTAAGGTGGTTTCTGTGTTTTGTGTGCGCAGGATGGTCTTTATGTCGTTCTGCAGTAATTCTTTGTGCTTTTGTGGTTAATAATTGTGTGCCGGTTTTTATGGGACGATTGTCTACAAATCTATCAATGTGTTTTATCTGTCTAGCATTGATTATGTGTGGTGGTTGGTCACTGTTTATGTTTGCGTTTCATCCTATCAGTCTGCCTCTCTGCTGCCTACGCGTGGGGTGAAGTCTCAGGCGACCGTCTGTGGATTCTGGTGTCTGTGTTAGGCCGTCAGTCTTTCCCGGTTATGCAGGGTGGTAGCCAGATGCAGGCAGCCCACTTTTCTCAGGAGTCCCACCCTTTCTCTGTGCGTGTCTGCTTGCCTGCATTCCAGCCTCTGCCATGAGAGCAGGGCTTTCGAACAGCCCATGTCACATTCTGAATGAGTGGTCCCCATGCTGCTTGTATGATGATGAGTGAAGCTGCCTTTGTCTTCACCCTTGCTGCATGAGAACAATCATGACCTGGTGCGGCAGTTCTGCCAACTTCCTAGCAGGGCACCCCGACACCAATCTGTCCTGCCTTTCAGCGCCACGCCACAATATATTCAGGTTTCCAGAGTCCGGGGCTTACTTGGAGCAGGAAGGCGAATGTGGGAAAATCAAGACTGGATTCAAAATCTGTGATCCGCTGGCGAGTTTGTGTTTCAGACACAGATCTGAGCAAGATAATTATACTTTTGTATCCAGTGTTCATTTTCAAAATGTATTATACATTTAAAGTAATAATTTGTTCCAATGCACACCAAACATACACTTTCTATGAGTGATTGCAACCCCCACGCACACTGAAACCGTTCGAAATGTAACTAAGTGTGCTTTTCTTGGCAGCCCTACTGCAACAGAAACATGGATTGTGTACTATTTCCGGTCTGCAATGTAGGGGCGTTTCTATCAGTGGCACAGCACATGCAGTGGCACCGGGGCCCAGAGGCACGAGGTGCCCACCCAACCCTAATTGTTTCAGCAATGTACTACTCAAAAAGTACTTTGGGGGGGAGAATGTCCTCACTTGCACTAGGGCCCATGGCGTCCTTTCAGCGCCACCGCTGGAGTGGGTAGTAGTCGTGTGGTTTGTTGCTGGTTCAAGTCAAGCTGTTGGTGTGTGGTACATGACGTATTGCCCGGGTTTACTGCTGGTCTGATGCAGCCACTCCTTCTTGGCATGTTGCTCGTTTGGTGTAGCCGTTCTTTCCAATGTATGCTGTGGTCTTGGTTCAGTATGTCTATCAGCAGCATGTGGTTTGGTGCAGTTATTAGTGCTATGATCGATTGCTGGTTTGGTGCAAGCACTCTTTCTTGATACGTTGTTGGTTAAGTATGCACCTCACTCCATGGTGTGGTAGGTTGGTCTAGAGACTGTCCTCAGTGATAGCTCGTTAAAATGGTGTTTATCCGTTCGGATTGGCGTTTGATAGAATTGGAGCGCTCATACGACAGTCACATCCAATTTCAGTCACAAGGGTTCTCACCCGCGGTGCTCTCAAAGAGGGGAGATGCACCCAACTCCCCCAATTTCAGTTCTAGGACTGATCAACAATAATTATCACTATGAGGCACACGCAATTTGTATCATATGTAAGTACAGTATACAGTTTGAGAAACAATGACGTCTTTTCTTGACTTGTAGATTTATTTAACAGGTTTCGTCGTTTGGGGGATTAACCCTACGACTTTATCAAGGCAAAAAACAATAGAAACAACTACCGTTGCAGTATTGTATACAGATCATGTAGAAGCAAATAGTCACAAGCCTCACACTTAGTGACAGGAGTGTGCAATATCTTTCCTTTAGTGCGGACAAAATTAAAGTAATTTATGGAAACCCATGCACAATACATTTCTGTGTGGTACTGTGAACAAAAAATCGGTTTATGAGTACATTTTATTCCAATCCTCATTCGGTGTTTTATACACGCTATGGAGAAATACCCTACACACAACTACCATATTTGCCATGCACAATTTAATTGTCTATTAGTGCTGTGGGAAAGGAAATGTTTAATTGGTAATCCTTATACCCCAATGATAGTGTGTGGCAGGACGTATTGTACTGTGAGCAAACAACCCAAGGTCACTATTATCATATGATAATAGTGACCCTTGGGTTGTTTGCTCACAGTACAAACTAGTTACACTAAACTTGTTACGCTATGAGGGAATGCAAGATTAACTAAAACATGTGAAATACGAACAGGAGTTAAATCGCTGACATGGATGAAGTTCAATGTTCAGAAAGCGATCACTGTTTTTGCCATTGAAGTTAGGGACATGAACATGGGACCTGATGGGGACCCGTTTCAATGTCTGCTTTTGATCACCACTGGATCTGAGACTGAGAGGAACCCGGTCCACTTAAGGCCCTGAAGTAGCTTTTGGTTAGCACTAGGCAGGTAATTAGCACAACTGTTCCATATTCTAGCCTTTTTATCGTGCTTCATAGCCGTGACAATCCTGAATGGCCTGGAAGCGTTTTTGCGTAAGTGGGCACCTCTCTTTGTTGTGCATGATTGGTAGAGTGTATTTTAATGGAGTGGTCGTTGTGAGAGGAGTTTGGTTGTTAAGTGTAAGGGTCGGAGGAGTGCTTCCAACATGTAGCGGTGAACTTGTTGCCATGCTCAAGCATGAAGGAGAGAGTTGTAAGAGAGCTCGTCATGATATCAAAGTTCTCCCACTTCAAAGCTAGCACCAGGTATAAATATTCCACCCCCAGACCCAACTCTTCAGTTCACTTCTGGACCCGTGGAAGACTCAGAAGAAGGACTGCTCTGCTGCCCTGCTGCTCTGCTACAAGAGTGACTACGAGGCTGCCCTACTACCTGATGGAGGACTGGGACTGCACCACAAAGAAGGATTGGGACTGCACCTTGAACCCAGGACCTCCAGAGTGACTCCAAGGGTTAGTTGGCTGACCTTCTGATCAGAGCCCCGGGGACAGAAAAGGCTACAATCACCTTGAACCTGCATCTGGACTCTGTCTGCCGGCTCTGAGCCCTAGTCCTCATGTGGTGCCTCCCCAGTCCTTGACCCTTGGAAGTGGGGATAAAGGTGCTCTGTCATCCCAGTTGTGGTCTCCATCATTACCGACGCAGTGTGCCAGATCTCGACGCAGGAACCGCAGCAGGTTGGCGCAGCACCCCAAATCAAGACCATGCGGTACAACCCTCAGCGGGCCTTACTGGGTCCCTGAATCCAGCCTGCACTCTATCGTGGTTGGCCTGAACTTGTGACTTTGTCCTGGTCCAGTTTGACCAGATAACTACAGTTCACGCTTTGTGCTTTCAAGCACTATTTTTACCTAAACGTTTATACCTTTTTCTTCCACCACCAGACACTTCCTGCCCCTTTATCTCACTCTTGCAGGCTGTTTCATCCCCTCTTTCTCTCTTTGTCACAGTTTTTTTTATATTTCTTTCTCTTTTGTCCCTTTTCTTCCTGTCTGTCTCTTGTTCTGGTTCAAGACTGTTAGTAAAAAAATAAGTTCTGGTACACAAAAATAAGTGCCAGTGAGCCCCACCTGCAACCCCTGGCTCAAATTAACCACTAGGTACTTCAAACTTATGACAGTGAACTTGCCGCCACACTTAAGAATTGAACGTTGTAATAGAACTAGACCCAAGATAGCCCTGAGTATGGAGTATGCCTTGCTCTTCCGATGGATGGGCAGGTTTTAACTGTTGCAGAGTGGATTTGCAGTCTGAAATTCAGGGTCGGATTGGTAAGGCGGGCACTCGGGTAATGGCTGAGGGGCCGGCATCTGAGTTCCAGCTGTGGGCTGCTTTTTTGGGCAGCCTGGGGGGCGATTTGGGCGGTGTCTGTGCTCGTATGCCGCCAGCAGCCCAGTGGGTGCCTTGGTGGACTTTCCGGAGGCTGATGGGCGTCCAATACCTCCCTTTTATCAAGGGGCAGAGGTGTCACACCCTTTCTCTCGCAGGGCCAGCCCATTAATGTATGCAGATTGCCCGGGGGCATGGGCCTGAGCAGAAGTGGCCTCACTTGTATTCAGGTGTGTTTCACCAGTGTGAACTAATCCGTGCATTTTTTTATCCAAGTAAAGTTTAGAAAACATGCCTCTGTCAGAGCCCCAGTACCCCCCCCCCCCCGCCCCCTCCTTTTTTTAAAAACTTCACCGAAGCAGTGCTTTGCGGGAATGGCAATATGCAAATGCGGGCCACTTTTTTTTTGCGTGCCCGGGCCAATTTTTAATCCCAATCCAACCCTACTGAAATTGATCAAATGTGCTGCATGACTTTATGGTGGTACAGTTCAAACGTGCAGTCTTCTTGAAGCGTTAATGCTTTGAGTGCAGTAGAGCAGTGTGGATTGATCGAATAGAGAAAATGAGCTATCTGTTTCCCTTACTCTTAACCTAGATGCAAAGACAAGTGATGACTCTGCCACTTTCAACATACGTTGTTTGTTCTTTTAAAGCACAAGTTCTGGATTTAAATGGGTAAGGGAGTGGAGAACTGCGAACTCTGGGTAAGCGAGCGCAAGGCTATGTCTGAGCCAATGAGGGCCATATATGTCTACTAAAGGACTCCGACAGATATGGCTCGCATAAGATAGATGAGAGAGTGGGGGTGCAGCCAGTGTTAGCCTCTGGCTGAAGCATTGCACAGTTCCGCAAAGTCGTTACTAATCCAGGATGAATTGAAGTGCTTCGCCCTGTAAGTGCCATGGTTTGAAAGCACTTAAGCTTGAGTAGGGAAGAGGAGATCTGAGGGTTAGCAGTGCAAAGAAAACACTTCATGAAAATAATATAAAGTATCCTTCACGTTCACGACAAATGTATGCCATATGGCCAGGTGTTTTTGCACTTTGAGAGCTGCAGCGTTCTTATTGGTTAAGAGCCGTCCTTGGCTGTCCTTGATAATATTCACAATGCTTCCTTTCCAAAATGTATATTTTCAAAATCTTTATCTGTCACGTTTGTGCACCATGCCCAGTACACTCTAAGGAGACGATCTTTATTTCCCACGATGCATTGGCTGTTCTTGACACACCTTTGCCAAGATAGCAGAATGGCCCAGTCAAAAGCAGAACCCTCAGTGCTGCACTGCAACTGGACTGGGACCGCACGTTACTTATTCATTGTGGATTCCATTCACCTAACCATCCCCCGCCAACCTATCCTATTAATATTTATTGCAGTTTCACCAAATCGATGCCTGTCATGTTTTCGATCCGTGTCTTCTCTGCATCAATTTATTCATCCAGAGTCGGGGGAGGGGAACAGATTTAGCCACTGTTGTGTTGGTCATTTGTCTTTCTGCTTTCATGTTGGCGTTTAACATGGAATAGAGCGTTATTAAGTGGGCAGACATTTGCTTAAAGGCGCTATATTAAATTGTATTATATTATATTATATTACATTGTATTGCTGTATTGACGCCTCTATGCAGAAGGTTACGTTGCTCATTTGATAGAAAAACTAAAACCCAGTGTGATTTATAACTTTGAAACTCTTCCAGCAAACGTTTGCTATATTTTGCACAAGCTGTGCAACTTAAACGTGCATGTGGAATTTGGGAAACATTTCTCCCAGATTGAAACCAATTAAACTTTTCTTTAAAAGTTTATGGTTAAGATGTTTAATACGGCTTTATTTCTAAAATATTTTTTGGCTAGTTTTTCATCTTTAATAAAAAAAGGTGGCTTTTTTATTGTTGTTCACAAAGGATAGTACAATGTGAAGTACTTTCATAGAACATCTTTCAAGGACCCTTTTAAAAAAAAATCTGCATACATTTCTTGCCCACAGACCTTTATTGGAATTGGTGCATGATTCAAAGATGGTGAAACGTGGTGTATTCACTGTAGCATAAAGCATATTTTTATGTATTTAATTCGATGTTAACTAACAAAACAGTTTTTGGTAAATATCTACTAGTCATAACATGCACAGTACCGCACAGAGCTATTAAATATTAGTGTTTCGTTGCCATCCGTTCACCACGACATGCAGAGTACTTAATGAAACCAGGTCAAAGTTGGTTTTGGTCACTGTCCGTCAAATAAGTCACAAAGCATCGACTAATTTACATTCATTGACTAGTTCTTTACCCACACCATGAGACATTAGTGCATAAACTAGCACATTAATTCGTAATACAAATATTAAAACATTCGCACCACTAAACAAATGTACATATTGACACTATAACAGTACACAGTGAGGTGTAGAATAATGAACAAATAATTTGCATCTTGCAATGTGTATTTGTTAATCTATACACCATGACATGCACATTGCTTAAGGAATCCTCTACAAATCCCTACCCATTAAGACCCTTCCATATTGACCCATGCATCAGTAAATGTCAAAGAGATATGTAATGGTCTGACAGCTGTTCGCATGGACATCTGCAATACCCAGCCAAGCATTAGTGTAAACACACACTCTAAATAATCAAGCAAAAAAGTACACCATGACAAGCGTAGTACAATTTGAAGAATATTCATTTAACAAATATTTTTTGTAGTTGTACGGCATGGAGGTAAAAAAGCTTCCATGATTGGAAGGATATCTGCACACAACCCCATGTAGGCCTTCCATATATGCTCTACGCACACCCCTACGTATCTGAATCAGCACACTACCATCACAATTAGAACTATTTATTCATTTCACAACCAATCTGCATAATTGACCCCACTTAACCACACACAGATACACGCTCAAGCATTTACTTCTGAGGGATACTTCACACCACAGATTTCTCACCTTTCAAATATTCCCCAGCCGCCAGACTGGAGCTGGAAAGTTTTCATAGCGGTGCCCCAACATGCTGTTTGATGGCACCATTTGGCTCTGTGTTGACTTCGTTCTCGCCCAGAAGTAGTGCAGGTGGACCACATATAAGTGACATCACTGGTGCCAACATCAGTTGGTTTCTTTCCTTGCCTTCAAACACAGATCCAGAGCTCCACTCCCTCTTTCATCCAGTTTTCAACAATTTTCAAATTGAAATCCGGTGTGCAGGGAAACGATGTCCCAATCTAAAACTACAGAGTTCAAACCATGCTGTGAACTGTCAAAAACAGATGTCAGCAACACACCCGCAAAAGATGTACCTTTGGTATTTGGGCTTGAGGAACAACACCAAGTTGTGTAATGAGTGTGCCCTCCACCACCCAAAAGCAATCCAAGACCATGAAGTGAAAAGCTGTATGGCACTGACCAGAGAAAGAAGTCACAGGTCTCACGTAAATCCTGCTACCACTTCAAGTCGGTGCGGTCCCACTGCGGCTCTCAAGCTAGATCCTGTGACCGATTTTCTTCACGGGACTCAACTCTACCCCATTCTGACACTATCTAAGGTGAATGTGCACGGGCATCATGGTGCCAATCGGTCTCACTCCTGATCTCCAATTGAGGAACTGAGGCTGCAGTTCATCCCAATGCCCCCCAGTTAATCCGTCCATTGACAGTTCTGCAGCAGATCGAGTCTTTTAAGGAGGCCATACTGCATATTTTTGGCATCTCCTGCCTTCCTGCGGTGAGCCTTCGGTGCCCAAGGATCCACAGGGGTCTTCAGTCAGGTTACTGCTGGCAGAACTGGTCTCTGCTCCTTCTGAGCCCCTACAACATGTCTCTGGTTCTGCACCATTTCCTATGCAACTTCCTTTCTGGCTCCAAAACCTGCACTGGTTTTCATCAGCACCGGTCACAACAGTGCTGGAGGGGGATCGATGCAGACAGTAAGCCAAATCTGTCTAGACGTAGACTGAAATCATGCTGCAACTGCACACCAGTGCACCCTGTTCCAGTATAGGCTGATTCACAAAATATAACTCCACTACTATGGAGCCATTCTCAGAGACTACATCATCTTTTTGGTTCCGGCTTTGACCACAGTTCACCACCACCCGGAGACGACTATGGTGATGATAAGGATGATTTTACCCCCAAATTATCACAATGACAGTTTATTCATGGACTTAAAGGAGGTCAGTGGGCTTGATATTTCCCCTGATACAGGGTTGAGTTCCCCCACCCACCTTAGCCTTCCAACGGAAGAGAGTGTTTCCTTTGCTGTGATAACTGGACATGCTGCTTGATGTTCTGGATCTACAACTGACTTCTGTTTAAGTTAAGATGAACATCCTTACGGAAGTTCTGCAACCTGGGTCTCCAATCAATGAAGACCAAAATGACACTCCAAGGGGCAACGTGTTCTAAACCTTGCACTTGCCGACCAGTGAACAGGCTGGTGGCCAGATGCCATATACCAGCGCCTGGCAACCATGATTTTATTATGCATCCTACTACTGGCAGTTTGGTGGTCCAAGCTTCCACCACCAAGGTAAATCCTAATTCATTCCTCCACAATCCTTTCCCCAGACTGGGAGTAGATAAGGATTGAGCCTTTTGGAAAACAAATGTTCTCTTCTGCCAGCCTAGCCTTGAGGCCGGTCAGTGTGCTTGCTTACTGGGCCAATATAGGCACACCCTCTAGGGCATGGCAGCCTGGAAGAATTTCGGGCCTCCCTGGCTCTAAATGTATACAGTGCTCAGGAAGTGGCCAAATACAGCATCCATGCTGGCCTGGATACTACCAATTGCTTGAGAGGAGCAGTTGACACTAATGTGGTGATTCGTTGCCTTCTATGGATTCAACTTACAGGTTTGTCAGGAGATGTGTAGGTGTCCCTCTTGGATATGCCTTCCATTGGATTCTTCCTATTTGGCTAAAAAAAACTTAAAGGAAAGTCAGGCCATGCAATGTTCTTTGGACCTCTCTACCCTGGCCAGACAGCTACCACACCAGGGGCATCGATTTCCTAGGGCTGCAATCCATCACATCTCTCAGATGGGCTATCCAGATCATTCAAAAGGACTATGGCCCTTCATTCCTTTCTGACCCACTGCAGCTACCTCCCACATCAGAGCGGCTTTCAGAAGAGCACCTGTCCATCTTACTGCAAGAGGTGTGAGCTTTACTTGCCAAAGGGGCCATCAAGAGGGTTGTGGACTTTGAAATAGGGATGGGTTGTAACTCCTGCTATTTCCTCATGCCAAAGAAAGATGAAGAGCTTCGTCCTATTTTCAATCTTTTCCTTCTGAATGCCTTCCTACGGAAGGACAAATTCAAAGTGCTAACATTGGCCCAGATTCTCTCTGCCCTGGATCCAGGTGACTGGATGGTTGCCTTGGACCTATAGGACGTGTCTTTCATATGACCATCCTGCAGTCTCACAGATGTTACCTACTGTTCAAGGTTGGCCAAGAGCATTTTCAATTTGCCTTGCTCCTTTTCAGCCTTGCCAATGCCCCTAGGGTGTTCGCGCGGTGGTCACCACATGTCTTCAGAGTTTGTATATACTAGTTATCTCATACCTCAATGATTGGATAGACCACCTCCAGATGATGGTGAACCTCCTGACATAATTGGAGTCCTTTGAAGAGACTCTCTTTTATGGGAGCTGTTTTCGCACAGTGCAGTTCGAGGTCTTTCGTCCATCACAACAAGGCCATCCAGCACCAAGGAAACCTGCCAGAAGTCATCCAGGTTTTGAAGGAGACTGCAGACGATCTGCAGTGGTGGCTACTCGACTACAGCCTGACCTGCAGCAGACCCCTCTCCCTTCCCAACCCAGTTTTCATGGTGGTGCAGATGAGTCATTGCTGGTTTGGGGTTGTCATCTGTGGCAGGTGGAGATCAGAGGACTATTGACTCCAGTGGAAACGCAACTTCTAACCAATCAATTGGAATTGCAGGTCAAACCTCTGTAGTTAAAGGCATTCTTACCATCCATCAAGGGGAGGCTGGTACAGGTTCTCATGGATAACGTCAATAAAATATGTATTTTTAAGTTCTGAGTTCAGGCAGCCTAAACTCCATTTCTCTATCTTGTCCCAATGGAAAGTTACATGTGAAAGATGTTGCAAGCTAGCTCCCATGTTAACCTATGGGACAGATAGCCTTTCAATAGTGAAAAACGATGGCTGCGGACCCCCGGACCAAAAAAGCAGATGCCCCCTATGTATTCGAAAATGACCTGGTTTTGCAAGGGGGGGTCACATGAGTTTTTGGTCCCAGGCTTGGCGGCCATCTAGGAAAACCTACCAAACCCACACATTTCTGAAAACTAGACACCCTGGGGAGTCCAGCGAGGTATGGCTTGCATGGGTCCCCCAACGTTTTCCTACCCAGAATCCCCTGCAAACCTCAAATGTAGCTGATAAAATCACTTTTTTCTCAAATTTCTGTTTGGGAAAGTTCTGGAATCTATGTGTTTCCACAAATTTCCTACCACCCAGCGTGCCCACAGGTCTCCCGATAAAAATGATACCTCACTCTTGTGGGTGGGTCAAGTACCCGCGACAGGCAAGGGCCCAAAACATATTGAGGAGACATCAAAATGACCTATCACAAAACAACCTGGTTTTGCAAGGGGGATCACCTGGGTTTTTGGCCCCGGGCTCGACGGCCATCTTGGGAAACTACCAAACCCACACATTTCTGAAAACTAGACACCCAGGGGAGTCCAGCGAGGTATGGCTTGCGTGGGTCCCCCAACGTTTTCCTACCCAGAATCCCCTGCAAACCTCAAATTTAGCTGAACAAAATCACTTTTTTCTCAAATTTCTGTCTGGGAAAGATCTGGAATCTACGTGGATCCACAAATTTCCTACCACCCAGCGTTCCCCCAGGTCTCTCGATAAAAATGATACTTCACTCGTGTGGGTGGGTCAAGTACCCACGACAGGCAAGGGCCCAAAACGTATTGAGGAGACATCAAAATGACCTATCACAAAACAACCTGGTTTTGCAAGGGGGGTCACCTGGGTTTTTGGCCCCGGGCGCGGCGGCCATCTTGGGAAACCTACCAAACCCACACATTTCTGAAAACTAGACACCCGGGGGAGTCCAGCAAGGTATGGCTTGCGTGGGTCCCCCAACATTTCCCTACCCAGAATCCCCTACAAACCTCAAATTATGTTGAAAAAATCAATTTTTTCTCACATTTCTGTGTGAGAAAGTTGTAGGATCACCGGGCTGACACAAATTTCCTACTACTCAGCTTTCCTACAGGTCTTCCGATAAAAATGGTACCTCACATGTGTGGGTAGGCATAGTGGCTGCAACAGGAAATGGCCCAAATCGTACTGTGGAGACTTCAAAATTGCCTATAACAAAACTACCTGGTTTTGGGGGGTAGGAGGGTGCACCTGGTTTTTTGGGCCCGGGCTCGCCGCCATCAAGGGAAACCTACCAAACCCACACATTTTTGAAAACTAGACACCCGGGGGAGTCCAATGAGGTATGGCTTGCGTGGATGCCCCAACGTTTCCCTACCCAGAATCCCCTGCAAACCTCAAAGTTAGCTGAAAAAAACACATTTTCCACATATTGTTGTGTGGAATCACCGTGCCGGCACAAATGTCCTACCCCACAGCATTCTCCTTAGTGTCCCGAGTAAAATGATACCTCACTTCTGTGGGTGTCCAATGCAGAATTGGCTAAAAACGCATTTTTAAAAAAATGTAGCGCTTAGAATTGTCGGTGCTATACCCTAAATCCCTATGTTTTGGGCTCTTCCCAGTCACTGGCCCTTGCCCCACCCACACAAGTGAGGTATCATTTTATCCAGGAGACTGAGAGGAACGCTGTGGGGTAGGACATTTGTGCCGGCACGGTGATTCCACACAAAAATATGTGGAAAATTTGTTTTTTTCAGCTAATTTTGAGGTTTGCATGGCATTCTGGGTAGGGAAACATTAGGGAATCCACGCAAGCCATACCTCGCTGGACTCCGCCGGGTGTCTAGTTTTCAGAAATGTGTGGGTTTGGTAGGTTACCCTAGATGGCGGCGAGCCCGGGGCCAAAAAACCAGGTGCCCCCAAAAACCAGGTAGTTTTGTTATAGGTGATTTTGAAGTCTCCACAGTACGATTTGGGCCATTTCCTGTTGCAGCCACTATGCCTACCCACACATGTGAGGTACCATTTTTATCGGGAGACCTGTAGGAAAGATGGGTAGTAGGAAATTTGTGTCAGCCCGGTGAACCTACAACTTTCTCACACAGAAATGTGAGAAAAAATTGATTTTTTTCAATAAAATCTGAGGTTTGCAGGGGATTCTGGGTAGGAAATGTTGGGGACCCACGTAAGCCATACCTTGCTGGACTCTCGGGTGTCTAGTTTTCAGAAGTGTGGTTTGGTAGGTTTACCTAGATGGCTGCGGACCTCGGGACCAAAACTCAGATGCCCCCTATGTATCCGAAAATGGCCTGGTTTTGCAAGGGGGGGTCACATGAGTTTTTGGTCCCAGGCTTGGCGGCCATCTAGGGAAACCTACCAAACCCACATATTTCTGAAAACTAGACACCCGGGGAAGTCCAGCGAGGTATGGCTTGCGTGGGTCCCCCAACGTTTTCCTACCCAGAATCCCCTGCAAACCTCAAATTTTGCTGAAAAAAATCACTTTTTTCTCAAATTTCTGTCTGGGAAAGTTCTGGAATCTATGTGGATCCACAAATTTCCTACCACCCAGCGTTCCCCCAGGTCTCCCGATAAAAATGATACCTCACTCGTGTGGGTGGGTCAAGTACCCGCGACAGGCAAGGGTCCAAAACGTATTGAGGAGACATCAAAATGACCTATCACAAAACAACCTGGTTTTGCAAGGGGGGTCACCTGGGTTTTTGGCCCCGGGCTCGGCGGCCATCTTGGTAAACTACCAAACCCACCATTTCTGAAAACTAGACACCCGGGGGAGTCCAGCGAGGTATGGCTTGCGTGGATCCCCCAATGTTTCCCTACCCAGAATGCCCTACAAACCTCAAAATTAGCTGAAAAAAACATATTTTCCACATATTTTTGGGTGGAATCACCGTGCTGGATCCTGATCAGTGCAGGTTGTACCACCTCGACCTTCCCTGAGACAAAAGCTCCTGGTCCCGCCGGCACCCAGCCCAGCCACAGCAACATCCCCATTCTCATCCCTGACATTGAGCTGGAAGGACATTGTCTGATGCCAGCACTGACTGTAGCCATGCCTTCTAGGAGGAGGGAACTTCTTTCACAATGGTGGTGTGGAGGGCGGCTGAGGTCCTAGACCTTAGCTTGCCCTCATGGCAGTCAAGATAAATTTCTTGATGGAAGTGCTTCAGCCAGGAGTGTCCCCATTAGAACTGCTTCTCCCTCTCCCTTTCAATGAGGCACTTACTGATGTCCTGCTTGGGACTTGGTACAAGCCCAGCACAGGGGATCCTGGGAGCAGGACGATTGCCCGCCCCCAGAGCGCTTGGTTGTCCAAGCCTCCACGTCTCACGTAAATCCTGGTGCATTCTCTACAGCACCCACTGACAGGGAATCCAAGAGGCTGGACAATCTTGGGAAGAAGATGTTTTCTTCCACCAGCCTGGCACTGCAGCCGGGGGTCTTTTGGGTCGCTATTTCCATACTCTGTGGTATTTGGTTGTGCAGGTGCTACCTACGGTCCCAGAGGAGACCCAGGCTGTGCTCTCCCAGGCTGTGTGGACATGAAACCACTGTCTCACGAGCAAGAGCGGTTTCGTCAACAGTAGCCCTATGACGTCACGCCTGGTTGAGGATGACTGGCTTTTCTAGGGATGTCCAGTCCTCTCACTCATGGACATGCCCTTTGATGGCTTTTTAAGGACAGCAGGGCTAAAGCCAGGTCATTGAGCCTTTCTATGGCCACTTTTCTATGGCCTTGTCACCCTCAATCAACCTTTCACTCCTTTTGTGACCACTGAAGGGGAGTTGTGCTGTATCTTTACCCGCCCTGCCACTTCGGCTTGTAAACTTTCCAGCCTCTGTGTGGCCACAAATGCGGTTCCTACCGGCCCCGTGGGTCAGGTGGCCAGCGGTCAGGTCAGTCTACCAACCCCCCTGCAGCCGCAGCCTCCAAACCCTCCTAGTCTGCCTGCTTATCATCATGGGCATCTAGTGGGCAGCAGGATTTGCCATCACCTGCCCCACTGGCAAACCATAACATCGCACAGGTGGATTTTGTAGATTGTCCGAAAGGGCTACTTCCTTCCCTTCGAGCCAACCCTCCGTCTATGCCACCTACTTACGACAGGCTGATGGAGGACCACCTATCTCTTCTTCACCAGGAAATGATGGCTCTTTCGGCCAAAGGAGCCATAGAGAGAGTGCCTGTGCCAGAAGTAGTTCCTGTTTGCTATTCATGGTACTTTCTGGTATCCAGGAAGGACAGAGGTCTTCGTTGTATCCTCGACCTGCGCTCCCTCAATTTCTTCCTCACAAAGGAGAAATTCAAGATGCTCACTCTTGCTCAGGTCCTGCCTGCTCTGGACCCTAGAGACTGGATCGTAGCGTTGGACTTGCAGGATGCATACTTCCACGTTACCTGCAGTTCACGGTAGGCCACAAGCATTTTCTCCCTTTTGGCCTCACCAGCTCCACTTGGGTGTTCACCAAGTTGATGGTGGTGGTTGCAGCTCATCTGCGGGGATCAGGGGTGTCAGTCTTTCCCTATCTTGACGACTGGATGTTGAAGGCAGGCTCGACCCAGGCTGTCATCTCCCGCCTCCATTCTATGGCAGACCTGCATACGCTAGGGTTCACTATCAACGTGCCAAATTCACACCTGGCTCCCTCTCAGACGCTCCCTTTCATCGGAGCTGTCCTGGACATGGTGCAGTGTCTGGCCTATACTGGCAAGTTCAGGATATTCAGGCTCTGATACCGATGTTTCAGCCTCTATCTTGGATTTTAGTGAGACTGACCCTGAGGCTGCATGGGCTCATGGCCTCCTGCATCCTGCTTGTGACACATATTAGCTGTGCAGTGGGACCTCAAGTTCGAGTAGGCGTAGCATCAGTGGAATATTTTCCGACATGGTCCAGATCTCGGCGGGAACTGTGAAGGACCTGCAGTGGTGGTTTACAAACTGGGATTGGGTCAGTGGCAGACTCCTCTCCCTTCCCCAACCAGATCTAACAGTGACGGCTAGAGAGTGTGTCTACCAGATAAGGCATTACCGTAGGTAGATAACTTGTTCTTCAGGATGCGCACTGTACAAAAACCTGTCTTCTGACATGCTAGATTATAAATGTGCTCCATGCATGATAACATCTAGTCCACAAATAGGGTACACATGGTCTGTCTCTTGCCTCTATGATCGTGCTTCATGATTTGCATGCCAAACCTTTTTAATTCTCCCATCTGCTCTCCCTGTTTATTTGTTGTCTCGCCCACCTCTATTGTTTCTTCCTTTTAGCAATAGAATGCTGAAAAATGTCACACATACAAATGCTCATACACTCACTTACACGTGCACACAAACAAGTGCACACTCAGACAGAAAAACGACACATTAACATTATAAATATTCTCTCATTCATACACGAGGTGGAAACTTACCTGGGAGAGTTCTATGACTCCCATCTCCAAGATCCAACAAACAGGGTGCCAGAGCGAGACTCATAGCCCTATAAGAAGCTCAGATAGAACGGGAGACTGTCCTTTTTTAGGTCTCGCCCTGAAAGCCAGCGCTTCAGCGCTGGCTCTGGGCGAGACATTTTGTAGTGGGCTTGCAGAAATGCGACCACAACTTTTGGCTGGCCTAGAGCATGCGAGCACGCGCACAGTAACGCGCATTCCTCGCATGCTCCAGGCGCCATATGTCTTTCCTCTCACTTGCTCCTCCCCTCCCCCACCACAGAGCGCTTCTCGGGGCCGCGCGGCCGTGTCACTTTCACGGCCGCGCGTCACTTGCTCTCCCGCTCTTCCCCCCTCCCCCACCACAGAGCGCGTCTCGCACGGCCGCGCGGCCAATGCTAGTTTCTTTTAGTGTGCCGGGTGCGGCATGTGACCAGCGCTTGTTTACTTTGCTTTTAATCGCGGCACTCGTGCTTTGGCTGTAAACATCTCAAGCCAAAGAACAAGTGCCGCGATTGCATTCAAATGCTTGTTTTTTTTTTTACTTTGATCATTAGCGCGGCGCTCTCAGCCCCACATGTTGTCTGCGTTGACTTTGCTCCCGCCCCCCTCCTGTTAGCTGGGTCACCTACCTCGTCCTTCCTCCTCACCCTTTTCTGTGCACGTAGTTTTTTTGCATTATTTTTAATAAATGTAACTTTTTTTTATTAGAGAACATGGGCCTCTCGCCACCCCACCTTCCCCCCTGAGTGTTTTATTTATTCATGGGTAACAGTTAAAACCAGGGCAGAGTCACCGCTCCGAAGAAGCAGACGCATAGTCCTAAATTGAAGAGATGACGTCAGACGGCAACGCCTCCTCCAGCTGAGGACTGAAGTGCTGGGAGAAGTAAAATCATCCACTTCTGCTGCTCTATTCCTCCTGTTTAACCTGCGCACTCTGCTGGGGTTCTCCTAAGGCGTAACAAAGACGCTCGTGCAACCTACGCCGAGCACACTGCTGGATACCCCTATGGCCAAGCTCCAGGAGAACGCAGTGGCTCTACGTTTCTGCCTGACCTACTGTCCCTGGCAGAAGCCCCCTGGTAGGAAACACGGCGCATTGCTTTCCATGCTCATTTACTGCAGCTGGAGTGCGTGCTCAATTAAAAGGAGCGAGTGTTTGCTGATCCTCGCTTGTAATACCTCTTTCAAAACTGAAAGGGCACGCACTTTCAGAGTCTGTTTCTGTTCTACATTTTCTTTACAGCATAGCCAAATAACGCCAGGGTTGTCTGGTGGGCATTAGTAAAGCTCTGTGGTCTCGTAAACACCCCAAACGTCTCTGTTGTCACTAGTGCAATCGGTTCTTGTATGCAGCAGGTTTTATTTTTACTGCTTCTAAAGGCTGTCATGATGCATTCATCAAAATATACTTGTTGTTTTGTCTGTTAACAGAGTATCCGTTTCTGTCAGATGCTGGATTACAGGAGAGGGACTTGCTTTAGTTGGTGTCGCAGTAAAAGTATATCCACCCCCTCGTAGCTCACAAACATTCCCTGGACTATCGGTTGTCCGTTTCACCGGTAACAGTCTAGATGTGCCACCCTCTCGTCAGACAGGCAGTTGACTAATGACAGCTAAAAGATTTCTCTTATACTATGCTGGTGCAGCGCCCAGAAGTAGACAAATACTCGCTAAATACACGTGCCTTGAGGTGCACCGTATTCACAGGAGAAGCTGTGGTTCATTTAAAAACCAATGTTGTATACCAGGGCCAGATGCTATTCCGAACAATATTTAGAAATAAACCAATATAAATAGACGAATTAGGCGGGCGGTTGCTCTTCCTGTGCTGTCCCCTCCATGCCTCTGGTTTCCCTGTTCTGGACTCGCATTGCACGTTGCAGAGGGGCTGTGTACTTGTCAGCTGGCCCAAGTTATTTGTTTGTCTGAGTTTCTAGTAATATGTACAATGAGTCTGGGGATGAAGGGGTGTTATTTGGTCTGAGCGCTTATCATCTTTGGAGGGCTGTCGTGTGCACAGTCTTCCATATGCCCTTCTGCCCAGAAGCCCAGAAACCCTTAGGAAACGAATTAGCCCCCTAGTTCTCAGTCTAGAGTTCTGGCAGTCTTTGTAACTATATCACTATAGGAGAGGCTTGCCCGAGAGGGTTTGGCTGTGACATTGTGAGAAGTGGGCGTAGGCTGCCTTCTGACTCTGTCGCCCTCCTGGAAGTGCACGTTTTATCATGGAAAAGGGCACCATGACTTAAAACTCACTCCCCTTCTTCTCACTGTCATACCTCGCCCACTCGCTTTCAACTTCTACCCCCTCTATCCTGAACTCTCCCCACGCCACCTTTCCTGAACTCTTGCTTCATACACCTAAGCTTTTTTATCGCCGTCTGGTGACGTATAATAATTTTTTAACAATTTGACACATTTGAAAGATGCTGGCATATTTATTGAGTTGCATTAGATTTAATGTGATTTTTTTTGTTGGTTCATTTATATATCAACAACCGAGGCCTCTTAAAACGTTATGCTTTTATAATGAGTGTGCAGATATGTGAATGTCACATAGAATTCTTAGATAAAAATTCTGATTTTTACACTGCTTAATTTTACATTGGTGTCCACATAGAAAGAAAATGGGGAGCGTGCTGCATTACTTTACTCAGGTATTCCAGCCAAAAACTCTGAATTACGTTTAAAAGCAATAATATGACAGACCATGCCACGGAGTATCTATATTCAGGATATTACGGAAGGGCAGATGTAAATAATAGTAATGGAGTTCGTCATACCTTCTAGTGGAACAAATTAAACAGCACTTCACTCTTGTGTCTCACTGCAGTGGCACCATATACTTGAACCTCACCGAGCTCACACGCCCTACTGTTCACAATCAATGTATCACTCTACACCAAATGGCAGACTAAACACCTACCCAGCACACACCAGTAAAAGGAATGCTGTGGGCATTAACAGAGCACCACAATCGCAATTACCTCTTACAACAGCAGCTATTACAACACAACTCTGAACATAAACCCCATACAACATGCATATGCAATTACCTGGCTATTAAGGAACTTGGAAGGAGACAAACAGCAAAGGCCCAGAGTACACTGAATTCAGTCACAAAAACACACAGCAACAACTCCCTGGAAACTCTGACCCAATAGAGCTTAACAGGTGCCCTTGATTAAACCAATAGGAACCATCTTTAAACACTACATTAGATCCGTTGCTATACAGATGTGACCTAAGAGTCCCCCGCCACCATGCCATTGTTCATAGTAGAGCCTTGGACCGTGTGGCAGTCAGTTACTGCCTTCTACTGTTTGCTGCACTTTGACCATGTTGATGTGCTGTGCCCTACTAGTCTCAACAACTAGTGTGTCTGTGTTGTCCTTGGCTAATGCAGGGGTTATATGTTAAAGCTTGCAGAACTGTACCAAGGATTTAGTTGGTAAAGTAGCTCACATTTCTTCGGGACTAAAAGTGGATGTGGCCCCTCTGGCTGTACACAGGCCAAGCGTTCTGGAAGCACTGCATTGAACATACTATTTGAATTCCAACGGCTCGATAGCTGGCCATCTGCCTGAATGGTGGCTGTCATTTGATTTGTTGGGTTCCCTCAGTGGATGTCGTCTAGCTGCATAATACTGAACACGGATGATTTGTCCACAGCCCCAAGCTGATCTGCCGTACTCTCGCTGGCTGGTATAAAGCTGCTAACTGAGCTGCTTCATGCCAACTGGAGCTTGCAATAAGTCTTTCAACCCAAATATAGCCACCCACTGGTGCACGGACTGAGTAGTCTTGTGGGTTTATAACCAGCGATCCGGCTGAACCCTGGTCATCTCAGTGAAATATCACACTACACTTTCCGTCAGTCTCAGTGCCCGCTATATCAGTTAAATGGTGGTTATTAGGTCCCTCCTTAGTACCTCCTTTTCTCCTGTTGTAACCTCCCATTCGAACTGCCCCTTTAAAATGCGTTGTTGCTCGGTATGTCTTATTTACGTTCTGTGAGCACTATTTTCTTAAATGACTTTCTCCTACCTGCTGTTGCAGGCATAACGTGCTCTCCTGCAACGTAATACATTTTTTGTAGCTGGTGAAATAGGTCTCGCATTACTGAAAGTTTGAGCTAATTGCATTGCAAATGGCAATGTTTGTTAAATTGTTTTTTGTTAACAAATATTCCAGCGGTAGCATAAGTAATAAAATAAAAGCCACGAAGCAAGAACAAATTGCAGAACCACAGGCTCCTACTAGGTATCCCTGTGGAGTTGTAAAGGGACCTCTATTAGCCACATAAGGTGCTGCATCCTTAATGCAATTATAAAGAGAAAGATTGCAGCTGACTATATGTTTCCATTTGTTTTTATTGGGAGTGAGATTTTTGTTAGTTTGCGTTTTAAATATGCACCATTGTTGTTTATTCTAATAGTGCAATTTTTAAATGCATGCCAACAAAAATCTACCTTTTAATAACAACAAATAGAAATGTATGCTCAGCTGCAATCTTTCACTTTATAATTGCATTAAGGGTGCAGTACCTTATTTAGCTAATAGAGGTCCTTTTTCAACTCAGTAGGAACAACTAGTAACAGCCTATAGTACTGCACCCTTTCCTTTCCTTTGTGGATTTTCTTTTATTACTTATGCTACTGCATCTCTTCACGCTTCTGCCAGCTCATTGGGAAGGTCAAGCCCGTGTGAGAGGAAGATAGTTTTATACCGGGCATAGAAGCTGCGGTTGGTAGACTATCACTGTTTGCTCCTGGCGCTATCATGTTGGGACAGAGCGTCCGCAGGTTCGCCACCTCTGTCATCCGCAGGTCCCACTATGAAGAGGGGCCCGGGAAAAACATTCCTTTTTAAGTGGAAAATATAAGGAGACTTTTAGCGATGATGACCGTTTTCTTTGGAAGTGGCTTTGTCTTTCCTTTTGTAATGGTCAGGCACCAATTGCTGAAGAAGTGAAGAGATTTCTGGCATGGAGTATTGCAGAGAAGTCTGATGTAAGGCGGAATGGACCTCACTGAAACTATGTCCACTGCTATTGTAAATAAACCTAATATATGCTACTGCTGGGATATTTGTTTACAAAAAATGTAAATCTAAGAAACATTATTTCCAACACTAATAGCTCATATTTCAGTAATGCGAGGCCTATTGCATTGCAAATGCTTGTTCTTCATCGTGGCTAAGGGCGCATGACTTACAGGCCCCAAATCACCATTACCTGACATGCTGCACTGCCTGAAGCTAGTGCAGCAAGTCAGATATGTATTGTGTCTGTGTGAGGAAAGGCTTTATCAGTCACCGCCTGACACATGCACAGTACAGCCAGCAGTGCCTCTTCTACATCCTTGGAGATATTTCAGCTTATATAAATGGATCAGTGGGCTCGAGAATCATCTGTTTTCAGCTATTCTTTTCATAAAATAAATATATTACAAATGATTGGAGAGTTTATTGAAAAAGCTGTAATACATAAGCAATAGCTTGCAAAGTGAGGCATGATGGTTTGGTGAGTCACTGCCCTTGCGCCCCTTTGGAGGAGCTGCCACTGTACGTAAGTGTACAGTCGGAAGACCAATATGAGGATGATAATCGAGAACTGTTAAACATACCTATGAAGAATGACTGACAAATGGTTGGGGCTCCCAGAGAGCACCCTAAGTAATGAAGTCGCTGTTCAAAAGACAGAAAAAAACTTACATTGAAACCATTCCACTGCAGTCCGACCCCCACCCCCAAGTCATGCATTTTGGCAAAGATAGTTTGGTCAACAGTATCAAAAGTATTGAGTGACAGCTTGCGTAAGTTTCATTTATTCGGTACTACAGTCTCTTGAGAATTTGTAATTTGGATTGGCCATCTCTTAGTTCAAAGGTTATATGGTAAGTTCCCTGTTTAACTGTGGTTTGACTTCTAAATTTATTGTATTCACTTCATGTCCTCACATATGTTCTTTTTGCAGTAATTTGTGGGTCGGAGGACGAAGTTACTTTTAGAACAGCTTATAAATTAAGAGCTTCTGTTGTGAAATGCAGATATTTGCTGAGAATTTGTGTTGGCATCATAAGGATCTCTTGAACCCCATGATACGAACTTAAGTCCTCTTGGCTGGTCATAGCAGACATTTGTGCTTGTGAGGCCTCTTCTCATTCCTCCAATGAAGGGTCCATCTATGAAAGTGTGTATGTTTTAGGCTCCTTGTTTCAAATTCTTAATTTTCTTATGTGGTTTTTTCAGAAATTGAAAGTCAATAAAGTTGTGTTAGGTTGTTTATTTGTATGGATTCATCGTATACGGTGAAGTAAAAAATGAAACTGTGTATGACATGCCCAGTGCTCATGTTGGAAACACTCGAACCCGGATTGTTAGTATTTAAAGGCTGCAATTACAAGGTTGTTTAAAAATTGTGGAAGTTTTATACACTACAGTTTAGCAGTCTATGTTACGATCACTCTTTAGTCTTCTATTATACCTCTGGAGGGGAAAATGCATTTATATAAAAATTAATGCTGCTATGCCAAGGGAAAACCCAATTGCTCTTTTGCATGTCATATACCTCTTTCCCTAAAGTTGATATACCCAAATGTGATCTTATTCAAAGTTTGAGTTTGCATTCTCAAGTTCTGCTAGATTATATTATTGTGGTCAAGCCTGTGGCAGGAATAAGTGGTCTTCTTAGATTGTAGAATGTTTAGGCCCATGTAGTGATTTTGCTTCAGTATGTGGGATAATGATTGCTTGTCAAACCAGTGCTTAATTTGAGCCAGTGGTTTCTGGTGCTTGGCACAGGCACCTAATTGTCAACACTAGCACTTATGACAGTCTGCCTCATGGCGGCGCTCTTGTTCTAAAATCGAGATGAACACAACAACAGTTGTTTATTAATTAAAATTAGAAATACCTGCTGCCCAAGCCATTTTTATAGCTTGGGTGGCCTGGAATAATCTGAATTGTCACACTTGTACGGTGAGAGGGGTTAGTATTTCTGTTGATTCTGTCATTGGTGGCGCTAGCAGGGTCAATGGGTTGTGCAAGCTGCAGTGGCCTCCTGATGAGGGCCCTGGAACTTATTTTTTTACAAATTAGGCGCTGTGTCAAATTAATGGACACAGAAAGACTAACTCGTAACTTGGTTTAAACTTTGATTTACCATAGCCCCTGCCCTCCATCTGTAAAAAGTCAGAGGGGAAATTCTCCTGATTCTAAATTCTATTGCTAGAAATTGACAAATGTTACCACAGCGTTTGTATAATTAAATAGCAAGTTATTGATGAGATGTCAAGCATTTTGCGCCCAAAAATGAATGCACCCTGGTAGTGGATAAACGCCTAAAAGGGGTGATTAATGGAAAGATGGATAAACATTCCGATGAACGTAACTATGGATAAAATATAAAGACAGATTTAACAAAGACACCAGTTGATTGTACTACTCGCTTGTAGCACTGCAGTGTACAATTACAGCAACAAGAGCTCTCACTTTTCTCCATTCCCGGCGTGCGTTATCCAGCCCAAGAATTTTACTTCAATTCTGGGACAAAAAAATCACAGTATGCAAAAATAAAAAATAAAATATGGGCAGGACGAGCTACTCACATGGAGCTGGGTGACTTGAGAGCCCTGTAGTAAGCGGCAGATTACAATTTTCACCATCACAAATTACTTTTGAATTCTGAATTTATTGAGAAAAATAAAGAAATGAACATCTCACGTTAGAAACAAACATGAGTTATATTAAAAAGAAAAGTACTTCCCTCTTAGTACAACAGAAGTGGCAGACCACATTTCTATTTTACTGGGAGTGTTAGAAAGATGGAAAAATCCATGTTGCAAAGAAGGGATCGACTAAATTAATGAATATACGTATGAGGCTGGCTTAGTATATGGTGAAGGAGAACCTGCAAGCAGAGGGGACAGAGTCTATGCCACTCGGATGTAGGCAAGGAGGCACGAAAGCACAATGCCCACTGATGTCAGGAGGTTCAGGAGTGAAGACGACTTTGTTGCTGCATCTGTGAGGACCAGGCGATGCTGAGGAACACCAGGAGCTGTGCAAAAGCAGTCCCACATCGGATGTCAGTGTCTAGGTGGCTGGTGTCCAGCGGGAGCACCAACAAGCCTTGGTAGCTGCAACTAGTGAGGAAAGTGAAAAGATGCAAACGTTGGGACCAGCAAGGTCCAAGGTACTTACCAAGTGCAGGACAGTCAGAGCAGGCCCTAACGAGCAGGGGAGCCCACTGAAGCAAAGAAAAGACCCTCAAGAGGACCCCAGGCTGTAAATAGCACCAAGGTTTCTTGTTGGAGTAGGAAGAGGATTGGGACCCACCACCAAAGAAAGGTTTTTGGGGACCTTCAGAAGACTTTCTTTTCTTTAGATTTCTCCCCACCTTTCTCTTGGACCTTAGAAGAATCTTGCTTCTTCTGGTCACCACCACCATGAGACTTGTTTCATCCTGGTACAAACCCATTTGTCTGCCTTCCTACCCAATTCTTGGGAAGAGGTCAGACCTGAGTCTACCAGGTACTGGTGCAGTTGCTGATTCTGACAGTTATTAAGGATGTGCTCCCTCACTAGTAAATTGTACAGTCCTTCATATTCATGCACATTACTTCCATGAAGCCAGCCTTCCAGAGCCTTAATAGCACTAGCCACAAAATCTACCCAGTCTTGAGTGTGTGCCTCTTGTGTGTCTCTAAATGTAACCCTGTATTGCTCAGTGGTTAACCCAAACTCATCTATGAGGGCACTCTTCAAGACTTTGTAATTGTCTGCACCTTCTTCCTTTACAGTCAAGAGTTTGTCTCTACCTTTGTTAGCAAAGAAGAGCTATGGGATAGCTGCCCACGGCCCCTGAGGAGCCTTCTGAACTTTACAGGCCCTCTCTAAAGCAGTAATCCATTTATGGATGTCATTAACCTCCTGGTAAGAAGGGACTATCCTGCTCAAGTTCCGAGTGTCACAAGAGTGTTCCCTAACTCTAGGTCTACTAGTGCTGCCACCATGGAATTCTAATCCTAAATTCTTCCTAGCCCTCTAAACTTCTAGAGTCTCCTTGCCTAAGGCCAACTGCTCTTCCTTGTTTCTGAGCTTGGCTCTCTCAAGTTTGAGTAGGGGGTATTCCCTTTCTAATGAGTCCTCACTCTTGCTAGAGACCCTATTGAAGTGGCAGAAGAGGTTGAATTACCTGAGGAGGACCTGGGCCTCCCCTGAACCCTTTCTACCTTCCCAGGAGGAATAAAGGGGGACCTACCTCTAGGGCCTTCCTCTGTGTCACTAGGACTATTCCCTGGGGGATTAGAGTTTTCCAGTAAGGGGTCTTCAGACCCCTCCTGGATATGCTCAGAAGCAGAGTCATGGGTGTTGTATACCCCTGGCTCATCTTCTGGAGTATCACCAACCATACCCAAGTTATCCTGCCTATCTGACCTATCAGGATTTTGGAAGTCATCCTGCAGGAGCATCTCTAAGAGCTGCTCTTTGTTGGGGTTGCTACCTGTCTTAGGTTTCATAGATTCACACAGGATCCTGAGTTCCTGAAGCTTAAGACCATTGTACCTAGAGGATTGAGCCTCACTTGTCTAACCAACCTGAGACATGGTACTAGATCTAGTGTGGTGTAATTCACCTGCCTACTTTAGTGAACGAAACTTCCAAAGATTGGAGAAAGGGTTGAGCTAAGATCCTGGACAGCCAAACCAACAAAGTTCAGTAGAACTTACTCGATCAAATTATTTTATATGTGCCTAGCTAGTGATGGTTTTTCATATAACCTTCACTTAGATTACGTGGTAAAACAGTGCAGGCGTTAATCCCAACCTCTGCACACCAATGTAGGAGGCTGGCTTAGTATATGGTGCACACTCTAAGGAGTGATGCACCTTGCAATAATCCAGGCAACTCTTATGGTGATTTTAGTGATCTTTGATAAGCATAGAAAGATCTCAAAGTGGTAGCTGTGGAGAGCAGCCTTCAGGCTTATCTTTAAGGAGTTTTATCACATTTGATCGACAGTGTAGGTTAGATGAAAAAGAGCCACACAGTGTTTATAAAAATAAGTCTATTTATTATGCAATACAATCACTAACACATTGGTATATCTCCTACCCGGAGATCAACAATATGCACAAGAATACTTTAAAATAATCATGTAAGTAGCAAAAATATACACTGGTCTCCAGGGGGAGACCAAACCATATACTAAGAAACTGGAATGAAACTGCAAGGAAGAACAGGACTTGGACCAAAAGACTCAGAGGAGCAGGGGGACCATGGAACCACCCAAGGTAAGTACCCAGGATCCCCACGGAGTGTGTGTGCAGAGTGGAAACATAGCTGCGTACCCAATGGAAGTCAATGGAGAAGTTGCAGTTGCAGTTTTAAACAAGAAGGACCCTTCCCAGAGAACCCAGAAGAAACCCTTTGGAATATGGGAGGTTGGAGGGCCAGCCCACCCATGGATGCCCCAGGAACCAGGTTACCTGCACCAGGGAAGCCGGGTGCATAGGGGTGAAGTGATGTCAGAACTTGCCGTTGACGGCAGTGGAAGACTTTGAAGAAGATGCTTCTGGAGCAGCCTATGAAGAAGTCTGGTGGAATCCAATGGTGGATTCTTGAAGAGGAGAACCTGCAAGCAGAGGGGACAGAGTCTATGCAACTCGGAGGTGACCAGGAGGCACGGAAGCACAATGCCCACTGATGTCAGGAGGTTCAGGAGTGAAGACGGTGACCTTGTCACTGCAGCTGTGAGGACCAGGCGATGCTGAGGAAGACTTGGAGTAGTGCACGAGCTGTCCCACTTTAGATGTCGTGTCTAGGTGGTCGGTGTCCGGCGAGAGCACCAGCAAGCCTTGGTAGCCGCAACTGGCGTGGAAAGCAAAAGATGCAAACTTTGGGACCAGCAAGGTCCAAAGGACTCACCAAGTGTAGGAGAGTCAGAGCAGGCCCGAGCAAGCATGGGAGCCCACTGAAGCAAAGCAAGACCCTCAAGAAGACCCCCAGGCCAAAGGCACAGTAGTCGCAAGAGGACCTCAGGCAGCTCACAAAAGATGGAGATCCACGGTGAAAGGGATGCAGTGAGGATGCTGATCTTAAAGGGATGAGGTTCTGGACGCTGGAGCTTCTTGTAACCCGAAGATCTCTTGAGTGCAAGCCAACAAGCCTTGGCAACAGCAAGTCGACACGGTGCAGAGGGGTTTGGTTCCAGCGGCTCCGATGAGGAATACTGTCCTCAAAATTGCAGAGAAGACAGGTTAGGCGTCTTGAGCTGCAGAACCACCACCTGTGTTGCTGGGCCTCGGGAAGTCCGTAGGACGATAGGAACAGGAAACTGGTCAGCTTTGTTCCGGTGCCTGCAGATGCAGGGGAGTGATGCCTTCACTCCAAGGAAGATTACTTTGGATGTCCTTGATGCCCACAGGTCTTCTAGAGAGCCTGGATGAAGCACAGACACAGGCAAGGCAGAAGACTTGAGGAACAGCGAGACCAGGAGCAGCAGCAGACTTCCTTGATGCAGTCTCAGTTCCATTCGAAGTCCAACTGAGTCCAAGTGTCCAGACGGTCAAAGAGTGTCTTGGTTTCAGAGGTGAGTCTTGTCCCACGACGCATCTGAGGACTCACCTGCAGGGTAGCCCTTAAGTACCCTAGAAAAAGGGTTGGAACGACTCAGGGGTCCCTCCCAGAGGAGGTATGCAAGGAGGGCACCAAATGTGCCCTTCAATGCAGTCTGGTGGCGCTGGAGAGTGCCCCCATCCCAATACACTAAGTCCTGTCTGGGAGGTGGTCGCACTTCCCTGTCACAGGATACCTATTGTTCTACCTTCCCCTGCTCGAGCCCAGCTCAGCAGCAGGGGGGCAGAGTTGTGTCTGTGGTCGGCAGTAGCACTAGCTTGCTGGCAGACCCTGAAAGGTTGTTACCTGGGGTACAGGGTGTCCCCTAAGAAGCCCCCCAGTACATGGGATCATACTTCCAGCGCTGGAATCAGTGTTGGGGTATGGTTCCAACACGTTTGATACCAATCACGATCAGGTTCGGTGCAGCCATTATATAGTTAGTCATCTCATAATGACCGATTTCCACTATATACCTTAAGATGGCTAACCGCACTTACAAAGCCTGGAGAATCGACTCCAGGGTTTGTAGGCTTGTCCTGCTCATCCAGGGGCACCCTCAGACTTGTAACCAAGCACCCTGCCCTCAGGACTGAATGGCCTGCCATAGGGGTGACTTAAAGGGTTTAAGTGCAGTGACCTCAGATATAAGGAAACATATCTGTAGTGAGAGATGCAAGCACCATCTCACACAGGCTGCAATGGCAGGCCTGTAGTCCGAGATTAAGTGGACTTCAATGGGTGGCACAATACTTACTGCAGCCCATGGGAGTCCCCTGGTGTGCCTATGCCCTGGGTACCTCAGTACCATATACTAGGGACTTATAAGGGTACACCTGTAGCCAATTGTGGATGTACCAAAATACTTACCAGGGCCAATTTAGGGGAGCGAGCACAGTTGCTGGGGTCTTGATTAGCAGGATCCCAGTAGACTTCAGTCAAAACACATTGCCACCAGGCAAAAAGTGGGGGTAACCATGCTAGAAAGATCCTACCTTCCTACAATATTCATAACCATAATACATTTATCAATAATTATATAAATATTTATTCAAATAACTTCGATTAATGGCACACTTTATTTGTGATGAATGTTCTAAATCAGCGTTTCTTAACCTTTTGACTTCTGTGGACCCCCCACTTAATTATTACTGAAACCCGAGGACACCTACTGAATCATTATTGGAATCCTCAGACCCCTACTGAGAGCCTAATTATGAGTTTACTGCTAAACACATGGTGGCGGTCTGGCCACTGCTGCACCGGCGGTTCGACTGCCGGCTTACAACTTGGGCGGTCGGACACCATGGCACCGCCACAACCATCAGAGATTAGAGAAACCTGGCGGTGGCCCGGCGGTCTGAGGGTCGCAATATATTCTCGGTGGTGCCCTGCGGCACCGCCAAACATGTTACGACTTTCCTCACTGCCAGCGGTCTCATGGAGGTTCTTACTCCAAGAACCTGCTGGCCGTGAGGAAAGAAAGCAGGCCCTACAGGGCCCCCTCTTGGCCCTGTGCACGGGAGTTCATGCAGGAGGGCACATGTTGTGCCCCCCTGTGTGCATGCATCCCATTCCTGCACGGCATGGACTGCACAGTCCATGCCGTATAGGAACGCACTGGCAGTCTTGCGGCTGTGCAGTTTAAGGCTCACATATGAGCCTTTAAACTGCAATGCCTCGGGACCGTCATGCCGCCCACCCGACAGACCACAATAATACTTGTAATCGGGTGGGTGGTGGCCCTGTTTGGTGATGTGGGAGCGGGGCGGTGGTGTGGCAGCAGTGTGGCGGGCCACTCCCACACCGCCAAACTCGTAATCGGGCCCTGAGTCATTACTGGAAGCCAAGAAACCCCGCCTCATATTTTCAATCATTTGAACCGCAAATTAATACACAAACAATACAGAAACAAGCATTTATCAAAGAAATACACAAATTATGAAATACTTTTCTTAAGTCACTAACAAATATAAAAAAAAAAATTCTAATTTTAATGAGGAGGGTTGGAGCTTTTCTAAATTCAATTGAGGTCACTCATCGTCCATACTATATTCGGTTTAATGCACTTGCATGGTTCCTACTAATCAATCCAAGAACACTAACTTGATTTTTAGACTTCAATTTGAAATTTCTTCAGATTTACAGAGCGTCTTCAATTTTTTAATTTTACATTTTGGTTCTATACATTCTATTAATCTGTTAAGCAGTTGTGGCTGCTGCCTAGAAGCAGCAGTGGGGCGGGTGGGGGCGAATGGGTGGGGTGGAGGGTGGCAACAGGGTAAAAAAAAATCACCTCCCGGCCGGCCGGCTGACCAGCCGCCGCCTCCTCTCCTGTGTCCCATCCGGTCCTCTTCCTGGCTTCTTGTGAGGAAGCACCAGGGCTCCCACACTCCCCGCAGCCAATCACAATGCTGCAATGCAGCGTTGTGGTTGGTCTGAGTGCCGTGACACGGTGCTCAGCCAGGGGCTGGAGGGGTGGGAATGTTCTCCATGCAGGCTGTAATGCAGCCTGCATGGAGAACAGGGAAGTGCGCATGACTGCTTTGGGTGGCCCGAGAGGGCCAACCAAACAGTCATTGCACACAGGAGTGTTCTACGGCTTCTCCCCTGCTCTGCAGCCCCGCCCTGCCCCCTCACACACGCTGCCGCAGCAGGAGGACAAAATAAAATGATAATAACTTTTCTTATTATCATTTTATTTTTTCCTTTCTTTTGCTGCTTCCTGTCAGTGGGGTGATGCTCCTCCGCCTTAGCGGAGGAGGCGCTCGCCACTGCTGTTAAGAATATTTACTATTTTAAGCAGTTGCGGACCCCCTGAATAGGCTTCGCGAACCCAGGTTAAGAACCACTGTTCTAAAACATTACATGTATGAATAAAGGAAAATGATTATAAACTCACAAATAATTGTAAAACCCATAGTTAAAGTAATAGCACAGATTTAATTCCGCACACAATGCTTTGCTTACACTGCCAAGAGGGATTTGATGCGTGGCTTTATACAGAGGTTGCCTCCAGTTAGTTCATTCAAACTCTCAGGACGCCTAAAATCTATGAATGTATATATTTTTTTACCATCAGGGTTACAACATATGTGTGCTTGTTTATAACACTGTGTTGCTTGTTCTTTTTGCAGTCTCACATCATCTAGCCCAGCACACAGTGGGAAAACTGAGTCTGTCACTACACAGCCGGAGAAGCAGGGAGACTTTGGAGCCACTCCTGCAGAAGAAGCGGACTTCGAACTAGGTACAGCATCTGTTCCCTGAGATAGGAGACTCTTCAGCTGCCAACTACAGCACTGTGGATCTCTCCTGCTCAGCAGATCGTGAGGTTTGATTTTGGTGGGAAGAAGTGCCCCCTTGCCACCTGTAAGATGCTATCAAAATCACAGTACTAAAAATAAATCATGTTAACAGGAGCAGCCTGTGCAGGTAAGAGCGGTGGAGTGGGATGGGGGTGGATTTGACAGACGACAACGAGGGAAATTTAATTATTTATTTAATTTTCCCTCGTCATCTGTTGAATCCCCCCCTATACCGCCCAGTGCTTAATTTGAGCCAGTGCTTTCTAGTGCTCAGCACCGGCACTTAATTGGTTTCCGGTGCTCAGCACTGGCACCTGATTGTCAACACCAAACTTAGAACAGTCTACCACATGGTGGTGCTGCTCATCTAATTTAGAGATGAGCAGAACAAGGGTTGTTTAGGAATACAATATCCATTCAAAATGCTAATACCTACCTCCCCAGCCATTCCTTTAGCTTAGGGGACCTGGAATAATCTGAACTGTCGCATTTACATGCGAGAGAGATGGTTAGTAGTTGTTTTGTCAGCGATGACAAGGGCGATGGGTGGTGCAAGCTGCAGTGGCCTCCTGGTCAGAGCCCTGGCACTTAATATTTTACAAATTAAGCACCGACACCGCCCCACCTTTCTTACCTGCACGGGCCGCTCCTGCATGTTAGGAAGTGCCAATAGACTCCAGGGTGCTGGGGGCACTCAACAGATCGATTACTGTACTACAGATTCGTCACACCACGGGGGGCGATACACCTGCAATGTATGTATTATGTGAACAAAACTGGTGTTGTGCAACTATCATGTGATGAGCAAAGTTCAATAAAAAGAGTTTAATAAAAATAAAAATAAAAGAAGTGCCAATAGAGGGGCAGTAATACATTTGGAAAGTGGACCTATCTAGAAGAGATTTGTCGATGTTTTGAAGACACTCAAGCAGGTGTCTGGCAGCCGGGTGTCCTGTACATGCACCTGAAACTTGACGAAGGGGTTATTCAAGAGCTGGTCTGCAACTGCAAAAGTCGGGGACTGTGACGGGGAGATGGCCAGCTGCCATAAGAAAAGTGATAGATTCCTGGTTAGGTCATCCCATTTCTGCCCTAAGAGAATGGTTTATAGTGATTTCGAAATGGCACATGGGTCTACTTCATCCCCCACCTTAGTGCACCCCATCATCTTCTTTCTTTTTGAAGATCCAGATGAGCATACAAAAAATTAATACATTTAAAAAACTTGGTTTTTATAGCACCTTATACCACTCTTATGCCATTTGCTGTAAAAGCCGGTGCTACCGTTGGCCAATTTTTTGATACTTATTGAATCATTCCAAATACTTAATCCGGTATGCACACTTCAATACAGTTATGATATTTGAACATTTGTCATTCTAACTTTTGACTTATTTTAATTTTTTTCTACTTGAAATATGTTACTATATGTTTCTTCCCTGCCCTCAATATATCTGTGAGAACTGAAGTAACCGGAGCACTTTCTTCCTTGCAGTGGCAGGTACACTTGGCGATGTAACTTTTATTTGAAATGTAGTGGGAAATGCATTCACTTGTTTGTGATTAGCCACTAAGTTACGCTTGAGTAGGTGTGCACCATATTTGCAGTGAATTCCGTAGACCACTCCTATGATGTACCCCTGGGCATGACCACTGTAAAATGTAAATTTAAAGCTACAACTTCGTAGTCTTCTCATCTGGATATCATTGTTGTAAATTAAGTTCCATATATGTCCAGTTGATGCATTTGTAAGAACGGGTCTGATAGCTTGAGTTCATAGCCACAGACAGATATGGGTTTCAAAATGTGGTACTAATTGTACCTGGTTGGTAAATTTGGAGCTTTTTTTAAATTTATATTTTGTTAATCTTCAAGGCAACGACATTAACATATATAATCAAACATCAGCCCATAGGAAAATATATCAATAAATATACACTCAATCTGATAAATAATTTCATTATTAAATATACAAATATGCTTAAATATTGAGAGCACATACTTGCACAGTCAAAACGTACGTACCCATACAGCCCCATAGGCCGTTTAATCATCCCTGTGAAGTTCTTGATGTCATTACCGAATGTCTTCAAATATTTGAATATTGTCTTTGCTCGTGTATGGAATATTTTCCAGTCCAGCCAAATTCAGCATCTCTTGTAGCTACAATTCCAAAGAGAAATTCACATTCGTTTTCTGGCTCTTCGCGGCCAATAACTTACCTGTCATCAAACGTCTTTTAAACCAAGTGATACCTCTGGCACATCAACTCAGAGACCAGCAAAAAATATCAGAATCGTGATCTTATTATGCATTATACCATTATAATTAAATGCACCCTTACGACGGTGAATGAATGATTGCGTCAATTCTAATGGGCTCAGTAAGCAGCATGTATCTTCCAGTTCGGGCCGGTTGAAATTTATTATGATTATTATTATTACACAAGCGTTACTCAGACAGATCGTGGTTGATGGGTCTCATCTATCTCATGTAATTTTATTTTCTCATACACTTTTTCTCATAATTTCACCTGGTTCGAGCAGAATGTGTCTTGTGGGAACTGTGAAACTGGTTGTGTGCTCTGGGAGCAGTTGCTGTTCGACCAACGTTCCCTACCTTACTTTAGAAACTACAAACAAAACACATTGACAGTTTCTCGCATTACTTTTGTATGCATTTGCACAAGATGACACAAAGGAAGAATATTGCTCTATTACTTATCGGTAATCTTCATTACTCCTGGTCCCGTAGTCCTCGTTCCATTCAATACTTATGGAGATAACCATCTCCCAGAAAGAAAACAGAACAAAAGTAATGCTAGGACCCTCTACCCCACCCCCTTCCACTGGGAGTACTTAACCAGTACTTACCCCAGCATTCATTCTGAACTACCAAGCCACCAACAAGAAGGCCAGCTGGGAGGAAGGGAGGGGCGCCATGAATGGGACGAGGACAACGGGACCAGGACTAATGAAGATTACCCGTAAGTAATAGGGCATTACCCCCAGGTCCCTCCTGTCCGCGTCCCATTCATGACTTATGGAGCATACCAAAGCCAGAAACCCAGCCTTCCAAACTCCCAAAGAACACCCAGGACACCACACCGAGAGCAGCATCCCAAGTAAAGCAAACGGAAGAACAACAGGAAAAAACAGGAAGGAGCACACAGCACACATCGCTCCCAACCAAAAGAAGGTCCTCCGCACCCAAAACAAGCAGGAGACGATCAAGGCGAACATAAAGCAGAAGAGCGTGCCACGGCGCTGCCACACAACCACAGGGAAGGACACCCTACGCCACACAACTCAGGGGTCAGCTAACCCACACTGTGAAAACCCCTGTTCGTACACCGGAGGAGGAGCACCCGTCAAATGAAGCACCAGAGACAGCCCTCAACAGAAGGACAGCGAGGAGGCCAAAGACAGCAGAAGACTCTCTGGGCCAGAAACGCCAGCAAAGCCAGGGACAGACCAATAGGGAAAAAACCAAGGCACCGGAAGAACCAGGACCTGACACCGCAGCCCGAAACACCAGCCCCAGAGACAAAAGGAAAGGAGAAGCCACCACAGGCACAAACGAGGCATCCAACCACAGAAAAACGTCAATCGGGGCACCCCGGCTCACAGAACCCCCAACCGCCAAACCGTCAAGCAGAAGGGAGCTAGCTCAGAAAACCACCACAAAGGCGACAAGGCAATGACAACCAACACCCAATGCTGGAAAGGAGGCACACAACAGAGACCTCAAGCCCAAAGGCAAATCCCCAGAAGGGAAACGGTGCAAAGCAACCACACCGCCAGAACAACAGGCACAAAGGAGAACCTCAACAAACGGAGCTCCCCACGGGGCCCGAAAAGGCTGAAAAGGCTCCCACAGGGCCACAAGGCCGCCAACGCCCCTCAATCCGTCCCAGAGACAATGCAGCAGCACCGACAGAGCACTGCAAAGCAGACAACTGAAGGAACGCCCAACAACGCTGAAAGCCCACTCAACAAAACCCAGAAGAGATCCAAGCAGAAGCAGGGGAACACTCAAAAGCCACATGCTCCAACCAGGAAACTAGAGTGACAGCACCAACAACGGGACCAACCCCACCACCACCGGGGAAACCCACAGCAGACCAGCCCAAAAAAGGCGGGAAGGGGTCGCCACCAGGTCCAAGGCACACACCCAGATGACCAGCCAAGGAATGGACAACACAGCCACACTCCAGACTCCTTCACACAAACCCCAGACAGAAAACCAGGGAACAAGTGCACGAGGAGAAGAAAAAAAACAACCCAGAAAAAGGTAAAACCAGGAAGGGAGGAAGCAGCGACCAATGTGCAAACCCCCACCAACCTGACGGGCATGACCACCAGAGAGCTCAGATGACACCATAGCCACCAAAAAAGGACCAGGCCCAATGGCAAGAAAGTCCAGCACCGACCACCAGCGCTGACACAGGACGATCGCCAATGCACTCAGACCACGACAAGGAGTTGGAGCCGTGGCACTGGGACAAGCCAACAGGCCAAGTCAGAGGCACTCACAAAGAACGGAGGCGAAACCGGGTCTCAACTACCGGAACCCCGCCCAACGAAGCCCCCACCCTCCCCCCCCCCCTTACGGACACAGAAAGGAAGCAGGCCAGATGAGCAGCAGGAGCCCAGCCGCCTGAAGACCAACCAGGAGGACCAGGCAGCCAGAACCCCACCTGGAGGGACTGGGGGGGAGCTAGAGTCCAGTGAAGCACAACACCCCACCAGGAAAAGAGGCCAAAAACAGGGCCCAAACCAAAACTAGGTAACGACACCCCCAAGGGATGGACACTACAAGTCCCCGGACCGAACTGGACCAGGACCCAAAAGCCAGAGAGGGCCAAGGGCGAAGTGAGGCAAACCCCGTAGGCCACGAGACCAGGGGAACCCAAACAGGAACTCCAGGGAAAACCCCACCTCGAACAACACCCACCAAGGACGACGCCACCAAACGCAACCCCGGAGGTCAACCCAAGGTCAACAAACAGCTCCGGAGAAAGACAAACCCAGAGGCCGTTGGAGACGAGCCACACACCGAACAACACCAACAGTGACCATCCACAGCACACCCATGACCTGACAGCTGGGACAAGGGCAATGGGACACTAGGTCAACCAGCCCAAACCGAGAAGTAGGAAACCCCAACCGAACAACAAGCCAACCAACCAGCCTGGAGGGCAAAGGACAACACAAAGGAACCACCCCAAGCGAGTCCCAACACCAGCCGCAGAAGGGCCAGCCCGAAACCCTATGATGGCCCCAGAGCAACGGGAGATGCAGAGAGCCACAGGCCCCAGAGCCCCAGGCCAATCACTAGCAGGAAAACAAGCACCATGCCACGACCACAAGGACAGGGGAGCCAGAAAGCACACCAGACAAGCGGGCGGCCACCAACCCAACACAGCCGATGTCCGCAGAGGCACCCGATAAGCCAGCTGACTGAACTATAGACCAGCCAGCAGAGACAGGAGGAGGAATCCCCTGCCGGCCACCAGAAAGCCAGGCACAAAGACAGGAAGGCAGAAGCAGCCCAGGTGAACAAGCAACAACACCGAACACCCAGGCCAGCGACCCGAGGGCAGAAAAAGGAAAACCAGAGCCCCCACAGTCCTAGAAAGAGCGACACAGGGACACCAAACAACCACTCCCCAGAAACACTTCAACTTCCGAGGGCAGAGTCAATACACTTCCCCAGAAAGCACAACAGAGAAAAGTTGTTTCAGACAAGTTGTTACAGAAAATTATCTTTACAGAGGAAAGGTGCTATAAAGAAAAGTTGTTACATAGAAATACTGTTGCAGAGAAAGTTGCAGATATTCTAGTAGTAGGATATTTCAGTGGTCGAAAATGTGACATACAGCCTTGATAATTAATTCTGATTATGCCAGCTCGCCAGAAACCGATTTCAGATTGCGGTTATTCAGAAAATAAGAATTATTTTCAGAATGTGACTCCACCACGATCTAATTTCACCTTATGTTCCAGAATTTGTGTAGTCCATCAGGAAGCCAGTAGTGTGCTCTCGTGCAATTAGAACAGCTCAGAGGCGTTTTTTACCCAGGCAGATATTCCAAAATTAGAGACACTTTCTGCTGGTTTCAGTTCAACACTGAGTTCCAGAGGAAATCTCCCATGACTGAAAGTCAGGGACATCTTAGGGATATTGGGGGCCCCTCATCAGAACAGCTTTGAATTTATGGTCCAATTTCAGCTCTTCCATGCCCTCTTTGTCCAGGTCACTGACAGTGCACATGCGCACTCATCCAAATTCTAAATGTGCTTATATCTAATATTCCTGGATAGTGACATGTGTTTTCAATATTGTAGCACAGCAGCAGTTCACAAATATTACTGCAAATAATTTCTGTGACACCCTCCCATTTCTCACATGGCAAGTCTCGTTTTGATCTAAAAGAAAATTTTGTATGGATGTTGCATGAAACATAAACACAACATTTCTCTGCAAAATGTCTGCAAAAGACTCTCACACGCCACCCACATTAAAAATAAATGAAAGGAAAACGGTATTTAAAACAATCTGTTTTAGAATTATTCAAGGTAATCAGGGCAAGACTCTGCAGAAAAGAGCTGGCTCTATCTGGGCCCCCCCGAAAGGCTGGGGCCCTGAGCCAGAGCCCACTTTGCCCATGCCTTAAAACGTCTCTGCTGAAAGTGCATGGCATGCGGTTGATTTTTTGTGGTTTCTTATTACCACAAGAGAACGAAATACTATGTGTTATTATGCATAGGAAGGAAAATATTATATTTATCTGGTCTCAGCCAAGATCTTTGATACGGTCTGCTTACACTACTGTGGTGCGGATGTGCTCCCCTACGTGATTCTAAGTCGGGGAACTCCTTAAAGCTGGAATATATACTCATTTGCAACACTGGCTTTTCAATGTACTCTTGCAGCAGTGTGTTCTATGCCATGGAATGGATGTAGCTGACACAGATCACACACACAGTAGGCACAATACTTTCTGTAATCAACTTTGCGCCAACCCCATTCTTTTGCCATGTTGTTTTCCATGGCTGGTCACGGCGCCTTTTCTGCTCCAGCCTATAGTACAGTTTGTAAGTCTGATTAGAGGCGGCCTCGCCCCTGCAGTGTGACCCCGGGCTGCACGTGACCTCAGCACCTCCCCCGCTCGTGACCTTGGCTATTAATGCATGGCTGCCTGCTTTGCTCGCTAGCCGCGCTGTGTAATGAGCCAGTCAGTCACATCATGGTGTGGGAACTAACCATCCATCCCCTTCGGGTAGAGCACCAACCTAAATCAGACATTTTAATCTGTTTTTACTATTCCAGAATTTCTGTTTCATGCTCTCGTTCAAGATCAAAATATGCGACAACTTACGGCAGCAGTGAATAGAACGCCCTTTCAAAGACATAACATCCAACCAAGACTGTCACTTCTAGTCACACTGTAATTTTTTGTAATTCTTTTTCTTAGGGGCTGAATATTATCGTCAATTATTAAAGTATTATGTATAACATCAAGGCAAAACAAAACCTTACTATATGCCTATAATGATTAAAAACGTATTTAGCAAATTCGACAATTGTGTGTCTATACTAGTAGATCAAATTGTGTATATGTACACAGAGATCAATTACCCTGTTATTATCAGGGCAAACCGCAATTGACCTGAGAAAACAATGTTTTACTCCTCGCAGATTCCAGTCTAGCATCACTTTATAGAAGAAAATAACTGGGTCTAGCCTCACAAGGACTAGTTATCGTGCTTTTTTGGTACTGCATAGATTTTACCTCTTGTGCTCTGGCTATTGTTACATTCCTTTGTTTATTGCAACTGGCCATGATAAAACTAGGTTGTCAATCACCATATATGCAGATCTGCTATTCCCAATGTTGAGAGGAGGATAGGGCATCTTTCTTGACCCAGTTGAAAATTTGAGATTTCGCCTCCTGCGAGTCATGGTTCCTCCTCGTAGTCAACAGCGGGTATAGCACCTGTATATATATATATGCCACTGTGTATTTATGGTTGAGCCTCATGTTGTATCGAAAAGGCATTGTTTTTCATTTGCCTTTAACTTTTAATCTTGTGGGTGGATTTCAATTTCCATAGTCAGCTAAGATCTGGCATGTCAATTTTCGTGCAGATTTGTGTATATCAGCTTATAAACTTGTTTGTAAGCTTTCGAAAGATACAAAAGACATATGATATTTCAGAAAGGAACTACTTTAGAAGGATGTCCGTGTCTTTTTACCAGTATTCGCCCAAAGGATGGATGCAGTGGGGGTAGGCCCCTTGCGAAGAGTTGGCCACTGACCATCATTGAGCAATAGAACCTTTGGTCAACCTTTGCTGTGAAGGGCTGAAGGCTGAGCAAGTAAAGTGTTAGGTGGCCATGGAGGAGTGGGTGCAGGGCCTGGCCACTGGCGAGGCACTACTTCCAACCCATATTGTATGTTGAATGTAGAATATGATGGGACCCTAGGCCTTGCACACAGCCTCCACTGTGTAGTCAATGGTCTGTGCATTGTGGAGGGGGTGCAGACCCTGCCCACAGCCCTGTGTATAGTAAGGTTAGGTGCTAAGACCTTAACGTGTGCCCTCACACCACACATCTCACCTCTGAACGGCATACAGAAATGTGGGGGGTTGTCAGGAGGCCTGGACAGTCCCAGGACTCCTGGACAGTGTGGATATTGAGTCCTTCATCTCCTTTGGAGGTTCCATAAATATGTCTTGTTTTGGTGTTCCAGATGAGTCAGACTCCATCTTCCTTCCAGATTGGAAATCCGATTCACCAGCGCCGGCCCGCGAGACATCATGGAAAAAACAGCATGTAGAACGACACGACGAGCTGGAGGGGGAGGTGCAGGAGATGAAGAACTCACTCTTTGAACTGCAGGTATCACTTGTTTTAATTTTTATTTGTGAAAAAGCTAGTCCCACCTTACAATATTTTCCCACAGTGCCCATTTCTTTTAATGGTCCCTGTTTTCTTATTATTTTAGCGATTGTCAAATTTTGTTCTGCAAAATAGATTTCATAATGGGGTAGGGTTATGGAAAAATTAGAAAAGGAGCAACTGCTTTCAATAAATCTCATAGTAATAATCTTTTTATCCAAAGAGTGTCCTTACCAAATGTAACGTGTGGTGCTCAAGGCACACCACACAGTGAATGTGTTAATCTCCAGTGTGTAGCCACACACTGGTCACTGCAAAGGCATACCCAAGATTTGCCATTGTGGTGGCTACCTATGTCAACCCTTTGGTCTAGGGGCACTGATAGTGACCTCGGGACCTTTGAGGAGGGAGTTAACAGGAAAAGGTAGGTTATCTTCATGCATCCATGGGCGCCAGGAATTGTATTTGCTTGTGGTAGGCATGTCATCAATGGGTGTAGTAACATTAAATTAGCAGCAGAGTGGAAGCACCTGTGTAACCACAAGCCATGATTTTCCACCGTCTGAGACTGCCTTAAAGTCCAAACTTTTCAGATCTTCACCGTTTTCCCTATTCCGTTTTTTTTTTTTTACTTTTTATAGCGTAGTTTCCATTTAGTGTACTTTTCATTTAACACCAGTGAGTGGCTCCCTAGGTATTGAAAACCTGGCAAAATAAGACCGGTCCTCCAAGGAGACAGAATTACACTGGCAAGGCTTTTCCACCCACAGTACAACAGGCAGGTGACCTTTTCATCATGTAGTAAATTTGCAGTAGCAGGGAAGAAAACAAGATCAACCACCCTTACTGGGTGCAATCACTACCAAGAGTGAGACTAATAGGAGTCCCTCACTGGAGTGGGCTTGAGGCGGAAGGCCTTAAACCTCTTAGTGTACCCTGAACACTTTCCTATGCTCACACACTCCTCATTATACCATGATTCGCCTTTGTGTGCCCTCTCACGTGTGCCATAAACCCTACAGCGTGTCTGCACCCTACAAACGTGCCCTCAGTGTGCTTGACCCTTCATTTTGAACTGGTTCAGCACCAAGGCTGGGACTGTGCAGTGCCTAGTGTGCCGGCATTCAAAACCTTTTCGAAGAGGCTGGCACCCATGTGATTGTCTAGATCAAAGCTACTTGGGTGTGACCAGGCTGCTCCAAATAACAATGACGCAGTAGGTAACAGCTACTTCTCAACATGTGGAAAACCAAAGGATCAACGCAAGCAGCAGGTTTCCAGGTGACAGCAGCAGGGGGTTCAGGTTGCTGACTTGGAATTTCACCTGAGTGAGAATAGTATTATTCACTCACTCATCCACCTATATATATATTGCTTTCAGTGAGTTCAACAGCCACTCTCTAGACCATCTGTAACCAGTAGCGGTCGGTGGTGGGAGTGCCGCCGGGCGCTGACGTGGGGCGGGGAGGGGCAGGGTGGGGGGTAGTAAACTACGGATTACGGCGGATTAAGGGTAAATAAACATATAAATAAATAAAACGAATTTGTTTTATTTATTTATTTATATGTTTACTTACCTGTAATCCGTCGTAATCCGTAGTTTACTACCCCCCGCCCCACCTCAGCGCCCGGCGGCACTCCCACCACTGACCGCTACTGTCTGTAACCTATCTCTCACTTCTGTCAGTGTGTACTAGTCTGCCCTGCTGAATTTGTTCCATGGAGAATAGGAGATTGCACTTGCTGCCTTCTGGGCAGGGTCCGTTGCTCAACCTTCTTGGATTTAAACATGTGGTAGTGAGATATCAGTAAAAAATCATTTTTAGCTCATCCATATGAAATGAAATGAAATTCGTACTTGTAAAGCGCACTGCTACCCCAGCTATGGGGTGTCCTGGCGCTATACGCATACCGCTGTGGAACCCTTCCTGGCTATTCCCTGTGAAATGTCCACTCCTGGGCACCCCCAAGGTGAAGCCAGGCATCCCAGCGCTGGTGGGGCCGTTGTGGAGATTAAGCAAGCTATTGCCCAGAGTTGCAGAGTGGGACCCATGATTAGAATAGGCACCGAGGCGAGAATTATCAGGTCCGAGGAAATTGAGCCCAAGACCCGCCGAGGCGGGAATTGAACCCTGGTCCCGGGCCAGATCTCTGCATCAGGGTCTGCCGCTCTAACCATTGAGCCACACTTCTCCACTCCATACACAGTTCCATATAGGTCTTACAGTTTACGTGTCTTTGCTACTGCCATTCTCACCAGTTCTGTGAGGAAGCAAAGCCGGAACTGCTGCTTTCTGATTTGTACCTATCCTGTGATGGGGAAAGCTTGTACCTGTCCTCTGATGGAAGGGAGCTTGGACTGTTTGTGCCCAAGGTGTAACAGTTCTATAAAGAAGCTGTGTTTCCAATACCTTTGCACCATTTTATGAAAGAATGACATATTGAATACAGTTGCGTAACATGCCTTATGAACCAGGGACTGTTTCACAATATTTGGTTTGAGATACCAAGGGCCATAGCCCTGACGAAGACCTCACAGGCAGTATTTGAGCCCTGAAACATATCAGTGGAGAAGATAGTCAGGGTCCGTTGCTCGACCTTCTTGGATTTAATCTTATGGTAGTGAGGCATTAGTACAAATATTTTTTAGCTCACCCATACACAGGTTTTCTATAGTTCTTACAGTTTATGAAAGGAAGAACATAAATGTCGAAATAAGGGAATAACCTCCCCACAACTATTGAACCTATAGCTAGGAGATTGTACAATCAGTGAACAGTAGTACTCTCAATGTGATAACCATTGATGGAGCATACCACACTAAGCGGGTTCATCACCCTATGGAAGTACTTGAATGTGTGGTAATTCCATCGGTGATTGAGTTGTTTCTACCAGATATTTTTGTACTTCTTGTGTGTTTGTACTTTTATAGAGAGTGCACAACAGACCTTTAACTCCCCTCATAGTGTGTTAGCGGCCTATGTTATACCTCCTCTACATGTATGATAGAATCATGCGAGGTTCCTCATGCTACTGCCACCTATCCTTTCATTTTTCTTTGTTTTAGGGAAGATTGCTTATTGCTTCCCTTTTTGTACCTTTGTTGTGTTGTAAAGACTGGAGAAACCTTTCAGCTAACAAAAGACAAAATGATTTCCATTGCCAATGCTTGTTTTAATGTATAAGAATGAAAGAATGAACCCTTTCAAAATATGTGAACAGGCTTTACTTGAAGTTGTGTGTGTGAAACAAGCAGTTTTTTAATGGGGTAAATGACTTTAAATTTGTAAAACATGCTTGATGAATGACTCCATTTAATATATAAGATAGTCAGACAATTCAAACGTTTTAGCTTGTTTCAGTATGTTATATAAGGTGTGGATATACCATGGGGTATTAGTGAATACGTGTGTGTGGCGTGAAACTCACAGGTAAAATACGAAAATTCCTCAAATAAACTGTAGCAAATTCAAGGACTGTTATGGTGCAAAATCAGTTGGGAGGCTTACAAGTCAACAGGGCAAAATCTTTAAAAATCTATTTGCGGTTTGTGGAAACAGATCATTGAGTGGCATCCACAGAGATCTGAGGTGAAAGCAATACAAAGCTGTGGGGAGAGTTACTTGGGGGAATGCAGTAGTATTTACTTGACTCAAAATACTTACAGGCATTTATTCGAATGTGTGCACCTGGTCAAACCCTCGGGACCATCAACACAAAACTGGTAATACAGGGTCAGATGTGAATGTATGTCACACTGACACCAATCCATCCAGTCGATAGGAGCAAAACTCTAGAATGGACCTAGTCAAGTCTAGATCCTTCATGAAAACACGCGTTGGCAAAGACAATAGGCCTCGCCTATGCAAGAACTATTGGCTTTACCAATTTTTTTAGCCATGTTATACACAGGAGTGGCCGGTCCATTGGGGCTGAAGGGCCACGCCCCTCCACCTTTCCCCCCTCATAAACAGTGTCTGTCAGGCTGCACAAAGGTCAGCCTGACAGACACTGTTCACTTTCAGTTCAAGCAGCAAGGAGCCAGAAATGCTTATTTTGTGCAGGCTCTTGGCTGCCAGAGCTGAACTTTGCTGGGCTGAGGAAGTCACAGCTCCAGTGGGCGTGACGTCCTCAGCTTAGTAAAGGTCCCTGAGGCCCTCCCCTCAGTGATGAGGGGTAGCGTCACTGATTGCTTCACACCTGGGCGCTTCAGTTTTAAGCCCTGAAGTGCCCAGGGTCAAGTGTCAATCAGTGACACTTCATCACAGAGTGGGGTGGGGTGGGGTCAGCAGTCTCACTGACCCCATCCTACTCTGTGATGACGTTGGGACTGCTGCCTTTCCTCATTGGCTGACCAAGCCTCCTGGAACCTCCGATGCAGAGCTGGCTGCAGGTAAGTGTTTGTTTTTCTTTTAAACTGTTTGGTGCGTGCGCCCGTGTATGTATGAATGTTTGGTGAAGAGTGTTGTGAATGGATGTGTTTGTGTGCGTGCGTGTATGTATGAATGTTTGGTTAAGAGTGTTGTGAATGAATGTGTTTGTGTGCGTTTGTGTGAATACATTGCTTTGAGTGTTATGTGTATGTGTGCGTGTGCGTGAGAGTGTGTCCCGTCCACCCCCTCCCTCCAAAACTTACTGGCTGCCACTGGTTATACACCAGCTTGTCTTCTGTTCAGCATGGCCAAAAGTTAGTGGCGTAGAGGAGATTGGAGTGGCGTAGAGTGGAATGGCGAAGAGTGTAGTAGAGTGCTGTAGAGTGGAGTGGCGTAGAATGTTGTGTATTGGAGTGGCAAGGAGTGGAGTCATGTAGCATGGCGTACAATGGAGTGGTATAGAGTGCATTGGTGTAGAGTATTGCAGTGTGAAGTGTTGTAGAGTACAGCGGCATAGATTCAGCAGTGTACAATGCAGCACCATAGAATGCAGTGGCGTGGATTTGAGTGTTGCATAGAGTGCAGTGGTGCAGAGTGCAGTGGTGCAGAGTGCGATGGTGCAGAGTGCGATGGTGCAGAGTGCGATGGTGCAGAGTGCGATGGTGCAGAGTGCGAGGGTGCAGAGTGCGATGGTGCAGAGTGCGATGGTGCAGAGTAGAGTGGCGTAGAGTAGAGTGGCGAAGAGTACAGTGGTGCAGAGTAGAACGGCATAGAGCACAATGGAATAGAGTAGTGTGACGTGGAGTGGTGCAGAGTAGAGTGCAGTGTCATAAAGTGCATTAGCAAAGAATGCAGTAGTGCAGAGTAGAGTGACGTAGGGTGCAGTGTTGTAGAGTAGAGTGTCTTAGAATGAAGTGGAGTAAGGTGGCGTAAAGTGCATTGGTGTAGAGTGCAGTGGCATAGAGTAGAGTGGTGTGGCATAGAGTAGAGTGATGCAGAGTAGAGTGCAGTGGTACAGAGTGAAGTAGTGGAGAGTAGAGTGGCATAAAGTGCAGTGTTGCAGAGTAGAATATAGTAGCGCAGAGTGGAGTGCCATAGAGTGCAGTAGCACAGAGTGGCATAGAGTTCACAGGCATAGAGCAGATTGTTTATAGTGGAGTGATACAGGGTAGAGTGAGGTGGCGTAGGGTAGAGTGGTGCAGGGTAGAGTGCAGTGGCGCAGAGTAAAGTCGCTTAGCATAATGGCGTAAAGTGGTGTAGAGTGCAGTTGTGCAGAGTAGATCAGAGAGGCGTACAGTGGATTGACAGAGTGCAGGGGTATAGAGTGGAGTGGTACAGAGTAGAGTGCATTGGAGTAGAGTGTCCTGGCATAGAGTGAAGTGTTGTAGAGTGGAGTTGTGCAGAGTAGAGTGGAGTTGCTTAGACTGGAGTGGTGTAGAGTGTGGTGGTGAAGAGTGCAGTGGCAAAACCTGCAGTGGTGTAGATTAGAGTGGCATAGAATGCATTAGCATAGACTAGAGTAGAGAGGCATAGAGTGAAGTGGCATAGAATGGAGCAGTGCAGAGTGGAGTAGAATGCAGAGGCGTGGTGCAAAGTGGAGTGGTGCAGAGTAGAGAACAGTGGTGTGGAGTGGTGCAGAGTTGAGTGGACTGGCGCAGATTGGAATATGCATGGTGTTGGTAGCACACTTCCATTACAGACACATCTTCAATTGAAATCACCATTATATTTGCACAGAGATACAGTTTCACTGATAAAAGTACACAGGGCACAAACGATATTGTGTGGAAATGTCAGCACCTAGTGTATTGGTTTTTCCTGATCATTTTAAAATATTTGTTTCCACCACACTTCAGAATTACCAAAAAATGTACTTCCTTTGTGCTGTCCTAATTCTGATGTATTCTAATATATCTGCACAGTTCATTTACAGACATTAAAATGTTGTTGTGTGCTAGAAACAAAATAAGGGAGCCTGCACGATTGTCATATAAATCCTCTCACTTTGAAGTCAGAGAAAGAAGACAGAGCCTGACATTTGACTTCTGTACTTGAATGCACAGCAAATGTGACAAGATAAGAACAAGATTTAAAAGCCTATTTAAAGAAATTGAGCACTGGTGGACAAATACCAACTCGAGCTGAACAGTCTAAAACAAATGGAGCCAGCAAATAGAAAGCAAGCCAAATGTGAGTTACAAATCACAAAGCCAATGGTAAACAACAGCAACAATGTTTTCCCAGGAAAGCTTTCCAAATGTCCCCAAGATGTTGCTCGCAAACCAGCCAGTTACACTGTCTAGTAGGCTTCAACCTAAACAAGCATTGGCATAGCCAATAGGTCTCGCCTTTGGGGCTTTATAAGTGTTTAGCTAGAGCTATTGGTTTTGCCAATGTTTGTTAGCTAAGTTGGCGTGTTGAAACCTCACAGAATATAGCATGCCTCGCAGAGCAGCACATGCTCTCTGACTCTAGACGCCCCAGTTTTTTCATCCCACTTAAAGTCCGTCAGTTTATTTACAAACACAGACAGGCCATGAATCAACTTAAAACTAAACGCACAGTCCTGCCCCTTCACAAAACTCCAATACTGTAAGATCAGGGAGAGGCGCTTTCATGCGGGAGGGTCGCTTTTGAAAGAAGGCCAAGCGAACGTCCAGGGACAGCATAGAACACCAATCTGAAAGTGGTCTCCATTTTCTGCTAAAAGGAAACAAATGCTGCGGTAGATAGAAGTGTCCGCCCATGATCACACTGCTGAGTAGGAAAGCCGGGATTATGAAAACAGAGGCCCCTCGGTTTAGACAGCGCAGGTTGGCCAATAAACTACACAACCTCAGAGAATACACCAACCCTGTCTGTGGGATGGCAGGAGCAAGGGCAGGTATGCGTGTCCCCTTTTGGGCCGGGCAGCCACGGACTGAGTGCAACCCTCCCTCCCCCGTCCTCCTCCCGGTTCCAGCACCCCGGTTCCCGGAACTAGGCCAGATACCAGCTCAAACTGGTTTCAAATGGGTTATCCGAGATGGAGTGCCCGTGTTGTGTTTGTATAGCGTTGGTTCCATGCAAAGAAACTGGGTTGGTGTTAAAGGTACACGTAGCACTAGAAACGTAAAAAAACCCTGCCTTGTGTTCAGTTTACTTAAGGATTAGGGAGATTTCATTAAGAAAGGGGTTTCTTCATATTACTGAAGAGGTTGGCTGACCACCACTGGAACGATTTTACACTTACACCACACAGACCCAAGTAACACGTCACCCCCCCCCCCCAAATTCAACTCCGAGACTCTTGCTACAAATCAGAACTTAGGCACTGCAAATTTCCATCCGCTCTAAAAGGGTCAGTCAGACCCATGCCGTGCCAGCGATGCATACAACATGGCGGAAGCCCACCTTAGAAACACACTACACTTTGGAGGCACATACTATTGTTAGCCAACAAAGGTTGAACACTCCATAAAACGGCAATACTGGAGGAGCACTCTATAACTGGGTCACACATCAAGGCTTGAGACTCAAAGTTTAATATAATAAATATGAAGCAAGTGTAGTGTTTAAAAATGGGAACAGCAACAGCTACATCCAAAAGGTAGATCAACACACAGCACGCGCTCCCAATTTCTGCACCGAAGTAGGATTGGCTAAAGTGTTCTCTGGACACTAGGTGTCGCCCTTCCCGCATTTTACAAGGCTGTAGACTTACTTTATTGCCTCCATCTTGCTAAACATGTTCACTAAAGAAGCGACGGTATAAAACACGCTGACGGCATTGTAGTAGCGAAAATCACAAGCTTTCCCATATCATGGACTAACGAGCGCGGCAGCCTGCAGAGCTGACCAAATGCTGTAGCGCCGTGGCTGGCCTTTGATGGGTACGCGCGGCAGACATGTGTTCCAACTATCGCGCCCGTCTGGGCACGATAATTGGAAACACATGTTTGCCGCGCGCACTCCATCCCAAAAAGGCCAGCCACGACGCACGAGCGTTTTGGGACTGCTTTTCAAACTTGCTTACTAAAAGTCTTCGCCTCTAAGCAGCGCTTGCGCGCTACTCGAGGCTCGACCTAAAAACAGTCCTTTGTAAACAGCCATCCCATTTTGACTCCACTGGGGTCATCCACCTTTTACCCTCCAAAATGGGATAAGGCCCCACTGAGTTCACTTTTAACCCAGCTGATTCCTGAATATTAACTTGCACATTGAATGCTTTGGCCCGCATCTAAATGGTTTCATATTGTGCAAGAAGAGGTCACCTCAACTTTAAAACTTGCCACTAAATAAACTCACCACTGTAATAAAAGTATTCTGCTGCAGGACACACCTGCTTTGGGATTCCTAACCATCCTATTACCTGTCCAACAGCCATTGACTGGGGCTACCGCAGACATTCCGATTGCTTGCACAGCAACCAATCGGAATTGATCAAACAGAGCTAGTAGTTCTGACTGATTGAAAGGGTGCCAGTCAAATGGCTGGAACAACTGGCAGTTTTAGATAATCTGATTGGCGGTGTTTCGGTTAACCCAAATTGGTCTGTATGTTTAAAGCATTTTGATTGGCTGCTGGTGAGGCAGTGACCCTGTTATTTTATGTTATGCAGATTGGTAGAGTGGGAGGATGTCCTGGTGCTGAGCGGGTGTGAGTCTAGCCAGACCTAGGGTCTAGTGGGCCTTGTTCTCTATGAATCATTTTGTAGTTTACTGGGGTGCCTGTAGATGCTGCTGTATTCACATTTCAACAAACGTTATTGCCTATTACTGCTCCAAAGGGCCTAAAATAGATGTGTTGGGGCAAAGAGAGTGAAATAGAGAGAGAGAAAGACAGAGAGAATAAAAAGTAACCCTTGTGGTGCAGTGAGGGGCGGCTGGGGTGGGAGATATAAAGTTTCAAAATCACTGCGGTTCATTTTAGATTGGTTTTGATTTCTGCTGTTTGAGTGTCATTTCTGTCAAACAATCAGGACTACTAGCTATGACAGACCCATTCTGATTGGCTGCTGTTCTACCAGTCAGAATGGCTGAGACAGTTAGAAAGCACTGATCGAGCCCCCGGTCCCGACGCCTCGCTGGCATTCTCAGCTACTGTTTGCATGGTGGGGGGGGGAGGCCCTTGGCACCCTCGCCCTATTGTGGCAATGTTTTTGTAAGATGCAAACAAAGCCACCGTTGTCTCCAAGTCAAATTCTGCTCGGTCAGAGCCTTGAAGGCAGTAAGGAGGGGCGAGACGGAGAGGGACGGGTGCACAAAGGAGCATAAACCACAATCATGACACGAATGCATTTGCATAATGAAGGACTGGAGCGCGGAAATATTGCTGTAGCCAAACAAATTCAGATTTGATGCCAAGAGCTCTCCCCCTTGTTAATGGCACCTCACAACTATCTTTTGAAGCGGGATGCATATCATTTGATTAATTATTCTGTGTTGCAGCCCAACTGAATCCTCACTTGTGGTCTTTTAGATCGGTTAAACAACGTGGCTTATTGTTAACCTGACTAAATGATATTTATTCTGTCTGCCTTGGAAAGAAGAATAGAAGAGTGTGCTGTCCTGAGAATCGAACCTGTAACTTTCAGCTTGAAAACTGTTAGCTGAACTAGGCGCTCAACCTTCTGAGCTATCTTAATAGCTAATCTACTTTTCATCTACAAAATGAGGGTTTGCATGCCATTCACTTCAGAAAACATATTCCCTTCGACACTGGGATAGGTGTTATGTAGGGATATATATTAGGTACCTCCGATCTGTGGTCGCAGAACTAGTCACATTTTGCTGTTACAGATGCGAACCGCCCTGAAAGAATTCTAGCCGCTGGTGCCTCTGACAGGCTGAGTGAAGTCTTCTGCTGTACTGTGCTACTGAATCTGTATCAGCCCTACCGGGCATAAAAGCAGTGCTTACTTTGTAAAATAATAGGTGCCAGGGCCCTGACCCGGAGGCCAATGCAGCTTGCACCACCCATTGCCCTGTCATCACTGCCAAAACAACTACTAACCATCTCTCTCGCCTACAAGTGCTACAGTTCAGATTATTCCAGATCCCCAAAGCGAAAAGTGGCTGGGGAGGCAGGTATTAGCTTTTTTTAATGTATATTGTATTCATAAACAATTGTTGTTCTGCTCTTCTCTAAATTGATGAGCAGCGCCACCATGTGACAGACTGTCATAAGTGTGGTGATGACAATTAAGTGCCGTTGCAGAGCACCGGAAACCACCGGCTCAAATTAAGCACTGTATTCGCTCCAGCTACATCGACCTAAACACTACTTCGCATGGTAATTCTCAGCAAATAGAGGTAAAAATAGTAGTTATATAGTAGGATTAACGATCAAGTACTAGGCGATGTAGCGGGTGCGATATTATTAGAGGTCAGCATACACGAGTGCCTGACAAGCAGGCTTGAGCTATATGTATAAACTCAAGTGTAGTGAAAGAGAAGAGCTGCCCTGACCAGGCTAGTGGCTCACTTGTCTTTGCACGGGATGACTTTCACCGCTAGCACCAAACAGTGCCAGAGATCTCACCACACCCTGCCCGACAAGTGCTTAATTTGTAAAATAATAAGTGCTAGGGCCCTGACCAGGAGGTCACTGCAGCTTACGCCACCCATTGCCCTGTCATCGTTGCCAATGACGGTACCAAAACAACTACTAACCATCTCTATCACCTGCAAGTGCGACAGTTCAGATTATTCCAGGTCCCCAAAGCTAAAGGAATGGCTGGGGAGGCAGGTATTAACATTTTTCAATGTATTTTGTATTTATAAACAATAGTAGTTCTGTTCATCTCTAAATTGGATGAGGAGCGCCACCATGTGGCAGTGTCATAAGTGTGGTGATGACAATTAAGTGCCGGTGCCCAGCACCGGAAACCAATTAAGTGCTGGTGCCGAGCACTAGAAACTACCGGCACAAATTAAGCACTGTGCCCGACCACAAGGCAACAGCGATGGCTCAGAGGGTGAATTCCTGGCAAGCCCTGGACATGCCGTGAACTAGGAGGATCATGCCTCTTGTCCCTCTATCTCTCTCTCACTCTCTGGCACTCTCACCCATCTCTCTCGCTCTCTCACACCCTATTTGTGCCTCTCTCATATGGTAACTTCAGGTCTTAAAGCCCAGTTTCTATCCTGTCACTTTTCAAAGTTTCCGTCCCTCAAACCCACCCTCCCCTCCTATTCTTCTGCATAGGCAAAACCTCCCTCTTTAAGCGTCTATGGCCTGTTCTACCCTTCTTTCTCTCTTTCTCACACACTCTTTCTGCTCCTCTCTCTCGAGTTCAATAACCACTTCCTACACAAACTACCTATCCCTCTCTATCTCCTGTCTATTCTCTGCAGCTGTCACCAGTGTCAATTCACCATGTCACCTAATTCCACCACACAAATACACTTCACAATTCCACATCTAACAATTCCAATACAACCCACATAATTCCACTCCACACCGCATACATCCACTACACTCCAAAACACATAAGTAAAAACATTATCATTTACAACCCCAATAGCTCTAACTCTCACAAATGCGGGACCAATTGCATTGCAAATGCTTGTTTAGGTAGCTCTCACATAAGGCCTGGCGACAGCTGGGGTTTCACGGCAGACCTAAAAAGCTGTAAATACAGGTTTGGGGTCATTTAGAAACTGCAGGACTAGGTGTCGAATTGCTAGTTTGCCACATGTTGAATAGCGTTGCTAATAATATAGCTGTAAATATTGTAGGCCGGGTTCATTTGCAGCAGCCCAACCAGCTACTAAAGTCAGGCGCACTTCTGCCCCTCTCTGGAATCTTTCGGAATTGCGTGCATCATGTGTCCCTCGGCATGCAGTCAGCGTTGGTGTTCAGATTCTTGAGAGCAGCCACTGGGATGAATCATCGTCAAATAGTGTCTGTTGCTCTAATGGAATTTTGTTGTCTGCTCTAAAGAGGTTTCCCGGGTGTCTCTGAAAGGACGCGTGCCATCCTCCATGCAACCCCAGCATTGGTGTTGCGTCTGCTCAAATCGTTCGATAGTGTCTGTTCTGTTGTCCTGATGGTGTTTAGCTGTGTGCCTTTAGGCGGTGCTTTAAACAGAAATATAGAAGTGCTGGTACTCACTATTTAGAGTACCTGCCTGCCCCCGAGAAGTACTGCTACTAGTCAGCAGTCCTGGAAAGTGCAGGTACTCTCCCTTTTAAATGGAAGAAGTGCAGCTACTTAGTACTAGACAGTACCCCATTTAAAGCCTTGCATTCTGGAGATTTCCCGGTGTCTCTGAAAGGGCGAGAGAAGGGGAAGGGAGGGCTGGGGCCGAGTCTTTTATACGTTACCATGTAACCGACATTGCCCCAGCCCTACACGGCATTACAGCGGCTTGGGCCAGTTGTAAAGTTGTTCCTGTTCCCATGATCCCTGGCGTCCCCTGGCAGCCTGCCCTGTGCCTGGATAGTGTTTCTTATTGTGTCCCTACCTGGACTCAGCCGGTGTTGAGTTTCTTTCGCTCTTTTTTGTTCCCGCGCAGGCCCTGCTCCTGAGCGGCCGTCTGCCCGGAGAGGAGCAGGTGGGCTCGGTTGCCCTCACCGAGGAAGGGGTGAACGTCGAGGACCAGCTGGTAAGTGTGCCCATCTCCATGCCATGGCCGCTCGGCGCCCATCGCCCGTGGGCCCGGCAGCGCGCGCGCGTCACCTCCTCAGACCTGACGTCGCTTCTTCGTTTCTCCTGCAGGTGATCGTCAGGAGCCGCCTCGACCAGAGCATGGAGGACAACCGACACTTAAAGGTAAGCTGAGCTTGCGCTGGATTTCAGACCAGTGTTTGTTACATGGCGACTCGCGAGTGGAGTTCGTTTTCAGCATTACAACATTGTAGAGTTCTAAGCTCAATTAATGACATTAGTGGCCAATATTAGCCCTCAGTGATAACATTGCAGTGTTTGTCTGTTAAACCTTGTTAAATATCAAACATTGTGCCTTGATGTCATGTTCTAAATTACGTTAGCACTCTAGATAGAAAGTTGGGTGCTGGCCAGCCACTTAGAATGATTTTTTGCGGGCTATAGTTATTGTTCAAGTCCCGCAGCCGCAGCCTTCTTTGCTGACAGCCCCTAGCAGGCCCGGCTCCAGGAACTTTTATTTGGGTGGGCCAAGGGTGCATTCGGGTGGGCCACTGCGGGCCCGATTTGTCGCTTTTTTATCAAAAAATAAAGTTTATTTAAACCATCTGTTTTTAAACCATAACACATACATTATCATTTTAAAAAAGTCTACACATTACAAAGTCGTTTTCTTAAGCAATAGAACCCATAATATCCTTAAAACTTAATACTTAATTCCTACCAATTTTAAAACCACTAATTTCATTTTAGATTTCAAGGCACCTCGCTTCTCTTAAGCCTCTATTGGACCAGGGAACCTATAGACACCCTGCATAAATTTCCCAATGGCTATCGCGATATCTAAATGTTCCATATCCGCGAGAAGCTCCCATGCTTGTGAACGCGCCCTAACATCATACTTTAAAAAGATCGGACGAAGTATTAATTTACGTAAATATAAAAATTTCCGGCAGTCCAATAAAATATGTAAAATATTACATTTCATCCCTATATTACACATACAATTGCCATCTTGTTGAATTAGGCCAGATTTTATTGCACTATTTATTACGGCCGGATTAATACCGATTCTAATCCTTAGTACATCCATTCTTAACCAACGATTTGGTAATGTGTCTAGGTAGGGATAGCTTATATCTTTCTCCCAGCTATTACTCATAAATTTTACAGAGTCTTTCATACTCAAATACTCTCTGTCTACTGCTCGTGACAATTCTTTACCCTGCATTCTAAGTACACTCTTTGTTACGTTGATTTGCAATGTCTTCGGATCTATTTCCACGTTCAGGTGATCACAAATGGTCTGAAGTTTGCATCTTGTGGCTTTAGCCCACTTTCGCTCACTAGATTGGATCTCTTTCATGCACCACTGAGACACCTTTGTGACCTCCCCAAGACCCAAACGATTCCAAAATCTAAGCAAACTTAGTTGCACCTGAAAGTTCCACGCAGTCAGGCCAAGTTCCAGTCTAATTGCCTGGATCATTGCCGAGCTGGGGAGAGAGAGTAAAGATTTTAGGCATTTCCCTTCATCTTTATCCCAGGAGCTTTTACCATCAATACATAAGATTTCTGAGCCATATTGGAGTTGCGGAGGAATCATTGCTTTATAGGCCGTCAATAGAGGTTTATGGGACATATCCCCATAACTGTGATTAAATCTTTTCAGCCCACATACCGCTAAATGTGCTTTTACTTTCTGCGCCTCCAGGTGCATACCCCACTTCAAGGAGTTTGTAAACCATATCCCGAGATATTTATATTCATTTACGATGTCTAGTTTTGTTTGGCCCAGGTACCAATTAAACTTCAGATTTCTCTTCCCGAAACACAATATTTTTGTTTTGTCCATGTTTACTGTAAGTCGTTTTGCCATACAGTATTCACTGAATTTATTCAGCTTCCTTTGTAGACCCACCTCAGTTTGGTCCAATATGACTAAATCGTCGGCATACAGCAAACAGGACAAATGCCTTCCATTTACCTTTGGGCTGGCGCCTCTGGCAGACCCCAAAATAAGGGGCAAATCTGCTAGGAATATTGCAAAAAGAAGCGGAGCCAAGACACAGCCTTGCCTTAATCCGTTATTTATCGCTATTGCAGGTGTTAGGCCACCAGAAGTATCTTTAATTACCTGTGCCCAATTTTGGCTATGCAACTCCTGAATTACCAACAAAAGATCTGCAGGGACCTCATAATTTCTCAAGGCCTCCCACAAACACTCCCTATCCACCAGATCAAAGGCTGCGCGGAAGTCCACGAAGCAGCAGTATAACTTGCCCTGCTGCTCCAAGGACTTCCGCGCCACAGCCCACAGAGCAAAGCAGTGATCGATGGTGGAGTGTCCTTCCTTAAAACCTCCCTGCTCAATTGGGACTATCGACCGCTGCTCCACCCACTCCTTTAGTCTACCAAGGATTATTCTTGAGAATACCTTTTCTCCAATGTCCAATAAATTGATTAGTCTATAATTCCTTGGATCCTTCCTTTCACCCTTTTTATGTAAGGGTCTGATTATGGCCCCTCTCCAAGACTTAGGGATACAACCTGTATCTAAGATGGCAACAAACATATGAGATAGGAAACCAGCCCACCAATCTATTTGAGTTTTAATTAGGATGGCGGGAAGATTGTCGGGGCCTGCTGCACGCGATAAATTCAGCTTCTTGATTGTTTCTTTTACTTTCTCTACATTGAAAGCTGGCTTTAGCGCTTCTACACATGTTGTCCAACTTAGTTTTTCCTTACTTATTACCGGGATCCTCCTGGCTTTATATAAGTCACCTAAATAATTTACCCATGCCGCCTCTTCCACAACACAGCTCATATTTTCCGAGATCCTCCCTGCGGCATCCTGTATCAACCTCCAGAACCCTTTTATATTTTTGTTCTCTATTGTCTCAAGTAGGTTTGCCCAACATTTTTCTTTAAAAATCCCTTTTTGCTTCCTTACTAGTGATTTATATTCTTTCTTCAGCTTAAGCAGGATCTCTAAATTCCCATAATCGTAGCATATCCTCTGTCGTCGCTCTATTTTCTGAATGGCCCTTTTTTTATTCTGACATGCTAGGTTAAACCACCTGGGCCTTCCAATATTATACTGAGGCTTTACCGTAACCTGTTTCTTGTCTTTTAGGTGCACTCTAAGACATTGCACTGCCTGAGCTATTTTATCCACGTACCAAGCTACCTGGCGGCCTTCTACGCTATCCATCTTTAAATTTTGTTGAAAGCTTACCAATTTCTCAACATATTCTTCCGTCAATTTTGTGGCCAAGCGCTTTGGATATTCCACATTTTGGGCAATCACTCTTTCACAAGGACTTGTTGGCCCCCTTAAATATTCACAGTACAGAGCATTATGATCACTGTCCCTGCGCTTAATTACCCGGAACTTTTTTACCATTCCATAGTTCCAGGCCTGAATGAAAATATAATCTATAGGGCACTGTTGATTGCCTACTCTAAAAGTCTGTGTAGCTGGCCGATCAGGGTCCATCCTACCGTTAAGACATATTAATCCCATAGAACCCAGAAACTTCCCTAATGCTTCATCCTGCTTAGTGGATAAACACGTGGGAAATTCTGCTGACCCTATATTATAGGAGCTCATGATTTCCTCAAACCAGTGATCTAATTTTCCATAGTTTAATTTATGATTAAAGTCACCCATTATCACCATTGTGTCTTTCCCATACATTTAATTTAATTTAGTTATATCCTTTTTGAAGAACCCCATCTCTGTATCGTATTCTTTTAGGGAACCCCATTGGATATATACATTTATAAGAATCAAGTGGTCACCATTTCCTTCAATACATGGGTAAGATGCCTTACAAACCAACAACCATTTACACAATGTGCTAATTAACTTAACCTCTTTCACTAGCCTGGTTGAGGTGAGAGTCATGATCCCACCCGATGGGTGTCCAAATTTTTTCAACTTCCTAGCTGGTTTGTGAAATTGAACATACCCTTCGACTACTGGGGTGTTGCCGCAAAGCCATGTCTCCTGCAAGCAGATGATATCAGCATACTTTGCCACGTGGATTAAACTATCCACCTTCGTTTGACCTCCCAACCCATTTATATTCCATGAAATTAATCTCAGGCTATGCGGCAACTCGGTGTCCTAATCGATTTCACTGAGACACCCTGACTCATTCAGTCCTCATGAACTTGAACTTAGGATACTATTATCCGGACCCCAACTGCCCCAATGTTTATAGGCCTCCAAATTCTCTACTGCTATGGTAATATTTGCCTTCTCCCCACGTCCCCCTGCTACCAGCTTCACCTGTCGTTCCCCCAAACCTGCATGGAATCTCAGGAACCCTCCTTCTCGCTGTTTCCCTTCCTCAATTTCTACTTCAGCAATTATCCTTATACCCTCTTTTTGTATCTCCTTCTCAGCTTTCTGAATAGCAGCCTTAACAAGTCCTGAGTAGACTTGGACCTTTGTGTATTCTGCACCTTGGTTGTTACTACTAAACCCTACCTGTCTCAAATCCTTTGTACCAATTTCTTTTAAACTTGGGCATTTTGCAAAGGAAAATAAGAGTTGGGAACGATTTAAAGGTACTATCTTCCTTAGTTTTTTCCTCCCAGATTCTTGGACAATAGGTGTAAAGTATATCCACAATTTTTAGCTGGGTTTTTTCCGTCCCACTCACCTCTTCCCTGCCATTCGTTCTTTCTAGGTAGTGTGTTCCCTCTACTTCCTCCAACTACTAAACTTCTAGATGGTTCTTTCTCTCTTAACTTATTTCTATTATTTTTTGAACACTTCACCTCCCTACAAGATTTACGGGTGTGGTTTACAGATGTAATTTTCCCTTCTACGACAGCTTCCACTCTTACAGAGCCGGGTTGCCTCTCTATTTGCCTTCTTTCCCTTTTATTATTTTGCAGCATTCCATCATCTTGGGTTTGTACTCTGGTCTTCAATTCCTTGCCCTTCTCTTTTATAGAGGCCTTCTTTCTTCCATATATCCGAGATGGCCTTTTATGAGGATACCTAAGATGTTGGTTTTTTGGCCAAGAGAACTCTCCCCGCCTCCTTACCAGCATCGGCCATTTGGAGATATACACCTCATGCTGGGTGCCACCCTCCACTGTGGCTCCTGTATTCCTTTCAACCTGGCCTTCTATTATAGTGTCTTGTACTGGTCTAACCATTGTTGGCATCTGCCCCCTTATCCCCTGTAATTCTTCTATTATTCTTTTAAATTGCATTTCATGATTTTTTAACAGGGTATTATTTAGCACTGAGACTTCTAACAGCCCTTGCAACATTTTTTGTAGCATCAGCATAATGTCCAACATAGAGGCAGAAGATGATGTTGTAATGTCCAAGCCCAGCGTACCATTCCGTAGTATTTCATTTAATGAGTCTATGAGCTTGGGGCTTTGGTTCCCTGCATGATCCATACTTCTGTTAAACGTAGTTCTTGAAGCAGAATTTGACAGGTTAATGCAGGCCCCCACGTCTTTGGACCCGTTCCCTACCAATACCTCGTCCTCACCCCTAACGAGGAAAAGATCCGAGGTGAAGATGAAAGTCTTGGTTCCATGGGAGGGTCAATGAGGCTTGAGTTACTCTGAATAAGGTAGGAATCAGCAATCTCCGCGACCTCCTCTACACTTTGTGGCTCCTTATTGCTTTCTTGGGCTTGACCTTTTCCCGGTGTAAGTGCCCTCTTAAAGTGCTTCCCCACAAAGTCCTTTATTGATTTGGACACTAAGCCACCTTCTTTCCCACAACCTTGCAGTTTAATTCCTGCGGTGGATTTCTTAGTGATTTTCTTCACCTCCCTTTTATCATTTTTCGTGGGGATTGTAGCTTGCACACCTTCGGGGCCCCCTTCAGGCCCCCCTTCAGGCCCTTCTTCAATTGACGCCACCTCGAGCTCAACGATTTGATCCAATGTGTCCTTGCAAATTTTTCTTGCCTTTGCCTTTCTTGGCGCCATTCCAAAATCCTCCTTATATAAACTGAATGACTATATAGTACTTCTATTCCGTGGGTTTTCCAAATGGAAGCAAAATGAGCTCTCGGGCCCCTGGCTTTCCCTCCTTAAACCCTTCAGATCAGTGTCCACAAACTCAATAGGAACTTTGCATCACGCCTCTTCTTACTCTTCCTGAGCTTTTTATACTCAAGCCCAGGTCTGGAATAGGCTTAAAAACAATAAAAAAAAAATTAAAAAAAAGTTTTAAAAAGCACTTACCTCCCCTGTGTGCTATTTGTCGCTTATATTGCTAGCCAGGCCTGCTTCTGGGCCCTCCTTTATCTCTCCTTAGTCTTACAAGGCCCAGTAAAATGCACTCTTTTCAAAATCTCTTTCTAAATGTTATCACTCTCAAAAAGTGGGTTTTTTTTCCATGTAATGTCCCTTTGATGGGAAGAGGAGGTTTCTAAGGTGGGAGTATCAGGCAAGTGACACTACTCGGCCACCCTCTGTGTGAGCCTTCAGGGAGAATCCCTCTTCATTACTACCTCCACCTCACCCCTGACTCTGCAGCGCACTCCCTTACAGGCTTGATTATCCACTTTTCTACCACCCCTCTGCAGTGCATCTTATCTCGCAGCTGACCTTGGGCCCCAGCCCCATATCAGCCACCATCCGGTTCCACTTTCATTGTTCCCGGTAAAAACATTAGTAAAATCACCTTCAAACTTGAAACATTGAATATAGCAGTAAATGTAATTAGCATGCACTTTAAAGTATGCTCCACAGTTCTCCTAATCACCCGACTGTTAATTAAATAAACGAAAACAGAAAGGCCATGACAGGGCTTGCTTTAGTGCTGGTGCAAAAGTTTTTTTGGGGCCCCACCAATGACCTCTTTCTCCGTAGATACCTTTACTACCACCCTCCAACAGTGCCCTTCATCTCTCCGTAGCCCCTCTCCCTCATGACCTCCTCCTCAAACTCCCTCATTACCACCCTCCACCAGTGTTGCTCGTCTCTCCATAGCTGCCCCCCACCCCATGACCTCCTCCTCGGATTCCCTCACTGCCACCTTCCACTAGTGCCCCTCATTTCTCCGTAGCCCCCCACCCCATGACCTCCTCCTCGGATTCTCTCACTGCCACCCTCCACTAGTGCCCCTCATTCTCCGTAGCTCCCCCCACCCCATGAACTCCTCCTTGACTTCCCTCACTGCCACCTTCCACTAGTGCCTCTCATCTCTCCGTAGCTCCCCCCACCCCATGACCTCCTCCTCGGATTCCCTCACTGCCACCCTCCACTAGTGACCCTCATCTCTCCGTAGTTCCCCCACCCCATGACCTCCTCCTCGGCTTCCCTCACTGCCACCCTCGACTAGTGCCCCTCATTCTCTGTAGCTCCCCCCACCCCATGACCTCCTCCTCGATTCCCTCACTGCCACCCTCCACTAGTGCCCCTCATCTCTCCGTAGCTCCACCCCATGACCTCCTCCTCTGATTCCCTCACTGCCACCCTCCACTAGTGCCCCTCATCTCTCCGTAGCTCCACCCTCACCCCATGACCTCCTCCTCGGATTCCCTCACTGCCACCCTCCACTAGTGCCCCTCATCTCTCCATAGCTCCAACCCCCACCCCATGACCTCCTCCTCGGATTCCCTCACTGCCACCCTCCACTAGTGCCCCTCATCTCTCCGTAGCTCCAACCCCCACCCCATGACCTCCTCCTCGGCTTCCCTCACTGCCACCCTCCACTAGTGCCCCATATCTTTCCGTAGCTCCCCCCCACCCCATGACCTCCTCATCGGATTCCCTCACTGCCACCCTCCACTAGTGCCCCTCATCTCTTTGTAGTTCCCTCACCCCATGACCTCCTCCTCGGATTCCCTCACTGCCACCTTCCACCAGTGCCCCTCATCGCTCCATAGCCCCTCAACCCATGACCTCCTCCTCGGCTTCCCTCACTGACACCCTCCACTAGTGCCCCTCATCTCTCCGTTGCCCCTCTCTCATATACATTTCATTTGTTGTATAGCGCTACTCATATCAGAGTAGGGTGTCACAGTACTTTACATCACGCACACAGTATACAGAGACAATAAATCAGTCTACGGGGAATGTCACATAAGCCAATGAGGATTACAAGGTATAGGAATCACATGTCATCCATACTGGTGGGCTATATATTTTACGAGGGTTTGGTCTGGAGAAGCACAAACTCAGGATTTAAAGAGTACTCCATTAGTTGGGGGTTGGCTTTACTGATAAAAATGTATAACTGCCCAAACAAACTCTTTTTAGCAACATTAGAATAATGAAAGACTGAAGAAGTTCTAACTATATCACAACACAAAAAAGCGAAGTTTGTATGCAGCTCTTTGATGACAGTTCATAGGTCAAGTCTATTTTAGGATTGTAACTTCTGAACTGCAAGTAACACAAGGATCTCTGTGACAAAGGCAGTAACCCCCTGAGCTATCCACATAAAAATCAGTTTATCTGCATTTAAAAACTAAACAGACAAATTGCAGGATCATAAATCACCAGTTATCTGAACATTTTTTATTGTTGTTGCACATCGGTGGCAGATTTACTGCGAGGGCCAAGGTTCATGTTTGGGTGGGCCAGGCTCATGTTTGGGTGGGCCTGGCCCACCCGGCCCACCCCCTACAACCGGGCCTGGCCCCTAGTCTGCACCTGCCCCTCCGGAATGCCCGGGGGCCTGAGAGCCCCGTGGGAGCACTTGTGCGTCATAAAGCTACAGCTGTCGGAGCGTGATGACGTATGCAGATGCATGCATCACCACACCTGAGTTCCAGCGTGTCCGGATGTGGTAAATTTTAAGAAAATAAATAAATGCACGAAAGTTTATGTAGGTTAGGGGCCACCCCATTTCATTACAGTATTTCACAGTCACTCGATTTAATTTATTGTCTATCTATTGATATTTCTCAAACACACACTTAATATTTTATTTTCTCTCAAATGATATTTCATAGTCAAACAATTACCAATGTATTAATAATTAGTATTTGACTACCAACCAGTTGATATTACTTGCGCATTTGTATATTTTGATACCTCTTAATGTATTCTCTCAATCAATTTTAAAAGTATTAATTCGATTTTGTTAAATTCACAGAAAGAGCTGCAGAAATCCAAAGAGGAAGCCAGAAATCTACAGGGAATAAAGGTAAGATATATCCAGTTATGTGGATTTAAGGAAAATGAGATATTTCAAGTACTTTCACTGAACATCTTAGCATCAGAGCATTGGTGACATCTTGATTAATTATTTATCCCAAGCTACAAGGGGAAACTAAATGATAATATTAGATTAAAGTTCCTTATACATGGACTCGTCTCAATCTGAATTCACATTGGTTGTGGAAGTCATTTAATTAAGGGCACAAACTCTTCTGATATCAACATTTTTCCCCAGGATGCCTTGCAACAGAGAATGGCTCAGCAGGAAAGTTCTGTTCTCCAGCTCAAGCAGGAACTGCTGAGGGCAAACTTGGACAAGGACGAGCTGCGCAGCCAGAATGTAAGTCTGCATCTGTGTATAATGCAAGGCTTTCACGTAGGTTTTTATATGTACAGTGTTTTTTTGCAATCAAATAATACGAATGGCATAATCTCATTGGTTAAAAGCTATCGTAATGAGTATGTTAATAACATCAACGTTAGATCTGACATCAAGTAGTGAGGGGGAAACGGTTTAACAAAATACGTAATGTCTGATATACACAGATACAACTCAGAAATGCATACAATTATAGTCCAGGTCAATTTATATAATTAATCTGGTTAAACGTTTTCGACCATCATTTTACCAGGCGATCTTAGAATCCATTTGCTTCTTTAGGCTGTCAACCTTTGCTTATAAGAACAGCTTACAATTAAGTTGGACTAAATCCTTTAAGCTACAGTAGGAGTAATCTGAGCTTTTTTTTTTTTTTTTTTACCATTGGAGTCTTAAGCTAGTATCAAAATCATTGGTGTGTGCTAACGTTTAATAGTATCTTTCTTAAGTAATGGTTCACCCGAGTCTTATGTTCACTTCTGATTTCGAGTGTTGGGTGATAATTCGCAAAACTCCGAGCCATACCAGAATTGAAGTAGCCTTTAACTAACTTGTTAGTGGTCCTACACCTCTACAGAGTAGGGTCACTGAGACATGCTATTATGACATAGGCAGTAGCGCAGTAATGCAAAATGATGAGGCCCTCCTGCAGAATGTGAGGAGGGGCCTCCGAGACTCCCATATCTGACAGATATTCATTGGTCTTGGTCTCATTTGGTGCCCTTGAGGGTTGGGGGCCACCCTGTGCCATGGGGAAGCAGGGGCCTGAATTACACCCTTAGTGCGGGGACCCTACCAAAAAAACATGGAATCACCCCCAATTTGTTTTTAAAAGAAACCTTCCGGGCTCTACGCGCAAGTTTCACCTGCAGTGTACTCTTTACGGCCATACTTGTTTTGCTGAGTCAGCAATATAAAATACTTCCCTGACCTTTGACTTACTCTGCCTAGCTTGTCCACCTTTTAGGAGTTCCAGTCCTTAAATAAACTTCCCAAATCTGTCAGTACACCTGTGCACCTTTCGAGGTTTAGTGTTTTTTTTCCAGGCTCTTTGATCTTTTCCATCATGACCTCTCCATCTACAGACTTGACTTTATTTTGGCCTTCAACCAAATGCAGCATAGTTGGGAGAAGTGTGGAGGAGTGTGTCAGGAACAAAGAAAGGCATATCATGATTTGAAACAAAACTAGTGTGTACGGTGCAAAAGTGCATCACTGTGAAATTATAAAAAGTGCGCTGCCGACTGTGTGAGACGACTCACCAAAGTACTGCCCTTGCCTGGTTTAGGCTGGCTGACCAGCCTCTGTTGCACTCTTTTCACGTACTGGGCAGATGCAGGACAATCCGTACTCTCAAACCCGTCCAACAAAAGCCCCACAGGAGAGATTCCAGTTTTAAGACAAAAAGGTGTCTCAGTTGGGGCCATCAGGCTGTTCATTCCTTAATGGGAGATGTGCTAGTTACTGGGAGTGGCAGTTGGGGGTGTAGCCCCTTAGTTGTGCACCTCATTCTGTGTCCTGCCCCCTTCTCACATAGATCATTGTACTTGGGCTGCTATGTTTCATGCAAAGGGTGCAACCTCAAAGCGCTTCCGTTGCAGCCATTTGCTTTTAAGCTCAGTGGTTTCAGCGGTCAGTGGAATAAAAACAATTCCTACCAGCTGCCTCCCAGAGTCTAGTCATGCATGTGTTTTACCCCACTTAAATTAAGCAGAGGTCTAAGGTATGTTTTCAGTGCTTAATTTGAGCCGGTGCTGGCACTTAATTGGTTTCCGGTTCTCGCACCGGCACCTAATTGTCAACACCATACATAGAACAGTCTACCACATGGTGGCGCTGCCCATCTAATTTAGAGATTTGCAGAACAACTGTTGTTTAGGAATACAATATGCATTAAAATTGCTAATACCTGCCTCCCCAGCCATTCCTTTAGCTTTGGGGACCTGGAATAATCTGAACTGTCGCATTTACATGCGAAAGAGATGGTTAGTAGTTGTTTTGGCAGCGAGGACAAGGGTGATGGGTGGTGCAAGCTGCAGTGGCCTCCTGGTCAGAGCCCTGGCACTTAATATTTTACAAATTAAGCACTGTATGTTTTCACTGTGCAGTTTATAAACAGAAGGCGAGCTTGAACTTTTAAAGCTCCAGGCTCGGGTAAAAAACTTTTCCTGTACACAAAATGCCTCATATGGGATATCTCCCTGGACATTAGTTCCACCCCCACTTCTTCTTTCAGTATTCACCGCCATGCCATACTTTTTTTTGTATTACTAGTTTTTTATTCTGTATTGCAACCCATTTGAGGCAGTTTATTATCCTTTCTTTCTGTACTATTATTTATTGTATTTTGTTGCAGGACGAATTGCAAAGGAAGCTTGACGAGAGAAGCAGCCTGCTCGGAGAATATAAAGTAAGACGCCTGCACAGTCCTTTCCTGTTTGTTTCTTTTTTTTTCTGAGCATTGCATTTCCTTGTGTGAATTTGTCAGCTTGAATCTCTCCACCCTGACGGCTTGAATGAGGAATACCGTCCAATTCTTGCCAACCAGTGTGCATTTTGCCTCTTTAGTATTGTGAATTGCCATTGATACTGGCAAAAAACTTCGTCCCTTCCTGGTAGAAGTATGTGCATTCCCCTTCCTATGATATATACATGGGCTGTGCTTGATTCTGCTCCCCAAAAAAGACAGGCATCCAAGGATTTCTGCACAAAGACCACAATCGCCCTGCTGCCCAGCTTTTTATACCATGAAACGGTGCGTGGTGTCTGGCAGCATAGGCAACAGGACTGTTTCACAAGCATAACCTTAGAAATATTCACTTTCAAACGTAAGGTCCATTTTGGTTTGTATTACTGCTTCATTTTTAGTTTAAAATGTTGACGTGTTAGCGCTTGAATGCTATTACCAAAAGCATTTAGTGGCATTGTAGGATTCATAAAAATTCTGCTGTTATGTTCCAGTAACAACCTCTTGAGCACATACAAGAGTGACAGCTAGCAATCAGTCTCTGTGGGGAGTTTTAAAGACTGGTGATTACAAAACGACTCCACTGATAGAGTGAGTTAAAAAAAAAAAAAAATTGTAGCGGGCAGTTGGGAGATGTGATTTCTGTGACCTCCGACGCCCCACACACAACTCTTTCTAATCCTTATTGAGGGATTTCACATAAAATGAAAAGAACCACGGGGCTCGAATATTGAATTTCAAAATTTGCATATTCATATCCTTCTCTTGTGCTTTAGCCTTAGAACAAGAGCCTTAAATAAAGGATAACTGGTTGAGGTGTGGTATGTTTATGATTAAAGGGGCTGCATTTGTTTTCAACTGCAAACATCTGGCTGCAACATTATGGCCTGCTAAAAACATTTTTTGTGTAATCGCGAAGTTCAAATTCTGAAACTGGCCACAGGCCATTAAGAGAAGTAGTTGGTGCGAGTTTTAAAATTTCAGATTGAAGTGCATTAGAACGTTTTTTGATTTATGGGCACTCATAAAAAGCCAGTGTTTAATTTGTAAAAAATGAAGTGCCAGGGCCCTTCTCGGAAGACCACTGTAGCCTGCACCACCCATACCCTGTCAACCCTGCCAATGGCAGTACCAACATAACACCTAACCATTGCACTCCTACAAGTGTGACAATTCCTACTATTTCAGGCCACCCAAAGCTTTAATAATGTCCCGAGAGGCTGGTATTACTCATTTCCAATGTATTGACTCAATAAACAGGGTTGTTGTGCTCATCTCAAAATTAAAAAAAGACAGCGCCACCATGTGGTATACTGTCACTAGAGCCGGTGCTGACAATTAAGTGCTAGTGCCGAGCACCGGAAACCACCGGAACAAATTCAGCACTGTAAAGTGTACTTTACAAGATTACGAAACTATCCTTACGGTCCAGTTGCCTCCATTATATAACAGATTGACACTAAACAGCATGTTGTGTTCAGAAATAGGGTTGAGCTTTCCTTGTACAGTAAAAAAAATCACAAAATAATCAAATATCGTTGACAATGATCATTCTCAATAGCTCCTTCATCGCTCTTCCGCACCCGAAAAACAATGTGTAAACACTTCTACTTCAGTTCGATTCTGAACTGGAATGGATGCTCATATAAAGACATAGTAGCTACCTACAAACCAATCTTCAGAAAATACTCCACTCACTATAGCCTCACATAAATCTTTTTTTAAATTAATTTTGCCATGGTCTACCAAAAAAACCAGAACAAAGAAACTCCTTCACATAACTTAGGACACACCATAGTACCATGAAAGTGCACGAACCAGCTGAGTTAACATTGATATGTTCTCAATTCCAACTGGCAAAATAAGGATTTTAGAAGTATTACAAACATAAATTCCCCTAACCCATGCAAAAAGTCCCCCAGTGGTTCATGTTTTCCAGCAGCATAGGTCTGTGCAACAGAGGAGGGCATGGGATGTTACATGTCTGGTGACTATGTAAACATCTTCAAATGTATACAAAATGACCAATTTTTGGGCGTTCATAAGTGTTTTCCGTATAATTTTCCCACTATGGAAAACTAGGGTCAATATTAAGGGTTTGTCATGGGTGGGAAAGGGGTGGGAACACTCCCGTCTTTTGTAGGGATGCTACCTACGTTCCCTGTAGAGGTTTTTACCAGAAAGTGAAAATCACTCCGATATCAGTCCTGAAACTGGGTTAGCTTTAGGAGAGCTAGAGTACAAGGCTTAATCCTGTAAACCAATTAATGTTGTTGATTCTCGGGTGCAACCCTATTGGATTCTGCGAATTTCCAAAAAGAGTGAATGAAACACACATACATATTAATGTCTACTATTGTGAAGGAGTCAAATTTACACACATCTGTGCCATTACAGAAATCCATTAGAAGCCAAGATTAAAATTAGACTTTTAGTTGACTGATCTCTGAGTCTCACCTGACTTCCAGTGCAGTTCTTGGATGACTATCAAGCGTGTGAAAAAACAAACATTGAAATAGCACCTCTTATTGGCATACCTTCTTTTAGCCATTCCTTGTCTGATTGCCCCAGATAGAGCTGTCCTTACTTTGATGGTATTTCACATGCATTCATCTGTTTCCTTTCCAGAAAGAAATTGGCCAAAATGAACGCCTTTTACAGCAGCTTCAGGCTAAACTGGATGAATCCACGAAGAAACTTTCAGAGTCTAGCCAACATAAGGTACTTAGTACAATGAGGGCTTACCTATGGATCAACAACAAGGATTCTGAAATGGATGTTGTCTACTGATGTCTTGTTGGTTTTAGAGCCCGGAATCTTCCTCTGTTTGATTTTTGAGACCTATTGTGACATTATTCCTTTGATTTCTATTTCTAAAATCTCCTTAAAACTGCTGCTGTGTTCAAGCTGTAGGTGCTCCAAATATGTGCCACCATGACAAAGAGATTTCAGTTTCTCCCAACAGTTATTTCAGTCCCCATCAGTGGACAGGCCTCCTTTAACTAGTTTACTTTGTGTTTGATGGTGTCTGTTTGGGTTTTGGGTTCCAGAATTTCCCATTTTTGGAGATGTCTAGTTGAGATTTAGATTCCAAAATATTGCTTGTCTGATGATATCAAGTTGTGTTTTCGAATCCTGAATGTCCCTTTGCTTCATTGTGTCTCTACTTTGGATTCCAGGGTGTTCTGTTTTTTTGGTGTTTGGTGGCATGGTTGGACCTTATATTACAGAACATCTCTTTGGTAATCCCTGGCTTGGTTCTGGATTTCAGAATTCCACTTTGTTCAATGATGTCTGTTTGGGTTATAGATTCTAGAATACCCCTAATGTCTGATTTGGTTTTTAATCGAAGAATGTCCCTTAGTGCGAAAATGTCTAGTTTTAGACTCCAGAATATAGTTTTGTCTGATCACTTCTAGCTATATTTTGGAGTCCAGAATGTCTTTTCGTTTCATAGTCTTTGGTTGGGCTTGAGAGTCCAAAATGTCCCCTTCCTTCATAGCATCTGGTTCAGCTTTGGATTCTAGAATGCCCCTCTGTTTGATGATGTCTGGGAAAGTTTCAGATTCTAGAATGCCTATTTAAGAACTTCTGTCTGCCTTTTGGATTCCAGAATGCTCTTTTGTTTCACAGTGTCTTTTGAGGTATGACACCTATTGTGATGCAATTCATCCAGACCCCTCAAGTGACTTCTTAAATCTCCTGTTCAGTTGTAGAATAGTGACATCCCACAGGCATGATCATAAAGCACATTTATCACTTCATATATTTAGAGGGGTGTGTGTCTGTGTGTGTGTTGGGTGTGTGTTTTTTGTGTATAGAGGTGGACAAGCTCACACATTAGCAGAGAGAGTCGAGGGTCTGGCTTGGCTCTAAGAGCCCATGCAAAAGCTGATCCCATGAAAATATTTGGCATGCAACTCATGCAATAAACATCATGTAAAGCTGCTTCAAAGTTAAACAAAATGAATTAACATGTAGAAGTGTTTCACCTTATTTTCTCAGATTATAACTCCTCATCGGGAGGTAGTTATTAAAAGGGATAGTTTTTAAACATGAACCTAGAAACTTTCCTGCCCCGGCCCCCTACCTTGACGTCAATGCCATTAGTTAAGTAAGAAGCAAGTCAGTTGTCAGTATACTCTAAATGTGGCCTTGGGTTCTTAAAATAAGTGGAACAACATTGCAGGCTATTAAATCAAACACAAGAAAGGTTTTTGTACGGGGCACATCCTGAATTAATGTTTTTGAAGGTGCTCTTGCATGTAATACTGAAGAAAAGGGAGGCTGTGTGAAATGCTGTTGGTGTTTGGTGTATCATTCCACCTCTCATGGAGCGCTTGCAGTGCAATGCATTAAGCACCGATTTGCATCCCTGAGTATTTTGAAACATTACACATACAATTCTTTATCTCATTGATGCATTGTAAACAGACACCAGTGTTCTAACTGCAACTGGCTTTTATTCATATTTTAATGAGGACTGAGAATGCACACCAGGTCTATTGGGTTTGAGAATGCTTCTAATAGTTAGATATGTTAAGCACTACATGCTGTCTTACAGTCATGTGAGAATGTAAGTTTAGATCTCTAGTTAGCTGTGCAGGTATAAGGTATTTGATAAGCAATAGTCATCCGATCAAGAGAGCCAATGGCGGAATGTTCTTCCATCTACCTGGCCTGGTAGCTATTCAGTAGGTGAGGAAAGGAGTTCTGAGCGATGTGGGGTGGCGAGAGAAAAGAGCAGGTGAGTGGCGTCTGTAACATGACAGTAGCACATGTAATGTTGCCTGTTGGTGTACATGTTGTGTTGGATTTGTTCACAATGACACACAATGCCATTGCCAATACCACCATGGTCCATAAATTATTTCCTTGAGAAGCCCAATGGGCCTGCTCCCTTGATTATGTAACTTGGTTATGTCTATATTTTTCAGACTGATTTCGAGAAGGTCCTTGACCACAAAGGCTTGCTTCTGCGTCATCTGATGAACCGGGAACAAGACCAGGTATGTTCAAAAGAAAGACACTTTACAAGTAGTGTGTACATTATAATTGGGCACCAGGGAATGCAGGAGTCATGTTTAACCATAAAGTTAACCACCTTGTAAATTTTAGTACAGTGAGTTCCCCCCAAAAAAATCTTTGTGTGGTGGTCATATAATACCATGAAATGAAACAAAAACAAGAGCTCAGTGGGAACTCGAAATCGGTTTAGCGACAGAAGTAATGAGCCATGAACATGCCATTACTTGGTACGAGATGAACTCCCGTTTCTTCCAACCTGCTGCCGCATGGGTCACTAAGAGAGTAGGAGCGGGGTCATCTAAAGTAAGGACCAGCATTAGTGCCGATACAGGATACCTGGCAGGGCCACAGCATGAAATGTGCAATGTGAGAACAGCGGCTAAGCTGGTAACATATCTCAGTGGTAAGATAACTCTGTGAGTAAGCCATCAGTTTGCTGAGGTCAGTGTACAACCAGATAATCATAAATTAAAATTACTGTAGACTTTCATCCATATGGGGTATATAAAATAATTACCATTAATCTGAAGTCATTGATTACACTTGTATTTACAGCTGCATGAAGCTACAAACTTGTGGCAGTTTGTGTCTAGAAGAACTATTCTTCATAATAATCTTCTCCACCAGTCTCCATGTTTGCGTAGTTCTACAAAAAGTAACGTTTGCTAGTTGACTGCATTATATGATTGGCATACTTTAGGAAAAAACAGAGCACATTTTAATTAACAACAAGGTGTATTAGCCTGGATGAAGCACTTTATGCCAAATTCACCAAGTATCGGTTCCTCGTTAGTGAGATGTGGGGTTAAAGCAGGATCCTAAATTCTTCCCTAATCCTAATATTGAGTCTAAACTTGGCTATTCGGAATTGATCAAAAACTTTGATTGCCAGTAACTTAGGTTGACCTTCATTTAGACATGGAAGAACGGTGCAAGCTGGCTGCCTGCACTAGGTACCCCCCTTAACCCATGTCTAATCCACATCACCCCACATAAGGGCAGCTGGTTGGCAGGTTTAACCTTCTGCTAAGCAGACAACCGAGCCATGGCAAGGGTCATGATTGACATCATCATGGTTTAGCATACCCAAATGAGATGACTGTCCCTGAGCTGTGTAGCCATGAGCTGTCAGAACAGAAATCTCAGACATTTGCCTTTTGCCAGAGGATGCTAATGACCCCTAGGAAACCTAATCCTAGGGATGACTGAGGTGCTCGAGAATGCGTGGCTTAGGGGTGCCCATTTTCCCCTCCCTAGCATCTTAGTCCTCAAAGCTACCCAGTACACATCCGCAGAATACCTGTCATAACCTCGATAACCCATAAAGACCCAAGTAGGAGTGGGTAGAAAGGGGACATGTTTGCCACCTGGGCATGTTGGGAATGCAAATTAAGTACTGGCACTCCATTCCAGCATGGTGGGGGGTTGACAGGCTAGTGGGGTTCCACCATCCAATTGTTGGTTTTACTTTGCCCCGTCTAAATATTTGAGGCCTAGAGGCAGATGGGAGGATCTTGGCAAAGTAATGAACTTAGGCTGCTGTCTCCTTCTAAGGCCTCAAATATACCCTGAGGCCTTTTATCATGCTATGATGACTTCCCTGGGCTTCAAGAACTGTAAGCACTCATAAGTAAGGATTCACCTAGTCTAAAGCATTATACATACAACTGGACTTTTTATGTCTTACAAATCGCAATTTGATGTAACCCTTCTGTTTGCATTGCTTTGATATGTTTTTTTTTCTATTTTCTTGCCTACTCAGAAGTCATCCAGATTTCAAATGCAGTGCATGACGTCTTTTTTATGACATTTGAGTGTTAATTTTGTCCAAGGGACTCTTCTCTAATGTTTGCTACCACCTGTGATCTTCTTCTTTTTACTACAGGTTCTTCCCTACAACAGTCACTCCTCACACAGCAATGGCATCCTTCGTAAAGCACCAGCCACTGGCTCCACTGCTCCGAGAGTTGTGAGTACTCTCTTGCCTTGCACCCCTATGACGCGTATGTCAGGCCATGTTTACAACTGTTGTGCATAGCAGCTGTTCCTTTGCTCAGCCACCGCCTTTGCCAAGGGCAACAGCTCATATAATCAATCAATCAGGGGTTTGTAAAGTGCAACTACTCACCTGTGAGGATCTCAAGGCGCTGGGGGTTGGGGGGGTGGCGGCTCCATAGAGTGGTGTGGTCATCTGAAGAGCCAGGTCTTGAGGTCCTTCCTGAACTGGAGAAGTGTAGGGCTTTGCCGGAGGTGGAGGGGAAGGTCGTTCCAGGTCTTGGCTGCGCGGTATGAGAAGGACTTTCCACCCGTTCTGGTCTTGTAGATGCGTGGGATGGTGGGCAGAGAAATGTCAGCTGATCGGAGGTTTATTTTTGGTGTGATGCAGCGCGTACAATAAAAACTATTCTCCTCCTAGGTTACTTATAGGTCATCCAGGGGCAAACTATATTTCTCATATCCACATGACGATGGGGCCCATAAACATCGTCTAACACACACACACACTCCTGGATTTCCTTTACACCTTTATGAAATTCTGTACTCCTAGGAGAAGCATGAGAACTAAATGGAGAACACCTTTTATGTACCGCTGGAAGAGCCAGGATATCTTATTACCTTAATTAGTCACTTTCTTTTAGTTATTTCTTAAGATATTCCTGCTCATTGTTTGTCGATGAATCATTCATTTAAGAAATTAGTTCATAGTGATTGAGACCAGCTGAATCACAATAAACAATTTCCTATGTCACAATCATTTAGGAAAATAACCACTGAGTCATTTTGAGTTTAAAGAATCTTAAATTTTATATAATTTTAAAAGCATGGAAAGAATTTTTAATACTTTATTCAATTATTCAATCTTAAATTCACAATTTTATTAAACATAATCAATTTATTGCAGAAAGGAAATTTTTGTCATGAAGCCAAAACCCTAATTACCTGCCTAGCTTCCTAATTTAGCCTAATGATTTCTAACCTAAGTTAGGAATTAGAAATAGCCTGATTCTCATACTCAACTGTAAAATTAAGACAGCAACAGCAACTTCAGCTCGTCAGCATCAGCTACCTGCAACCCGTCTCCTCTAACAGTCTTTCAGCATCTCCCGCTCAATAAGGGATCGATCAGGACCACCCAGCACTGGAAGCCACCAACACGACTCTTCAACTCCTCTCCTGACTGTGACTGCAACCACGTCTCTCGAACTGCCTGGAACTGACCCCCTCCCACTAAGAGTAGGCCCTCTTATACCCTAATTCTAACTTTGCTAACTAACTGTTGCAACATTAATATCACGCTTTTCTTTCATTGGTCCATGTATGTCAGCTTATTCATTCTTTAATCAAGTTCTCTTGGATTCAAGGGTCCTTGGATCATTTCCTTTCCCATACGCTTAAACATTTCCATCCGATTCGATCAGTTCATTTGTAACTTCTTTCGACACATTCGAGAACTCCGCAGTCATTGTCCTTTCTCTTGGACTTGTTTCTCACGGGCTCTCTGCTGATCATCATGGCACACTATCAGTTCAATTAGGTCACACCAGCCTTGACCATTTCTTGCATCCTAGCCTCTCAGAGACATCACGAGGTTCCAGATTTCTTCAATCTCATCCCGTACCACGTGTCCCCTTGCGCCTGCGCACATCTTCCCACTGGCGGCCATTTTATATCGCCACTCGGTTATACTTTAGAAGCACTAATTTGAGGCAAATAAAACATAATTAAAATAGAGAAAAATATCCCTTTCGTTTCCCTCCCGTCTACGTACCCCAATTAGTTGTTACCTAGCAGAAAGCAACATTTAAGCTGTTCCTTACTTACCATCACTATTTGTTTTTGCAACAACACGTTTTATTTCTATGAAGCACAATTAACATGCATTTATTTTTATTAGTACGCATTTATTTTTACGTTATAATTAGACACACAGACATTTATTAATAGATTATTTAGCACACACATTGGCATATTACCATTCCCACACATAGTGTTGATTAATACATTTAAACGAACATTTTATTTAATTAATTATAAAATTTGTTAGGGGTTAAAATTTTTATTTTTTCTGCTCCATCAATCCCCCCTTTGGTGATTTTTAAATCACCACATAAAACTCAAGTCATACTTCTTTTCAGGCAGCATGTCTTTCATCCTTTGCCTTCTGTTATTTATACATCTGTTTCTTCTTCATCTTGCCTTTTAGTCTCTTTATACATGCTTTCTTTCATTTTCTCCAACTCAATTTCACCCATTTCTCTCTCTCTTTCTCTCATTATTCTATTATTTCTTCTTATTTTATTCTGTCTTACTTTTCTCTTTATACATGTTATTACTATTTTCAACATCATGGCTAATAATATTACTATAGTTGCTACTATTATAACTTTCCCTATCACTAGTCTACTCATCCTAGTTAACCAATTCGCTACTGAGGAAAACCCTCTACCCAGTTTTCCCAAAACACTTTCAACCTCCAGTGGAAGTAGTTCTTTGTGCAAACTTGTAATATTTGTAATATACTTCTGTATATTTTCACTGTTATCCGGAATGTAAGTACAACAATGTTGGACTTTCAACATTCCACAGACTCCACCCTCTTTTGCCAAAAGAATATCAAGGGCAAGCCGATTTTGCATCACCATAGCTCTCATGGCAACCATTTCGGTATTTACCATTAAGAACCCTCCCGCAGTATCTGTAGATAAACGATCTACTACTGTGGATAACTTCCGAATTTTAAATGCATTCAAAGATATTCCCACTGCTGGTATCAATGCTCCAAAAATATCACCTACAATTTCTGAAAAACTTTCCCTCTTTCTACGTGTAAATCTATTAATCATCTTGTATGTTCCCTTTTCTTCTCTGTCCATGTGAAAATTTTTGGAAAGACCAGGCCTACATAGCAAGTTCCATACCAATGGTCCGGTAACCTGTAATAAGCTCTATTCCCACAAATATAATAGATACCTGGAAATATTGGGTCCTTTCCACCTTTGAATCCCCAACCTCCCAGAATTTGATAATTGTCATGGCAGATACTGGAACCTACAAAGTAATTGTCATAGACGGTCTTATTTCTTCTAATGCACAACTTTCCTGTTTGCGGCCAGTCTAAAGTCATTGCTGCATTTATCTTTTTCCCTTCATAATTTCCTTCCTCAAACGTCCATAAGCGTTTTCCTTCCTCTTTTATTGCTTCTTTCTGAAACTTCATTCTTCTTTCTTCAACCATTTCTAAAAATACTTTTTCTTCTTTCTTTAACTCACAGGTAAGGTTGTTACTAACTATTTCTTCTAACGTTAATTTTCTATGTTCTAAAAAGAATTCTCCTAAAACCTTTGCTGGTTTTACTTTGTTAAGTTCTGGTACTACTGGAATGTTTGCAAAAATCTTATCTATATCAGTATAATAAGATTCTAATCTACCTGTTTTATAAAATAAACTTGCTATCACACTACATGTTATTCCATAAGTCAAAGGTAGGTGATGATAAGTCACACCTTCGGATACTGATGCAGGCAACTGCATACAAACATAACAATCTCTTACGTCCATTGTTTTTACGTACTCATACAACAACTTTGTAAAAACATTCTTTGAGAAATCTGTTACTGACCTATCCTTATGCAACTCTGCACTACTTCTTAAAATAACTGGTTCTTTATTACTAGTTTCTTTTTCTGGTTTAGTATCATTTTTTGCTTCTATCACAGCTACACTAATAGGAATTGTGATTGCTAAAACTATCCATATGGTCATTAATAATCCTGTACAAAAACAGCACATTTTGCACCATCTTTTTATAAATTCACATTTATTTCTTCTACTCTCATTATTTTCCATTTTTCTTTTTCTATTTGTTAAGTTTCAGAAAATTGTGTCACTACACCTCAGAAATGACTTAGATGCCACTCTGCTTTCAAAAAGTCTTTGCTTGGTACTTTCTTTAATTCTCTCCAGAATTCTTTCGTTATCACATCCGGTGATTTGTCACATCCAGTAAATTTGTCACGTCCGGCAGAAGCACTATAAGTCTTTACTTCAGTTTTGTTGCATCTCACCTTTTCCCATCCGACTTCTCAGTCTCTGGTTTCCGTGAGTGTTTTCTTCTTCTTCTTTGTAATCAGTTAGTGCAATATACAGCCACTCAGGTGACTTAAATTTTGAATTCACTTTCTTTGTCCTTTTGGACTTTTGTAATCTTTTTCCACTGGGTTTTTCTTGTCCCTTTTGACTTGTTACTTCATTTACTTGTTCAGCATCTTCGTCTTCCGCTCTTATTATTCTATATCTCAATTTTCTTACATAGCTGTTGGGCCAATTATCTCCTTTTCTTGGCCTTTTGGCTTCACCTTCTCTTTCTTCTCTTTCTGATTTCCAATTTCTTTTTCTTGATTCAGTCTTTGCTTTTTCCTCTCCTCCACTTTCTTCTGTTTCTGTTTCAACTGTCTCACTATTGTCTCTTATTTTGAAACTTATAATCTCGTCATCTCCTACTGGTGGATCTGTCTTCTCCTTTTTGTTTTCCCTTATTACTGTCCCTCCTCGGGGTTCTTCCGATTTGGTGTTTTTCTCCTTTTCTGTTTCTAAATTTCCCTGTTCTCCTGTTTCTCTATCTATCCCTATTGCTCCTCGGGGTTCTTCTCGATTTTCTAACTTTTTGTGTACTTCTTTCCCTATTTCATCTATTAATATTGTTTCTGAAGGATTTCCACCATAACTTGTGCTTGGTTGTTCATCTAACTCAATTTCTTGCTCAGTTTCTTCTCTAATTGGTTTATAACCCCAAGTTCTCTTTCGGAATTCTTCCCAGTTTGCAGCTGAATCATCAGATCCTGAAGTTGTGTCAGATATTTCCAGATGTCGACTTACAGGTCGATCTTCAAGTTCTGGAACTTCTGAATTTCTTTCTTCTTCTTCTTCTTGTTCCTCTTCTTCTCTAGAGGTGTTTTCCGTTGGGGTTTCCAGATGTCGACTTTCAGGTCGATCTTCAAGTTCTGGCACCCTTTCTTTTATCTTGGTTGTTCCAGCCGTTAAACTTTTATCCCACACTTCCAGACGCCGACTCACATGTCGATCTGTAGGTTCTGGAATTCTGATTGTGTGGCTGGCATGAACCCAGTTCTTCACTCCTGCACACTTGACAGCAGTCGTTGTCACTAGGATTACCTGTCTTGGCTCATCCCAACGTGGTACTAGACAGTTTCTTCTCTTGTGGACTTTTATGCGGACCCAGTCTCCTGGATTCAAGTCGTGGGCTGGTTTTCTTTCAAGAGTGGTCGCATCCGGTCCAACCTGATGAAACACAGAATGCACCACATCAGCCAGTCCCTTGCAATAATCCAGTACTAGATCATCAGTTATAGTTAATAACTTGTTGACAGGTACGTGTGCTTGTCTCATTGCTCGTCCCATGATCATCTCATGAGGACTGAGTCCCGTTTTCTTTTCAGGGATGCTTCTGATGGTCATCAGAACAAGAGGCAGTGCATCCGGCCATTTGAGTCCTGTAGCTTGACACATTTTTCCTAATCTGTTTTTAATTGTTCCATTAATCTGCTCTACTACCCCAGAAGCCTCTGGTCTGTAAGCACAATGTAGTTTTTGTTTAATACTCAGAGCTTCACAAATCAATTGGATCAACTCATTTTGGAAATGTGTTCCTCTATCTGTCTCAACCGTGACTGGAAAACCATACCTTGGAATGAACTCTCGCAGCATAAGTTTTGCCACTGTTGTTCCATCATTCCTTCTTGTGGGGTATGCTTCCACCCAACGAGAGAACAAACAGACGACCACTAGAACATATCTTAATCTATTACTAGGGGGCATCTCAATAAAGTCCATCTGTATTCTTGTGAATGGACCTCCTTCTCGTCCTATTGTGCCTAAACTTACTACGGTTTTTCTTCCTGGGTTAAACTGTTGACAAATAAGACATCTTTGACAAAGACTTTCAGCAATGGCTCTGAATTTTGGGTTATACCAGGTCTGTCTAAAAAGTCTGATCATTGCATCTCTCCCAATATGAGCTTGTCCATGGTACATCCGTGCCATGTCTGCAATCATGCTATCAGGCATAACTGGTCTTTCATCTCTGTATACCCACACACCATTATTTTCCTGTCTTCTACATCCTGCTTTTATCCAGTAATCTTTTTCCTCATCTCTTGCTGTTTCTTGTAACTGCCTTACTTCATCCCATGTTTCGACAGTATTAGTGAAAAGCAAAGGACAAGAGACATGCTCCCTTTCTCTATTTTTGTTCAAGGATGCCATGTTTTCCGCACAATATCTAGCGATCTCATCAGCATAATTATTGCCGACCGCTATGTAATCTTCGTTTTTCTTATGCGCCTTGCACTTCACTACAGCTATTTGTTTAGGCAACTGTATCGCCTCAAGCAGTTTTTTAACATACTCTCCATTTCTGATAGGTGTTCCTGCAGATGTCAAAAATCCTCTTTGTGACCAAATCTGACCAAAATCATGTACGATGCCGAAACCATATTGGCTATCGGTCACAATCGTGATTCGTACATTTTTCCCCAATTTACATGCTTGAATCAAAGCAATTAGTTCCGCAACTTGGGCAGACCTAACTCCTTTCAGACAAGACGCTTCCATCACAGTTGCCACTGTGCATACTGCGTAAGCTGCGCTTAACACTCCTTCTTTTGTGCGTAAACATGAACCATCTACGAACATGACATAATCCGATTCCTTTAACGGTTCATCTTTTATGTCAGCTCTTGGTTTTGTGCAATATTCCAGCACATTCAGACAATCATGATCTACTTCGTCTTGTTCAATTATACTCTCTTCATCTGGCAATGATGTAGAAGGATTTACATTTATGCATCTATCTATGGTCACATTTTCAGCACTCAAGATGACTTTTTCGTACTTAGTCAGCCGACTATGTGTCATGTACTGTGTTTTTGTTCTTGTCAAAAGAATTTCTACTGAATGGGGAACATATACTCTCAGTGGATACCCCATCACTATACCTTCACTTTGTTCCAGACTTACACAAGTAGCAGCAACTGCTTTCAGACACCCAGGCAATGCTTTTGCTATAGGATCTAAAACAGCTGAGAAGTAAGCGATAGGCCTCTTCATGGTGCCGTGTTTTTGTACCAGTACTGAAAATGCACATCCATCTCTTTCACTGCAGTATAACTCAAAATCCTTCTCATAATCAGGCATGCCTAATGCAGGGGCCTCACACAGTTTCTTTTTCAATTCTTTGAAAGATTTCATTTCTTCTTTGTTTAACTCAAAAGGGTCTTTTACATCTTTCTTTGTCAATTTTTGTAAGGGTTTTGCAATCAAAGAAAATCCACTTATCCATTGTCGACAATATCCAACCATTCCCAAAAACATTCTTACCTCTCTTTGAGTCATTGGTGCTCTCATTCCTTGAATCATTCTTACTCTTTCTGTCGCTATTTTACGCACTCCTTTCTCAATTTTATGTCCTAAATACTGGACTTCTTTCTGACAAAACTGTAATTTTGAAGGAGACACTTTATGTCCTCTTTTCTCCAAATGGTTCAGTAAAGCAATTGTGTCACTTACACATGCTTCTTTGGTTTTCGATGCCACCAATAGGTCATCGATATACTGCACCATCACTGATTTTTCTGGCATCTTCAAATCTTCCAGAGATTTCTTTAGAATCTGATTAAAAATTGAGGGGCTTTCTGTATACCCCTGTGGAATTCGGCACCATGCCAAAATACGCTCTCCGAAACGGAATGCAAATAATGGCTGGCTATCTGGATGCAAAGGAATAGAGAAAAATGCGTGACACAAATCTATCACAGTGTACCACTCAGCTTCATGCGGGATTTGATATAGAATCACTGCAGGGTTTGGCACTATTGGACAACATGGTACAACTATTTTGTTTATCTTTCTCAAATCCTGTACTATTCTATATGTTCCATTTGGCTTTTTCAGTCCCATAATAGGTGAATTACATGGACTGCTCATGATCTCTTTCAGAATTCCCTGTTCAATCATCTTATTTATCACAGGAGTTATTCCTTCAATTATTTCTGGAGTTAATTTGTACTGTGGCGTGTTTGGATAAATTATCCCTTCTTTCACTGTCACTTTTACAGGATCAACTTCTCTCATTAACCCAATGTCTTCTCCTGTAAAATCCCACACACTTTCTTTTACAGCACTTTTTAGTTCTTCTGGAAGTTTTTCTGCATCAAATGCAGGAAACAAACCATTCGTTTCAGGTTCTTGATTCATCAAAGTTACTTTGTACAAAACATCTTCATCGGAAGTCTGAAAACCTATTCCATCTGGCGTACAATAAATTGTGCAATTCATTTTACACAAAAGGTCACGACCTAAAAGATTTACAGGACTACAATCGCACACTACAAATTTATGCATTTTGCTAAAAGAACCAATTTTTACTTCTACCAATTCAGTAAGTGGGGTTTTAATCTGCTGATTGGCTACTCCTACCACTTGGATGTATTCACCTGAGAGAGGAAGGTTCGGAATTTCCACTGACCTAACAGTAGAACGGGTAGCTCCAGTATCGACAAGGAATGTTACGTTTGCACCATTCACTTCTCCATCCACAAAGGGACCAGACTGATCTACCTCTAGAGTTGCGCCAAGTACGCACTCTTTCCCCTCTCCTGCGCACCGTCAGAAACTTTCATCCGGGTCATCCTCACTCTGACGCAACCAATACTGAGAAATGTTAGCTGCTCGCGGCAACTGTGTTACCTGCTCTCCTCCGTAGAATCCTGTTTCTGTACTGTATCTTTGCTGGTTAACAATGTTGGGAAGTGGTGGTTGTGGCACCTGACTTTGTTGAACAACTACCTCATTCTGCACCTGTGGAGTTAATGATTGATGTTCCGGATTAGGTTTAGGTGGGAACTTACACTCATTCCTCCAATGCCCTAATTTTCCACAATTATGACATGGCCATTTCTTCTTTGCCTCTTCTAGACTCACCTGTCCTTTTCCTTTACCTATGTTTTGTCGCATCTTATTCTGTCCTGATTCGTTTCCATTATTATTGTCCAATTGGGCTTCTTGTTTCTCTGCCACTTTCACTTGTGCCCACATCGCCTTTTCTTTCAATTTACGCTGTTTACTTTCTATTTCATCATTACAATACTTAGCATACCTCAGCACCTCATCTACACTTCCATTTTGCCAGTTTATCATATGTTGTTTAATCATATCGCTTATTTCTTGTTTCAGGCCAAACACAAATCGGTATACAAAATGACTCATGTCCTTTTCACTCAATTCCTCATAACCGCTATACTGCTTGAAAACCAATAACAAACGTTCATAATATGCATGTACAGACTCCTTACTTTCCTGTGTAGTTCTATCAATCTTAACCCAATCTGTCTCTTTGGGAGGAATCTTATTCTTCAAAAAGGTAATCACTTTGTCGTATTTCTTCATCACATCTGGTCCTGGAGCTCCTGTCTTAGGATCTCTTGGATATTCTGTAGTTGGCCAGTCAACTGTAATCTTACATTCTGACCACAGATCCGTTGGTACCACTATGTCAAATAATCCATCCAAATCTATCCACAACACTTTTGAGACCTTTACAAACCTTTCTACCTGTCGGTACCATTCAACTGGCTTCTCTCTTAGTTTTGGAAAGTCATTTGTAAATGACAGGATGTCCTGCCTAGTCCATGGAACATGCACATAACTACCACCTGGAGTTTCTCTCATAGGGTATTCTTTAACAACAGGTTCTTTTTCTGTTATCATAAAAGCCAATGAACCTTTGTCTATACTTTTCTCATTCTTCTTTGTCCATCTAACCTTCCATCTGTCCACATCACCCCATTTTCTCAACAAAACAATCAACTCTTTTATCTGTGTCAGCCTTCCTGCTGTATTCAAATTTTCAATATCTTTTTCACAAAAATCCACTCTGTATGGTTTCTGCAATGTTTTTACTTTTGCAAAATCTATTCCAATCTCACTAGCCACTTCTTCTAGTTTGTCATGTAAATTCTTTGCCCTCCATGTTATACTTTTACACAGAAACATTATTTCATCATCCTGATAATTTTTTATCTTTTCAGTACCAATCGTTCCTAGTATTAATTCTTCCATGTCAATTTTTAATCTGATCACATCTAATGGTTTTTCTTCCGTTTCTTTTATTTTAAAGGCTTTTATCCACTCATTTAACTCATCAGGAGTCGGACCTATGGGAGTACTATTTATTTCTGTCCAATTTCCACTCTTTTCAGGTGTTACTGTTGCAGATTCAGTTACCATAGGTATTTTCCTACCATTACACTCATTTACTGTTAAATTTTCAGGTGGACTTGGTCTGTAAGCACTAGCCAAATTGCTTGTACCTGGACTTGTTTCCACTCTTTCCTTTTCTCTCTGAAATTGTGAACTCAAGGGAATCACCAAAGATCGCTCATCAATTTTCTGATTCTCAAAAACTGGTATTACTGGACCTATTGTTACAGGCACAGTAACTGCTTCCATATTTTTCGTTAATTCTCTAATTTTCTCAGTTAGTTCTTTTGTTGTTCTTGCCAATTCACTTGCATTGTCGCTTTCTATTCCCTCATTTTGAGAAGTTCTCATTTGTTCTTGTGACCTATTTACTTCATTTCTCTTTTCCGGACTTTTATTTCGCATAGTCTCTATTGGTGGCGCATTTGGTGTCACCACTGTAGAACTCTGCTGATACGGAGGTGGATTTCTATTTAAAATATCTTCCAGCAATTCGTCATCCGTTTCGCTCTCATGCATATACTTTTCTCTCTCTATATGTTTCTTTTTCTCAGTCCGTTTTTTCTTAGTCCCTTCCTCAACTGTAAAAGCTGGAAACAAACCTCCTGTCATGTTAGCACATCTCCATCGTTTTATTCTGTCCTCATGATTCATTCCCCACAATCTTCCGGGCACAAACTCATAACCTTTCATTCCTCTGAACCTTTCTCGCTCGTACATCTCATCTTCCCATTCTGTTAAAGCCTCAAACTGTGTCGGTCTAGGTCTAGGTTCCAATTTAAACATTTTCTCTCTTAGATTCCGTAAAACCGCTACATTAAAAGAACCATTTTCAGGAAAAGCCAATGCTCCATCATTCTTTGTATATTTTACCCAATTGTCCAACCATATGCACGTATGATATCCATATTTCAGCATCATATGTGAAGCTGCTGATTTCGGCGGAGGAATTACTTGTCCCTCTCTAGTCACAACCTTTTTGTCTTTCTTAAAGAAATTCTTCAATTTCGTCGTCCATGACGTTCTCTCCCTTTCATACTCGTAATACGGCATGTTTTCTATTTGTTTTCTCTTTACTCTAACGCTGTTTCTGTGTACGGAACTTCGTCCAATTACAGTGCGATTCACACTAACGTACCAATCAGAACAATTTCCACCGTCCGTGAACCAACCAATCCTAGCGCGGCACTTCTCTACGTCACTCCTGCTCTGTGTTCACGTGACTAGTGCACTAACCAATCCTAGCACGGCACTTTTCCACGTCACTTCTACTCTTTACCCCTCCTTTACAAAATTTATCGGCAATTTTTCTTTTTACTGTTTTCTTCGTTAGTTACAACAAATAAACAATTCCATAGTCTGATTCGCTAAACAAAGTGACAGCTTTGTCCTTTTACACAAGAATCCTGTTTTTCCAGTAGGCAGCGCTTACCTCTACCCTACCACAGAATTATTTACTTTCGCCGATAAAGTAGCACTTCCCTCTACCTTACCCTTCTTTCAAACAAACAATTTACTCGTTTCTCTGGGGATAAGACACATGTGGAGACTAGGCTCCTGAGAATTAAGGCCAAAGTTTCACAAGTAAACGTGATTTGCTATTTCAATTACACACTTTTCACACAGAAATCCCTAACATAAAGCAACCTGCGTTATAATCAAAAAATAATGAATTCAGACCATGTACCAAATTCCATGTGACTTCTCTTGCCACACGTGTTCCACTTCCTACATCCCAGAAGCGTGAAAACTTACATATAACATAACGTGACTCAACATATATTGTTAGTCATCAAAATAATCCATAATCAATAACAAATAATCACTAAACTAATCTATAGAAAACCATAACTCTGCTACCAAGAAATCTGATGCAGCGCGTACAATAAAAACTATTCTCCTCCTAGGTTACTTATAGGTCATCCAGGGGCAAACTATATTTCTCATATCCACATGACGATGGGGCCCATAAACATCGTCTAACACACACACACACTCCTGGATTTCCTTTACACCTTTATGAAATTCTGTACTCCTAGGAGAAGCATGAGAACTAAATGGAGAACACCTTTTATGTACCGCTGGAAGAGCCAGGATATCTTGTTACCTTAATTAGTCACTTTCTTTTAGTTATTTCTTAAGATATTCCTGCTCATTGTTTGTCGATGAATCATTCATTTAAGAAATTAGTTCATAGTGATTGAGACCAGCTGAATCACAATAAACAATTTCCTATGTCACAATCATTTAGGAAAATAACCACTGAGTCATTTTGAGTTTAAAGAATCTTAAATTTTATATAATTTTAAAAGCATGGAAAGAATTTTTAATACTTTATTCAATTATTCAATCTTAAATTCACAATTTTATTAAACATAATCAATTTATTGCAGAAAGGAAATTTTTGTCATGAAGCCAAAACCCTAATTACCTGCCTAGCTTCCTAATTTAGCCTAATGATTTCTAACCTAAGTTAGGAATTAGAAATAGCCTGATTCTCATACTCAACTGTAAAATTAAGACAGCAACAGCAACTTCAGCTCGTCAGCATCAGCTACCTGCAACCCGTCTCCTCTAACAGTCTTTCAGCATCTCCCGCTCAATAAGGGATCGATCAGGACCACCCAGCACTGGAAGCCACCAACACGACTCTTCAACTCCTCTCCTGACTGTGACTGCAACCACGTCTCTCGAACTGCCTGGAACTGACCCCCTCCCACTAAGAGTAGGCCCTCTTATACCCTAATTCTAACTTTGCTAACTAACTGTTGCAACATTAATATCACGCTTTTCTTTCATTGGTCCATGTATGTCAGCTTATTCATTCTTTAATCAAGTTCTCTTGGATTCAAGGGTCCTTGGATCATTTCCTTTCCCATACGCTTAAACATTTCCATCCGATTCGATCAGTTCATTTGTAACTTCTTTCGACACATTCGAGAACTCCGCAGTCATTGTCCTTTCTCTTGGACTTGTTTCTCACGGGCTCTCTGCTGATCATCATGGCACACTATCAATTCAATTAGGTCACACCAGCCTTGACCATTTCTTGCATCCTAGCCTCTCAGAGACATCACGAGGTTCCAGATTTCTTCAATCTCATCCCGTACCACGTGTCCCCTTGCGCCTGCGCACATCTTCCCACTGGCGGCCATTTTATATCGCCACTCGGTTATACTTTAGAAGCACTAATTTGAGGCAAATAAAACATAATTAAAATAGAGAAAAATATCCCTTTCGTTTCCCTCCCGTCTACGTACCCCAATTAGTTGTTACCTAGCAGAAAGCAACATTTAAGCTGTTCCTTACTTACCATCACTATTTGTTTTTGCAACAACACGTTTTATTTCTATGAAGCACAATTAACATGCATTTATTTGTATTAGTACGCATTTATTTTTACGTTATAATTAGACACACAGACATTTATTAATAGATTATTTAGCACACACATTGGCATATTACCATTCCCACACATACAGTGTTGATTAATACATTTAAACGAACATTTTATTTAATTAATTATAAAATTTGTTAGGGGTTAAAAAAATTATTTTTTCTGCTCCATCAGGTGCGTGGAAGGGAAGGAGGTTGTTTAGGTATACTGGTCCGATGTTGTGGAGGGCCTTGTATGCGTGCGTGAAGAGCTTGAAGGTTATTCTTCTTTCGACGGGGAGCAAGTGGAGATCGCAGAGGTGTTGGGTGATGTGGTTGTGACAAGGGATGTCTAGGATCAGTATGGCTGCGGCGTTCTGGGCGGTCTGGCGCCTAAGAAATGTAAGAACAGGGGCGGCTGGCCCTAGAGGGCGCTGGAGCGGCGCCCCCCCCTGTTTATTTTGTGTGCTTTCCTGTCCCAAACACACTGCTGTCCCAAGTTGGTAAAAAAAACGTAATGGGGATTAAAAACAAAAATGCACATACACACACACAAGCTTACAGTCTCCCACACTCATGGCCACAGTCACTCGTAGCAACTCTCACACACACACGCATGCATGCACAAAACTCACCATCAGTCCAGTCCATCCCTAAAATCAACGGATGGTACACATGCGCACTTTGCACAGCCTACGACAGGTCAAATTGCCGGGCTGACGATCTCTCATCCCTGAAGCCTGTGAGGTCATCAGCCCGGCAAAGCACCATCCACTTGTGCTGGGCTCCACCCCTTGATGACATTTTGTAGAAGTTTGCCCTGGGCGCTTCAGGTTAAAGCCCTGCAGCGCCAGAGCTTCATATCAGTCAAGGACTGAAGCCTCACCACTCCACCCTTCCCTAATTCGTAATAGATTGGGGTGGAGTCAGAGAGCCTCACTGACCCCACCCCACTCTGTTAGTAGTTGGGCAAGGGTGGGGTTAGAGGCTGGAAGCAAGAAGCTGAGCATTGGATTCTGCGCAGAGAATCCACCCGAGTTTCATGGAATCCACTGCGCAGAGTAGACGCCAGTTCACAGCTTCCCTCGTTATCAATCACGCCCTGGACAGATCGCGCTGCAGAGTTTTAGCTTCACCCGGCGTCCAATGACCCTTCCCAGACACCGGCATAAATTTCAGGCAAGTGCCCTTGAAATAAACATTAAAGAGGCAAGGGTTGTCACTGGCTCTAAAAGCCGTGCACAACCTGAGCGCAGAAATTTTTATTAATCAAAGTATGCAAGTGCTTGTTTTCAGTTGTGCAGGATTTGAAAGGCCATATTGTGGAGTTAAGGCAGAGCACACTCTTTTTGAGTGTACTCGAATCATACGAGAAAAAGCGCCGCGGTTCCACTGCTGGGATGAGAAAGAAGATATATCCAATCACTTGTGAAAACGTTGTGTAGCTGAAAGTGGGCCTGACCGCCTTCTCTTCAGAAGGCAGCTCTCCCATCTCGTTTATTGCAGTACAGGCCCAAGAAAAGAATACAGGTTGGCACCTATGTCCCGTTAAGCAGCGATTATCCAGGATTGATGTGTTTTTGCTTTTGCTACAGTATGTGCTTTTCATGCCTTTCTGAGTTACAAGAAACCGTGTGTGTCGACAGAATGGAAAGGTGTAAGAAAAGGCACCAACAATGGGCAGCTTCCAAATCTTCCTAGTATGTCAAACATTCAGCCTGCTTTCTCTGACTCATTTGCCTTGAATCGTGACTGTTGCACATGTAACTCGGTGTAACCGTGTGGTTTTATGTTCCTTATAACTGCATCAATACTGGCCCCTTCTCAAGGACACACACAGCAAGCTACGGATTGAGTAATTGTTGGCCAAGTTCATAACAGTATTAAAAAGTAAACTGAGCACACAAGGTCTTTGCTGACTGTAATTATACGTTATTAAAGTAAAAATTTGCATATATTTATGGAATCTTACGAAAAGCATGCAGACATAAAAAAAACAGGCGCACAGAAACAGATACACATCAACAAAGAGTTATTCACACACATGACCACGCAAACACACGAGTAAACATAAGCAAAAACAAATCCACACACAACACAAATAACATCACACATAGAAGTGCACAGAAATATGTTCATACACCCTCCGAAATAGAAACACACACACAATACTCAGAAATACGCACACATTTGTTAATATGTGATTCCCAAGCTCGTTGAGTGGAATGTCTCTTTTATTATTGCTATTGACAATTTGGTGCCATTGGGAAATTCTCGAGTTTACTATTGTGTAAACTGTAGAATGTGACGCTTTTTGCCTCCAATTTTTGTGCACGGATATTTCGGGAATAATTAAGGTCAGCACAGACACTCACCTTTCGTCGGCTATGCTAAGGTATTGAAGGCTGCATTACGCCTTCAACTCGCGAAGATGCTCTGACAGTCAGTTTATTTATAGCTGCCAAGTCTTCAGATTGCTTATGTGCGAAATTTCCATCGTTTCAGTGTACTTATGTCCAATTGTACAAGTTGCACACTACAGTAACTGTTAAGCATATTTAATGTAGTCAGATATAAGGTAGTTTTAAATGTGTTTAAATATTTCAACACTGCGCGTTCACAATTGCTTTATAAACCTTCCTTTCTCAAATTTGCTCCAAAATGTACCATTTGCCACTGCTTTCTTCAAATTTTTCTCTAGGAAGAAGCCTCCAAATGCCCTTTCTGTTTGTCGGGCTTACGCGCTTCGCACACTTGCGACGTAACACTTATACCCAACTTTTATGCTGCACCACTTTTAAATGTCACCAGCCGCCACTGTGTAAGAATGATTAGAAATGTGTCCCAGAGACAGCAGATCGTGCCTGTGTATTTAGGCTTCAGTTGCAATTTTTATTGAAAGAGTTCTTTTTTAAATTTTAGATAGAATTTAGATTTTATGCATCATTTGTATGAGATGGAGTTGTTCTGTCAAGTTCGTACAGTGACCAAGCAGTGACTTATCTGAGACGCAATTTATACATAAATAATATTTGTTAACTGCTCCTTAATGGAGTAGGCTAACAGTGTCATTGTCTCTGTGCTTTTTAGATTAATGACCTGCAGTTGGTACGCGACTCCCTCCGCAGCCTCCGCAACGGACTTAGTAGCCAGGACCCACAGCATCACACCATTGACAGCCTCGAGCAAGGCATCGCCAGTCTAATGGAGAGGCTGCATGCCATCGAGGCGCAGAGAAGGCAAGACAAACGGGTGAGTGGGATAAGAGCCAAGAGTTGGAAAGGAGCCTTTGATCTTCTAGAGCAGTGGTTTTCAAACTTTTTAATGCCGCGCCCCCCCAATGGGGAAAAAAAAGCACCGGGCCCCCCTCAATTTTTCACAATTATTCTATTAAACTGGCAATGTTTAAATATGTATAGACATTGCAGTTACGTGCTATTATCCTTTTACAAATGCAATCAAATACATGATTGCTAAACATACCATTCTGGTCAGGCAGGCCTTTCCACAGTGTGATTATTAGAAACGGGGGTGGGCGTTCTGAAGAATATTTGGAGTCCCTTCTCTTTTGACACCTTCTCCCAGCCAGAATATAAATGACAAAAGTTGTTAGTGATGCCCATTACAGCGCAGCTCACTGGCGCTCATTTTGTTTCTGCTGAAAACAAAGGACTGTTATCAGCATTATGCTTCTTTTGGCCAGAGCCTGACGCCTCCCCTGGGATCACTTGAGGCCCCCCTACGGAGGCCCACCCCCAGTTTGAAGGCCCCTGTTTTAGAGGGAGCTAGAGAGTAATATTATTTTGCCTCAAAATTCCCAAACAAAGTCATGGTTTGACCGTACCAATTCAAAATTCAAAAGTACCAGGTAATCGACTGAATACACCAATTCATGGTTTCAGTTCTCCAATTCAAGTTCTGAATACTCCAACTCGGTGTCAGTGTGACCAATTCAGGAACTGCATGCTCCAATTCCGGTTTGAATGCACCGCTTAATGGCTCACATTTCCTGTCAGAATGCCATATTTCTGGGTCTGAATGTTCCAATTCAGGGTCTGAGTGCATCAGTTAAGGGTATAAGGACACGAAATCATGGTTTAAATGCTCCAGGTTGTAGTTTAATGTTCCGATTCAGACTTTTAATGCACCAATTTAAATTTGAGTATACCAGTCCATGGATTGGATGCCTATATATTTAGGGCCTCCTTGCACAAATTCGAAGTTTGAATGCACCAGTACAAAGTTTAAGTGCTCCAAATTACGATCAGAGGTTGACATTTTGAGGTTAAAGTACCTATTCTGGGCTGAATATGGATATGAGGTGAGGTTTGAGCTTCAATTCAATAATTTCATAGATTACATTGTGGAATAAGTTGCTTGGTGCTTTTAATGACACATGCATTTGGCGTCTGTATTCATCGGACCAAAAGTGGTTTGCGAGCTATTTAATCATGTGAAGTGGGTGATGCTGCCGACGGCCTAGGTCCATAGTGTGGATCTGTTGGTTTCTGCACTTATGTTCTAAGTGGTCCAGTAAAGCACTGTAATCCCTTAGTCTAAATCCTGCATCTAAAACCAAAACTAGTTAGTGGTTCCCACTTCTTTTTTGCTATTTAATTAAAGTGTGATGAATGCATCAAGTTTTCGAAGGGTAAAATATGCAGCACGTGAGCTTCCAACTCAAAATTTGGGGTGCATGTTTAGTGCTCAACAAAGCACATCATATGTATGTCTAATCCTTTGTAAATACTGCAAATTTTAATCCTTTGAGGTCCTACTTCAAATATACACTGCTCGCCCGTGCTGCTCTCATACCACAGCTGTGGCTGTACCCACTTTTGCACACCCATTGAAAAGGAGTGTTTCTAATGGAGACTTCTAGTTGCAGATTCCTCACCTTTTGAAAATTACCAATGCATCAGACTGGATCCAGAATTTCTTCAACAGTACCTCTGCTGGCCGGAAGTCTTGCACCTCGGCACTGACACTGTTCCACTCTGGAAATGATGTTTGGGGCCTATGTAGGCGCTACTCCCACTCGCTGACATCAGTTCCTTTCTTTCCGCGCCACCAGATGTGGATCTGGAGCTTCCACTTGTCTCTGAGACACTTACCTCAATAGTGCCTATTACATTTCTTATGGTGTACAAGGGATGCCACCCGCTAAAACAACAGGTTTCAAACCCTGCAGGGACTGATGCAGGGTTACCTCTGACTCTTTGGGCCTTTCATCACCACCTTGCCAAGGGCAACAGTTCCACCGTTACTTTCACGGCTTTGGCCAAGGTGTCCCTTACCAACATCCTAGCCAGCTCTCTTAGGGAACCCAGCAGTTTTGTGATAGAGGCCATGGTGCCCTCCGCAGACAAACATCATCATGCTGCCCAGCCTACCTCAGCCCCTGCAGTCCCATCTGCTAACCCTTTTTAGCGCGCCCTTACAGGGACACAGCCACCCAATGGGAAGCAGAATCCATGATTCTTACTGGGCTGGCAAGTGATCACTTTGGACAGGTGGGTCCTACAGATTGTTCACAAGGTATATGCAATACCCTTTCCCTCATCTCCACCATCCATTCCATTATCCCCTCAGCAACTGACTTAGGATCATCTCTTCACTGTGCAGCAGGAAGTGCCAGCCCATTTGGCCATAGGGCTGTTGAGCGGGTACCGGTGCCAGAAGTAGGATGTGGTTGATATTCCTGCTACTTTCTGGTGTCCAAGAAGGATGGAGTTCTTTAGCATATTCTAGATCCACACCCTCTCGACGCCTTCCTCTGGAAGGAAACATTCAAAATGCTCACCATGGACCAGGTCATGTCTGCCTTCAACCCTGGAGACTGGATAGTAGCGTTTGACCTGCAGGATGCCGAATTTCCATATTCCCATCCTGCCGGCCTATCAGCACTACTTGCGGTTCGTTGTGGGAGAGAATCATTTTCAGTCCACCGTGCTCCCCTTTGGTGTCACCAGCACCTCTTGGATGTTCACAAAAGTGATGGTGGTGACAGCACACCGTCAGAGGTCAGGGGTTGCCAGTCTTCCCCTAACTCGATGCCTGGCTGTTAAAGGTCTGCTTGCCCCAGGCAGTCGTCAACCACCTCCAGACTATGGCGAACCTCTGGTCATCTTTGGGGTTTACTAGCAATGTTCTGATCCCGATCCTTAAGCCTCGGTCCTGGATTTCAATGAGGTCGACTCTGAGGCTGCTGGGACTGATGCCTCCTGCATTCTGCTGGTTGAGCACGCCAGGTGGCATATACGGGCTCTGCAGTGGGATCTGAAGTCCCAGTGGGTTCAACATCAAGGGAACCGCTCCGACCACATTCAGATTTCGGAGGAGACTGCAACAGATCTGCAGTGGCAGTTATTGGACCGCAATTGGGTCAGCGACAGACCCATCTCTGTCTCCCCACCCCATTAAACACCAGACAAACGGTCACCTAGTCTTTTATCACAAGTAGACTAGTTTACAGAAACACCCTCTACGTCAGAATACCAGCCCATGTCCTACGCCGACTTCCGACCACCCAGAACACTGCCGCCAGACTCATCCTGAACATTCTGCTAAATAACCACATCTCTCCACATCTCAGCAATGTCCACTGGCTCCCAGTCCAGGAAAGATGTAAGTTTGAGCTACTCACCCACACCTACAAAGCTCTCCACAACACTGGTCCAGCTTACCTCAACCACCGCCTCAACTTCTACTGACCAACCAGACACCTCTGATCTGCGTCCTAGGCAAGAGCACACCTCCCTCGCATCAAGAAGACCATAGGTTGAGTACTCTACTTCTCACACCTCACAGCAAAGACCTGGAATGACCTCACGAAACACCTCAGAACCTCCCTCTCCCTCATGGACTTCCGAAAGAACCCCAAGACATGGCTCTTCCAGACGAAACAGGCATGATCTCCTCCTCCCCCCTCAGGCCTGCCCTACTCAGGGGCTGGATACAATCATGAGTGATTAGCCACCCTCTACAAATTCACATAACACCCAGAGCTGACCATGGTGACTGATGCAGTGCACCTGGGAGAGATGGAGAACAGCTGAACACCTTTAAACTTCCTCTAGAGCCGTCCTTTGCAGCTCCTTACTATCAAGACTGTGTTCCTCATTGCCATCACCAGGGCATGGCTTGTGAGGGAGCTTCAGGTGCTTTGTGTCAATCCACCATACACTTCTTTCTTCTTAGACAAACTGGTTCTGCGGACACAGGCATGCTTCCTTTCGAAAGATTTGATGCTGTTCCACGTCAGTCAGCCCATCACGCATTCTATGCTGCACCTCACCTGTCCAAGGATAAGGAGAGACTACATCACTTAGACTCCAAGAGAGTGCTGAGCTTCTACATAGATCGTACCAAAGATCACTGGGTGGACGATCAGCTCTTTGTGGGATTCTGTGGAGCCAGAAAAGGCAAGGCAGCGTGGAAAAGAACAATCTCTCGCTGGATCATGCTATGCATTAAGATCTGCTACGCATTGGCCAAAAAGCAGTCTCCAGAAGGACTGAGTGCTCATTCTACCAGGGTCAAAGATGCTACCACTGCATTGGCGTGCGATGCCCCTGTCCTAGACATTTGCCATGCCGCCACATGGGCGTTATTGGCATTATTGCCTGGACAGTCGGGTTCACAGGAGGGGCATTTTGCCCACTCGGTCCTGCAGGGCTTTCTGGTTTGAGTCCATTCATATACCCACCTCCAAATAGGTATTACTTTGGCATCCCTTCAAAAGGTGAGGAATCTGCAGCTAGAAGACTATCAGAAGAACAAGTTACTTACCTTCGGTAATACTCTTTCTGGTAGAGGGGCTATGTAGCCGCAGATTCCTCACCGACCCACCCATCCTTCTCATTCTGTGATTGGACTCTATCCATTTAATAAAACCCAAGTTTGAAATCTGCAAACTATCTTCCTATTTGCTTTTGGGGCTCTGCATCTGGGGGCGTGGACAGTCTTGAAAGCAACTGACCTGAGTGCTTGGGAATGACACCCACATAGGGCCCCGCAAATCAGTTCCGGAGAGTAACAGCATCAGCACAGAGCCGCAAGACACCACCTTCCGGCACAGCAAAGGTACTGCTGCAAGATTTTCTGATCCAGTCAAACACCTGGACAATATTCAAAAGGTGAGGAATCTGCAGCTGGATAGAGCCTCTACCAGAAAGCGCGTTACTGACTAGAAGTTAGTTGTTCATTTATAGCCCACGTGTAGTGTCCCACCCAATAGTTTACTTTTAAACATGAATATAGTAAGACTTTCTCTCTACACAAGTCTGTCTTAAGCCTGAGAAAAGCTTTGTCAATCTGCCACTCTGTAGTGTTTTATTCTCAAGATACACATATCTTGAGTCCTTTCCAGAATGATGAGGCAACAATTCTAATGGGAAAAGCATCAGGGCCGGACTGGGAACCAAAACCGGCCCTGGCAAAATGCTCGGCCGGCCCCCCCTGGGGGTTGGGGGTGCAGCGGAGCTGTTTGCCAGGGCCGGTTTCGGCCGATTTTGTTACAGGGGCCGATATTGCAGCTATGCTGCAAAAGCGGCCCTGTAACAAAAACGGCCCCCAACCTGGCGGCCCACCGGGGAAACGCCCGGTGCCCGCTATGGCCAGTCCGGCCCTGAAAAGCATAAAGAACAATATTACAATCGCCAGAATGCAAAGTAATATGGGCTCAAAATCCAAGTCTAGCTGATGGCGTTGCACTTCGCAGCGTAGAGTGTGACAGCCTCAGTTCTCCCGTGTATGCATTCAACACTCCCTTTGCAAGGTCTTCTTGAGTGCATCGGATTTTTGTACAATGAGGTTTAAGATTGGTCTATTCGGGCCAGATCCACGCCCGTTTGTCATGATCACCAGTGACGACATGAAAGATTACTATTCAAATCCACTGTTGGAAAACACATCCCAAAAACCTGGCTTAAGTGAAACATGGAAAACCCTGATTTACGCAGTGTCTTTTGGAAAATATGGAAAGGTAGCAGGTTGGCATTGCCAATTTGCACTGAGAGGGAGATGGAGGAGGATGCTGGAACTCGACTGAGGGGGGGCTTTGTCTTGCAATGAAATATTAAGCATGCATTTGTTTTATAACAGTGCTTAAAAGAGCAAAGCATAGTGTTGGGCTGTATCTTAATAATGCTAAGATCTCTAATCAGCTCCATAACATACAGATACACAACATGTTTCAGGGAATTCAAAACACATGTATTTTAAGAAATACATACACACAAAACAGACACAAAATCACACATTCTACCAGCCTTGCCAGGATAGCCCCACTTCTCCTACTTGTGCTCTGCCTCCAGCAGCCTGCTTGTAGACCCTGCTCATTTCGCATCAAAAAATGGAAAGGGACCACGAAGGGAGGCAGGAAAAGAAAACAAAAGGTGTACTGTGTGCTTGGTGTTTGCCAGAAGGGACAGGCAGAGTGGCAAGGCATGCCTACAGAAATCACGTGATCTTTTCATGAGATCTCCTTGTTTCTTTAGGCTCGTGCCAGATCGCCTGGAAACAGGACAGCAAGCGAATACAGAGATTCATGGCCTCCAAACTCAAGTAAGTATTGTTCGAAGTTACGAATCACTGCGTAAAACGCTCTGTATGCCATCGAGGGGTGTTCGAAGCATATTGTGCCCTCAATAAAGGATTTAAATATGAAAAATGTTGAAAAATGCTCAGTGGCACAGAGGTGTGAGTTTTCTGAAGTGTAAGTTTCTTGTGATGCTTCTGATATCCAAATACAAAGAGTTCAATGGGTATGCACGTTTGTGCTTAAATATTTTCTTCTGAATCCTATGGTTGTGGGTGGTCTGTAAAAGAAACTTTTCGGACAAAAAAGGCTTCTTCAAGGGGTATACTGCAGACAATAATTTATATCAGGTGCATGGAGCAAGTCATGCAAAATAACCTCCATGTAGTTAAAATCTGGGCAAGTTGAATTGTAACACAATGAACTTTCAAGACCATAGACTGTCTTCTGTGGGGGGAAGCCACTGGCTGAACATATTTAAGCCTTGAGGACATTGGGTATCTATCATCAGGGTCCCCACCTACCATTTGAAACTGAAGTAGGCATTTTGAGATTTGACGTTTAATGGCACACGTTACATTCCTGACAAACATATTTTATTATATACATACTCTAAGGCCCTCGATACAAGTTAAGGGCCAAATTTTGATCCCTGCGCAAACAAAAATTTGAGCAGGATCGGAATTACAAGTTATGTTATAATTATCGCACTCTCGAGATTTCAGCTGATAAATTGCAGCAGATCAAACCTGATTAATTGTATTGGGGAGTAATGGTCCAGAGAAGGACCTGCAAGTTAGGCCGCATTTCCTTGTTGAAGACTCAGAGTTGGAGACTTTTACTATATGTGGTAAATACCTCACCTTGGAGTTATGGGATAGACCCAACCCTATTCCGACCAACTTGTAGTGAGAGCCCAAGGGACTTGGATTCAACCTCCTTAAGCCATTGGCTTCTTTTGCTCAGGATCCTTCAGCCACTTGCTTGAGACATTGTCAATCACATCTTGGATCACCCCACAGGCGTATCTAAATCTCACCTTCTTTCTAGTGGCTGCTTAAAGGTATCCTTCCACTTCCATTGGAACACACAAAGGACTATTTTACATCTGAACAGTTACTTGGTCCTTTCACATTGTTGGCCTCATTTATGAGGTTTTGCCGTAGGGCAGCGCCGCAGGTCTTCCAGCTGCGCTGCCCTATGGCAAAAGAAAAGGGCAGGGATGCGCCGTATCTATCACATATGGTGCATTCCTGTTCTTTTCTGCTGCGCCGGAGCACAATGGGCTTCCGTGCGCCAACCCAGGCACCTTTGCACCAGGGTGCAAGGGTGCCTGCGTTGCGGGATGGTTATGTTTGTGCAGGAAGGGAAATCTTCCTGCACAAAAATCATTACAAGAGGCTTTTTCCTCTTTCTATGTGTGCTGCAGAAGGCAGCACACATAGGAAGAAGGAACAAGCATTGGCATAGCTAATAGGTCTCGCCTTTGGGGCCTTATAAGTGTTTAGCCAGAGCTATTGACTTTGCCAATGTCTTCAAGCTGTGCTGTAGAGAAGTGTGGCTGCTGTGCAGCATGCTGAAAAGTTATAATAAAAAAGTGTCAGAAGCATTTTTGTTACTTTATATATGACCAAGAAGGCATTATGTAAAACTGAACAACCATATTAAAAAAAGTATTTACAATAAAAAATTTCCTCAGTTTTCTTTTGTTCTTGCAATGCTGGCAACTTGTTTCTGCCTATTGCAATGGTTGTTTGTTAAAGCTTTTTTTTTGAGGGGGCATAAACAATCGGAGGGTGAAGGTTGGGAACTAGTACCTGTATTATAACACTAGCAGCGGCCAGACGCTAGGGGAGAATCAACAGATGCCAGACTCCGAGAGCAGGCTGAGGTGGTGCTGAGTGATGCTGAGGTGGTAGTGGTGGTGGTGGTGGTGACTGTTGCGGAGACGATGCTGAGGTGATGCTGAATGATACTCCGGTCTTGCTGAGTGATACTGCTGTGGTGCTGAGTGATGCTGTGGTGGTGCTGAGTGATATTGTCTTGGCGCTGAGTGATGCTGTGGTGGTGCTGAGTGATATTGTCTTGGCGCTGAGTGATGCTGTGGTGGCCCTGAGTGATGCTGTGGTGGTGCTGAGTGATGCTGTAGTGGTGCTGAGTGATGCTGTGGTGGTGCTGAGCGATGCTGTGGTGGTGCTGAGCGATGCTGTGGTGGTGCTGAGCGATGCTGTGGTGGCCCTGAATGATGCTGTGGCGGTGCTGAGTGATGCTGTGGCGGCGACGGAGTGATGCTGTGGCGGCGCTGAGTGATGCTGTGGCGGCGCTGAGTGATGCTGTGGCGGCGCTGAGTGATGCTGTGGCGGCGCTGAGTGATGCTGTGGCGGCGCTGAGTGATGCTGTGGCGGCGCTGAGTGATGCTGTGGTGGTGCTGAATGATGCTGTGGTGGTGCTGAGCGATGCTGTGGTGGTGCTGAGCGATGCTGTGGTGGTGCTGAGCAATGCTGTGGTGGTGCTGAGCGATGCTGTGGTGGTGCTGAGTGATATTGTTGTTGCACTGAGTGATGCTGTGGTGATGCAGTGGTAGTTCTGAGTGATGCTGTGGTGGTGCTGAGTGATGCTGTGGTGGTGCTGAGTGATGCTGTGGTGGCGCTGAGTGATGCTGTGGTGGCGCTGAGTGATGCTGTGGTGGCGCTGAGTGATGCTGTGGTGGCCCTGAGTGATGCTGTGGTGGCCCTGAGTGATGCTGTGGTGGCCCTGAGCGATGCTGTGGTAGTGCTGAGCGATGCTGTGGTAGTGCTGAGCGATGCTGTGGCGGTGCTGAGCGATGCAGTGGCGGTGCTGAGCGATGCTGTGGCGGCGCCGAGCGATGCTGTTGCGGCGCCGAGCGATGCTGTTGCGGCGCCGAGCGATGCTGTGGCGGCGCCGAGCGATGCTGTGGCGCCGAGCGATGCTGTTGCGGCGCCAAGCGATGCTGTGGCGGCGCCGAGCGATGCTGTGGTTGTGCCGAGCGATGCTGTGGTGGCGCCGAGTGATGCTGCCGAGCGATGCTGTGGTGGCGCCGAGCGATGCTGTGGTGGCGCCGAGCGATGCTGTGGTGGCGCCCGAGCGATGCTGTGGTGGCGCCGAGCGATGCTGTTGTGGCGCCGAGCGATGCTGTGGTGGCGCTGAGCGATGCTGTGGTGGTGCTGACCCATGCTGTGGTGGTGCTGAGCGATGCTGTGGTGGTGCTGAGCGATGCTGTGGTGGTGCTGAGTCATCCTGTGGTGGTGCTGAGTCATCCTGTGGTGGTGCTAAGTGATGCAGTGTTGGCCCTGAGCGATGATGTGGTGGTGCTGAGCGATGCTGTGGTGGTGCTGAGCGATGCTGTGGTGGTGCTGAGCGATGCTGTGGTGGTGCTGAGCGATGCTGTGGTGGTGCTGAGCGATGCTGTGGTGGTGCTGAGTGATATTGTTGTTGCACTGAGTGATGCTGTGGTGATGCAGTGGTAGTTCTGAGTGATGCAGTGGTAGTTCTGAGTGATGCTGTTGTGGTGCTGAGTGATGCTGTGGTGATGCTGAGTGATGCTGTGGTGGTGCTGAGTGATGCTGTGGTGGTGCTGAGTGATGCTGTGGTGGCGCTGAGTGATGCTGTGGTGGCGCTGAGTGATGCTGTGGTGGCCCTGAGCGATGCTGTGGTGGCCCTGAGCGATGCTGTGGTAGTGCTGAGCGATGCTGTGGCAGTGCTGAGCGATGCAGTTGCGGCGCTGAGCGATGCTGTGGCGGCGCCGAGCGATGCTGTGGCGGCGCCGAGCGATGCTGTGGCGGCGCCGAGCGATGCTGTGGCGGCGCCGAGCGATGCTGTGGTGGCGCCGAGCGATGCTGTGGTGGCGCCGAGCGATGCTGTGGTGGCGCCGAGCGATGCTATGGTGGCGCCGAGCGATGCTGTTGTGGCGCCGAGCGATGCTGTGGTGGCGCTGAGCGATGCTGTGGTGGTGCTGACCCATGCTGTTGTGGTGCTGAGCGATGCTGTGGTGGTGCTGAGCGATGCTGTGGTGGTGCTGAGCGATGCTGTGGTGGTGCTGAGTCATCCTTTGGTGGTGCTGAGTCATCCTGTGGTGGTGCTGAGTGATGCAGTGTTGGCCCTGAGCGATGATGTGGTGGTGCTGAGCGATGCTTTGGTGGTGCTGAGCGATGCTGTGGTGGTGCTGAGCGATGCTGTGGTGGTGCTGAGTGATGCTGTGGTGGCGCTGAGCGATGCTGTGGTGACGCCGAGTGATGCTGTGGTGACACCGAGTGATGCTGTGGTGGCACCGAGTGATGCTGTGGTGGCGCCGAGTGATGCTGTGGTGGCGCTGAGTGATGCTGTGGTGGCGCTGAGTGATGCTGTGGTGGCGCTGAGCGATGCTGTGGTGGCGCTGAGCGATGCTGTGGTGGCGCTGAGCGATGCTGTGGTGGTGCTGAGCGATGCTGTGGTGGTGCTGAGTCATCCTGTGGTGGTGCTGAGTCATCCTGTGGTGGTGCTGAGTGATGCAGTGTTGGCCCTGAGCGATGATGTGGTGGTGCTGAGCGATGCTGTGGTGGTGCTGAGTGATGCTGTGGTGGCGCGGAGTGATGTTGTGGTGCTGCTGAGTAATGCTATGGTGGCGCTGAGTAATGCTGTGGTGGTGCTGAGTAATGCTGTGGTTGTGCTGAGTAATGCTGTGGTTGCACTGAGTGATGCTGTGGTTGCACTGAGTGATGCTGTGATGGCGTTGAGTGATGCTGTGATGGCGTTGAGAGATGTTGTGTTGGTGCTGAGTGATGCTGTGGTGTTGCCGAGTGAGAGATAGAGTGAAGATATAATGCCCAATTAGAGAGGGTGGTGAGAGAGAAAGAGAGAGAAAGGGTGTACATAGAATAAAGAGTGGAGCGGGATAGAGAGAGAGAAAGAAGGGGAGAGAGAGTGAATGAAGGAGTTTGAAAGAGAAACAGATAAAGGGGTGAGAGAATGAAAGGCTAAAAAAGATAGAGAGGGGAGAGTTAATTAAGTAGAGAGAGAATTAGAGAGGGGAGAGAGAAGGAGAGAGAGAATTAGAGAGGGGAGAGAGAGAGAAGGAGAGAGACAATAAGAGTGGGGGGTGTGGAGTTTAAATAGAGTGAAGAAGTGACGCGGAAAAAGTAACCTTAAATATAGCTTTGTGCTTTGTGCGAATAAATATAAAAATAAAAAAACAGAGTGAGACAAAAATACTGGTAATTAGGCTGTGACTCCCAATATAAAACAAATAGCGATATAAAGTGAAATCAACCCACCGAAGCAATATTTCTAACTAGACAAAAAAAAGCTTGCATTTCAATGCTAATCGCTGTTGTTTTTCATGTGACTGTAGTCCAGGGCCCTCAGTTGGTAATGTGAGCTGCTGCTGCGATTGAAACATCAGAGTCTAGAGAGTTAATGAGCCATGACGAGGAAATGAGGAAGAGATAGGAAACCCAGATGGCAGTTGCGCGCGTGCACGCCATCGTGAACGCAAGCTGGTCGCCAGCCGAAAGCCAGTGGGTTTGCACTTCCAAAACCTGCTTACTAAAACTCTCGGCCAGACCAGCGCAAGCGCTGGTGCAGGCCGAGACCTAAAAACAAGGAGAAATAAAGACATTTCTCCTCGTTGTGCCTCCCTTATGCCTCCCCTGGGGAGGCGTAAGTTTTTGGCACTGCCTCAGATTTACGATTTCTCATAAAACTGGGGCAGTGTCAAAAAGCCATGGCTGTTGCTGGGAACGCAGAAGATTGCGTTCAAGGGAACAATAGTTACGAGGCAGCATTAAGCCAAAAAAGTGACTCAGTGCTGCCTCGTAAATATGGAGCAGGCTCCTGCACCACGGAATGTCACAAAAAGTGACACTCCGGCGGCGCAAGGGGCTTATAAATAAGCCCCTTAATTCTTTATCTCATCCATGCTCTGTATACACAAAGCAATATTCTTTTTAATGTGTTTTGCACTGCAACAGGTATTTCAGATTGCTTTTGTCAGCACACAATTGTGAGCATCAAGCCTATTGGCTTTGCCAATGATTGTTGGAAATGTGGTTGTGTTCCAGATTATGGAACCAGGAGAGCTATTTTGTTCGTTTATATTAAGATTACCTGAAATTATGCTTACGCCATGCTGCACAGAATACAGTCTGTATTATATGAACTCTGCTAAACACTCAATGCTGTCCTCGTTGGTTCACTGCTTGCTCTGTCCGGCACACAGTGTGTGCTGCTATTCACTGATCAGCCCATAATGCACTGTTTTATGAACATGGCATACGGGGCATTCTTCTTGTGCATCTTTCAATGACCGTGTACCCGCCAGGCCACCAGTGCATATAAGAAATAAATACCCAAATTTCTACAATCTACTGAAAGTCCGGAATACGTCCTCCTGTTTCTTAATTATGAGAATCACCCCCCTCTACAGTGTCATCTGTGCCGACATTGGCATTAAAAGGACTGGGAGGTGTTATCAAGGAGTGAAGTGTTGCAGCAATCCATATTCTCCACTCCAAAACTGGAAGAACATTTCACACCAGCAATTTGTTTCTTCCCCCAAGTACAAGTTGAACCCCGATGGTCTGAGGCTGAAATTCCAAAGTACCCAGGGAAAGTACAAAGTAGATCTTTTGGCTCTGTATACAATGCAGAACAAGTCAAAATGCACGTTATCTGGAGCAATGGTTAGAAAATTCCAGCAGGAGGCTCCTGTGACTGAACAAGCATTGGCAAAGCCAATAGGTCTCACCTGTGCAAGAACTATTGTCGTTGGCAATGTGTTTTAGCCATGTTGTACACCAGTGTAGCTGCTGTTCAGCATTGCTAAAAGGTACTGGCGTGGAGTGGGGTGGGGTAGATTGTAGTGAGGTAGATTGTAGTAGAGTGGAGTGGGGTAGATTGCGGTAGAGTGGGGTAGGGTTTAATGAGGTAGATTGTAGTGGGGTAGTTTGAAGTAGACTGGATTGGGGTGTGGTTGATTGGAGTGGGGTAGATTGGAGTGGAGTTGAGTGGGGTAGGGTGGAGTGGGGTAGGGTAGGGTGGAGTGGAGTGGGGTAGATTGGATTGGGGTGGATTGTGGTCGACGTGGTGTTGTGGGGTAGATTAGATTGAAGTGGGGTGGTTGGAGAGAAGTGGGGTAGACCTGGGTAGATTGGTGTAGCGTAGATTGGAGTGGAGTGGGTGGACTGGCATATATTGGAGTGGGGTAAACTGGGGCGGAGCGGAGATATACTGGGTTAGTGTGTAGTGGGGTAGATTGGGGAGGAGTGGAGTGGATTTGAGTGGAGTAGAGTGGGGTAAATTGAAGTATGGTAGATTAGGGTGGGGTGGGTAGATTGCAGTATGGAATGGGGTTGCTCGGATTAGATTGGAGTGTAGTGGGGTAGATTGGAATGTGATAGTTTGGAGTGGGTTGGAGTAGTTTGGAATGGAGTGTGGTAGATTGAAGTGGATTTTATTGGAGTGGAGTAGAGTCTGGTAGATTGGAGTGGGTAAGATTTGAGTGGGGTCGATTGGGATGGTTTGGAGTGGGGTAGGTGGGGTGGGGTAGATTGTGGTAGATTGGAGTGGGGTAGATCAATGTAGAGTTGGGTGGAGTGGAGTTGAATAGAGTGTAGAGTGGAGTGGGGTGAGGTAGAGTGGAGTGGAATAGAGTGGAGTTGGGTAGAATGGATTGAGGTAGAGTGATGTAGAGTAGATTGAAGCAGAGGGAGGAAGATTAGAGCATTTGATTGTGGTAGAGTGGAGTGGGGTAGATTTGGTTAGATTGCATGGAGTGGGGTGACTTGGAGAGGAGTAGGCTAAATTGGAGTGGGGCAGATCAGGGTAGATTGGAGTGGAGAAGGGTAGATATGATGATAGTGGAGTGGATTGTGGTTGATTATAGTGGAGTGGGGTAGATTGGGGTAGGGAGTGGAATGGGTAGATTGTAGTGGGGTAGTTTCTGGTGCGGTGGAGGGAGGTAGATTTGATGGGGGTAGATTGGAGTGGAGTGGGGTAGATTGGGTTCGACTGGGTGGAGTGGGGTAGACTGGAGTAGAGTAGATTGGGTGGAGTGGGGTAGATTGTAGTGAAGTGGAGTGAGGTAGATTGAAATGGAGTGGGATATATTGGGGTAGATTGGAGTGGAGTAAGTGGTGTGGAGCGGAGTAGTGTAGACTGGAGGGGCATGGAGTAGAGTGTCATAGAATAGAGTGGCATGTTGTGGAGTTGAGTGGCGTGTCACAGAGTGTCTTAGAGTGGAGTGGCATGTCAAAGAGTGAAGTGGCATAGAGTGGAGCAGAGTGTTGTAGAGTGGAGTTGTGTAAAGTGGAGTGGCGTAGTGTGGAGTATGCATGGTGTGGTAGTGCACTGCCATTACAGACACCACATTTTCAATTGAAATGAACATTACATTTGCACCGACATAGTGTTACTGCACACAAACGATAATGTGTGGAAATATCATCACCTAGAGTATTGATGTGTTTTGATCATATTCAAATATTTGTTTCCACCACACTTCAAAATTAGAGAGAAGAGAATATGACAAATTCTTAGTAGGGATTTTTCATTGAAGCAGTGGCTAAGAAGAGTACATTTTAATCACATTGTATTGCTGAGAGCGAATTGACTGCTTTATATGAGTAGTGAGTAAGCAGGTTTCCCAACTCCTGAAAGACTGCCAATTTACTAGAGTGCAAAAATAAATATCGTTTTGGGGAATTTATTACGTTTTAAATTCTATATTGGAGCAACTAGTCAAGTTTCAGATAATGGTTGAGGGATGGGTTGTATTTTAAATTTTTTTTGCAATGGACCATGCATCCGTGACTGAGCTATCGACTACCATTCTGATGTAGTACCAGATGGTGATGCATTTCGTTTATTTACAGAGATGCCACATTCCCGCAGCACTCCGGCTGTGAGTAGCGGTGCCTGCACCAAAGTGCTGTACTTCACTGATCGCTCTCTGACGCCCTTCATGGTCAACATAGCAAAGAGGTGAGTGGGTCTAACAAGTTCATAGGTGCTTTATTCATATATGATATTCAGTCACACCACACCGTCTCCAGCAGCCTCTTCATGCTCAGTTAAATCCATTTCTTAAAGTGATTCTTTTCACCAGGGGACCCAGAAAATGAATCCGTTACAAATAAACGAATGAAGATAGACAGCAGAGACCCAATTCACAATTGTTCTGCAGGTCACATTCCCATCCTGTATGCAAGTGAAGATTTACTTCTGTATAGGGCAGGAGTAAATCCCTGTCCACTGGGGAAATGGGAAGGGAACACCCCCAAAATTAGCTGAGGGTGTGGGAGAAAGGGGCTCACCACTGTGAAAGAAAATTAAATAGCCAGCACGTGCATAGAAACCTATGCTAAACTTTCAGAAATGTGTGAATATATACTCAGTTAATGTTACCGCCACTCTTAAAACTGTGCAACTACTTCTACTACTAGACTACCTCCCACTATGATCCCCAAAACTACACTACCTTCCACACCCTTGCAATATCACCTTATAGCACTACCTCCTTCCACAACATACCACCACCTTTAAACCAGTCACCTGCTATCACTGCATAGCATTGCAGTAGCTTCACATCCACCTCACAGCACTTCACTACCACTCCCAGTCCTGCTGCAATCACCACAGTGCTCTACCATGCACCATCACCACCACCCACCAATCACCAAAAGCACCATTGTCACGGATTAGTGCATTTCCACTCACAGTGTGCATGCTCTGGTGTGTAGACCTCACCTGGACCTGCGTCTACCACTATTCACTTCCAGATAACAGGGTAGAAAATCTTTCTTGGTTGTGAGCTCAGCAGAGTCTCTGACATTCAAGGTCTCATTGTGTGCCTCCATAGTTCCAAATTTGGTGATAATTTTGATAAACTATGGCAGCCACCTGTTGCATCTCCTGATCAGTGCTTAGGAAGCAAAGAAGATTTGCCACCATGGTGTAATGTGGCGACACATTGGGGCATATTACCAAGGAAGTGGCGGAGAGAGGCGTTAGCCGTCTTGGCTTAACGCCTCTCTCCGCCACTTCGGAAACGCCAGGCTGCCCCATATTAACAAGGATATGGTGCAGCCTGGCGTTTCCCCCTGCGATGGCGCTAAGTTACACAACTTAGCGCCAGCGCAGGCACCCTTGCACCAGAGTGCAAGGGTGTCTGTGAGCAGGGAGGTTTGTTTATGTGTAGGAAGGAGTTCCTTCCTGCACATAAACAAATCTAAAATGCCATTTTGTAACTTTCATGTGTGCTGCTTCGTGCAACACACCGGAAGTTACAAAATGGCATTTTGAAAAACAGTTTGTTCATGTACAGGAAGGGACACCTTCCTGTACATGAGCTATACCATGGCATTTTGCTTTTTCCATGTGTGCCGCACAAGGCAGCACACATGGAAAAAGCAAAAAAGAGAGAAATAAAGCATTTCTCCTCGTTTCGCCACCTTAAGACCAGGATTTTTCTGGTCTTAAGTTCGGCGCTGCCACCTATTATCACCAAACTTGATAATAGGTGGCAGCGTCGACTTCAATGGGTGTTGCGGTGGAACGCCCACCGCAACACCCACTGCACGCCCCTTTCACGCTAAGTTTAGCGTGAAAGGGCCCTATTATCAAGGCAGCGTTAAGCCACGTAACGTGGCTTTAAGCCACGTTAAGTGGCTTAACGCTGCCCTGATAATAGGGCGCTGACCCTATCGCCACCACAACGTCACAAAAAGTGACGTTGTGGTGGCGATAGGGGCTTGATAATATGCCCCATTGTTTAGGTCTCGCCTACGCAGCGCGCATGCGCTGCTTAGGAGGGCCTTTAGCCGTCACTCTGCTCATTTTCAAGCACACACTCGTGCTTGTGGCGGCATCCACCTTGCGGGAGCGAGCAGCGGCGCGCATGCTAATTGGCTGTTGCTCGCTCCCGCAAGGCGGATGGTGCCACAAGCACGAGTGTGCTTGAAAACAGCTGCATTAGTCATTCCCTCGTGCACGGCTCTCTCTCCTGAAACCAGCTGCTGTTACACTTTTAGCATTAGTCATTCCCTCGTGCACTCTCTCTCGCTTTCTCTCTTTATTTTTTTGTATTCCCCCCCTCATTCACTCTGTCTTTTGCTCGCACTCTGTCTCTCGCTTTCTCTATTTATTTATTTTTATTCCCCCACAGGACAAGGCAACATGGACATAATTTACTAACAATGCTTAAATGTACTTTTGCTATTTAGCATAAAATGCATGTGCATGCATTTTGTTAGTTTTAAGCGCTTTTGAAAAATTAATGGAACTTTGAAACAATGCCAAAGCTGTGGTTTAAATAAATCTTCAACTGCAAGACAGCAGTTAAACAACCCTTTAACAAAAAAGACCAATTTTTTAAGTTGGAGGCATTGCTTTGTGCTGTCGTGTTTGTAAAAGTCTCGGGGAGTTATGTATACATTATGCTTTAAAGAAAATAAAACCGTGTTAAAATTCAACATGGAGGAACGGGGTATGTCTTTTTCTTTTAGCGTAATTTTATTATCTTATTCGTGGCTTTGCTTTGGGACTTTATAATTTTGTCCCTCGCTTTCCTGTGAGAGCGTGCAGATTCGTGTATAAAACATTTGCCCATCTGAAGCGTTTAGACAATTTTAAATATTTTTAATATTACTGCAAAGTGTTTATGAGTTGGGGTAAAACGGGCACGCATTTCTATCTTAAGGTCTCTATCTTAGGCTAGACATAAAAAACACCAGTTTTAAGAATTCGGAAAGTATGTGGCTTAACTGTTTGAGCTGCCAACTTTGGAACTGGGCAACTTGGTTTGAGTTTGTGAGTAAGCGTAATATCCTGTGCTTGTTGGCAAATAAATTCCTTAGTTGCCCATGCCTACCCAAAAAAAATGCAACCTTGTGTTACGTAACTGGTACTTATGGAAGGGCTCCAATACGTTTGTGTTGAGTTTGCACTATTTAAAACTTGATAAAAACAGAATACTGCATCAAGTGCAAACATGCAGATAGCACCGCTTCCCCGCAGTTACATTAGAATGCTGAGGTTAGAAGTGTCAGCAGGAAACAGACCAGCGGCGCCAGTGTGGCACAAGCCAGACATAGCCCTCCTCCTTTATTCCTGTTTCCCCTCAGCGGAGACTTTTGTTTACGATCACTTGCTAACACTCCCATCCCCCCTAAGCCTGTCCTTTCTACTGCTAGACCTTTACCACACTGTTATAAAAGGGGCTTAATTTTAGCCAGAGTATGGCTACACGCGCATAATAAAATCCTCTAAAAACATTACACATTACATAACACGTAATTGTTATGAAGGAAAAACAAATACTAAACATGTTAGGCTGTTAATTAAAACAAAATAACACATTTAAAGAAAAATACATATGTTCTGCTTCGCTCTACCTAGTAGTACTTATAAGGTCCCAAAAGCAAAACCTATTGCCATATACAATAGGACCTTATAAGTGTTTAGTTATCCAGCACAATATCCTTATTGCAACAACATCAACTGTTGCATAGCTAAACACTTATAAGGTCCCAAAGGCGAGACCTATTGGCTATGCCAATGCTTGTTTTACATTTCTCTTTAGGGTGGGGTCTGAAATTCCGAAACAGCACTGAAGTTCAATGATTCACTTTCTGCTAAGGTGTTCCACCAACATTTTCAGAACAGGCTTGGAAAGTGCCTTATCTCACAGACTTCTAATTTCCTGTTTATTTTTTGGCATAATGGACATTCTTCCACTGCACTGTGACCTGGTACTCTGAAAATGCAGAGGTCATGTTGGTCTTTCTCTGATTTTTTTGCATCATGAACGGCACTTCACAAACAGTGAATGCGTTGTGCCTGAGGAGGAGAAAATGTAGAACAGTGTAAAGCCCCCTCTCAAAAGCTTGAAGGTGAAACGATCACCAGCATAGATTTTCGATTGTTCACTTTGGCTATTCCATTATGTGTTCTGGCATTCCATAGTCAGTTTCAGTTTCATTTTATTTGTTTGATAATGTGCCAATATGGCAACACAAACATACACCAGACTATCTAGATTACATCAAACCTAAACCACAATTCATCATTGTTAGCGTTGATTAGACCCCCCTGTCTTGCTCTTGATACAAAAATGAAAGTCGGGGCTCAATGAATCTTGAAATTTGGGTTATGTTTAACCCTGGGCAAAGCACTACGCTACGCTCGCGTAGTTTGCGAAGTTTGCGCTACTTCGCACAACGCGAATTGCACGTAGCACAGTGCAAACACGCGTAGCGTAGTGCAGCGGTCATTTTTTGCTTGCTCGCGGTCCTCAACGTCAAGTTGGCGACCGCGAGCAAGCAAAATGACATTCCGGCGAGACTTTTTCCTCGTTCGCGATCAGCAACATCAAGTTGCCGATCGCGAGCGTGGAAAATAAAACACCCGGCGAGATTCTCAACGCGGGGAGGTCAGGTTTCTCATTGCGAGTGGTCGCGTATGCTCGCGACCGCTCGCGATGAGAAACTACCAGTCCGCGTTGAGAAAGCTGCCGCTCGAGTAAAAATCTACTCGAGCGGCAGTAAAGACAGCTCGCACTGTGCAAGATGCCGTTTTCAATGATTGCACAGTGCGGACAAGCATCCGGCACTGTGCAATCATTGCGAACAGTGCACTACGCAGTTCGCGTAGTGCTACGCGTAGCTCGCGTAGTGCGAACTGCACTTTGCGTAGCTTCGCGTAGCGCTACTTCGCGAGCTACGCCCAGGCTTAGTTATGTTCTATTGGTCATTTAAGTGACATGTGCAAACTGAATCCTGAGAAGAGGCACTGTGAGAAAGATGGCGGCAGGACTGTGGAGCTAGGCGCCTTCCATTGCTCTCGGTGAAGGGGGGAGCCCAACCAGCCAAAGAAAATGAGAAGAAGTTAGTTTACATATTTCTACTTTTGTTAATTGCGCTTCCATCTCACCCAAAGCAAGGGGAGGAGTCCCGCCAACCATGCATGAACTGGCAACTGCTACAAAAGAGGCTGAAGGGCACAAGTGGAGGAAGGAGCCATTTATTTCACCCAGACATTGAGTTGAGAGGCCGTTTGTCCTCCAGGAGCACCCCCACATCTGCCCACAGTGCACCGGAGGGGGGTTGGCAACTGGCAAGATGCAAAATTATCCCTTTTGGGGGCTGTATTATTAAATTTAGCCCACAAAGGTAGCTTTCGGATTAGCTGGAGAGCTCCCAACATTCCACTCCCATAGTCACTCGCAGGGTTAACAGTTAAATATGTCAGTTGTCAAATATGCAAATGAATCTGCACATGCTTGTCACTTGTATTACACTGAGCCGGTTCTGGGAGGCAGTCACTAAAGAGTTAGGTGAGATGATGCACGGATTTGGTCATGGCCGCCTAAAGAACCGTGTTTGGTACAGATGAGAGCCTTGCAGTGCTGGTGTCTGCTTCATCATCATTACTGTAGCTCATTTGTTTATCACTAAAGAGTGAGCAGTTGTAGGAACTCCTAGGTTTGAACAGTGGCGGGCATCCCTATGACAAATGTGTGAACGTGAAGCCACATTTTACAAATTAAAAGGTAATGATGGCACGGTACAAATCAGGGTCTATGACTGCCTTTTTCAGATTGTTTGCTTTCAGATGATATATTAGGGTACAATAATAATTGTAAAACATTTTAATCAATGTTTATTTCGTTTGTTTGCATGTTTTTCTGTTTTCTCCTTTGTTTACAATTTTCACCGGGTTCACTTAAGCAAATATGCAAAATTGGCTTTGTGATTTATGGAGTATGTCCTTACTACTTTCTCAATAAGAAAAAGAAACAAATACTTTTTCCCAGTAGGTAAACACACCCCGCTACTCCACAGACATGGGGCTAGTTCCTGAGAGCCAAGCCAGGGAACAAAGTTTCACCTCTGCTTCTGCTGCATACTCATTTTATAGACATGCACAGCAACCTAAAGGACAGTATTGTGTTTTCTATAGAAACCCTCTAAAGTACATCAAGCAGCTATGCCAGTGAAATCTGAGTATTGAACTGAGTGCAAATCTTATGCATCACACAGAATACGAATCTTGTCCTGCACCATTATTACCAATGTCAATCAGCATAAATTGAGCATAAGTGAGACAGTAATTAGGAAGGATCACCCACGGTTTTGTGGATAAGAAGTTAATCAGATTTTTTTGCCACAGTGATTTGTTTAGCATGACTTCCAACACAGTTGGCAGTGGTACTGTGCATCTTTTAATGTATTTTGTGATTACACTCAACAGAAGATGCAAGGCAGTGTACGAGAGGGTTAGTTAACTTGGAATAACTTTTCTAACTGTGTTTCGCCTCCCACACAGGTTAGGAGATGTGACTCTAAGTGACTTTAAGGCAGCCATTGATCGGGACGGAACATACCGGTACCACTTCAAAGCACTGGACCCAGAATTTGGCACTGTGAAAGAGGAGGTACATGCAAAAATATGTGTTTTAGTAACAAAATGTAGTGTTTTGTCAAGTGTTAGTTGCTGGGTTACAAACAACCCATGCCTAAGCCTCTGTAGCTGTCAGTCAGGCCTTTTGCTCTTCTGTCTTACAGAAGAGGAGCACTTCCCCTCAACCAAATGAACTACGAAAAAACATTGTTAAACTAATAAAAGAGGCTGAGACGGGACTGACTAATGTGCCTTTATCACCATTGCCAGTACACCCATTTTAAAACCTAAAAGCTGATGGGTGCAAAATTTGAATGGATCTTCACCACTGTGCAGCATTCCACTCCAGCATCTTGTAAAACATTTGTGCCTTCACTGATAGGCTCAGCCATATCCGAATAAGTCTTGTCTCTGCTGTCTCAGTGGTGGCACTAGCACAAGGCCAAAGAACCTTACAGATTTCAGGGTACGAAAACACCCTGTAAGAATGTTGTGGGAAAATAATCATTTACATGAGACGAGGATGACCAAAATGAATAAGCTGCAAATTATCAGCCAGTATCAATCCAACCGGACATATGAAAGACCACCCACTTTTATGTTAACTGATATAAAGCCTTTTAGATCAGGATTAGGGTAGCCTCAATAGTTCACCCAAATATTTTCCTGCAGTGAACACTAATTTTGCATAGATATGCAAGGGCTGCCTCTGTTCAGTGCAACCGTTTTACATTTTAATGAGATTATTTTTTAAAGGATGCTCACCATTTAGCTGTTTTGTACCTTTAGTTGTTTATTCAAGTTTCTCTGTGGAATGGTAAAATATAATATACTAGAGTTGCTTAAGACACCTGATAGAAATAGCGAAGTTTAAGTTGAAAGTCACAGGTTCAAATCTCAACAGTGCTGATCAGTTTGATATTAGCATAACCTATTTGCAGTGTGCCTATGCTACCGGATGCTATAAAAAGTAAAGTCATTATTTTTCTCTTTCAGGTGTTCCATGATGATGACATCATTCCTGGGTGGGAAGGTAAAATAGTTGCCTGGGTGGAAGAGGACCACGGAGAACTCAAATGAACTTCACTGCCGAGTTTTATTTTAGAATGCTAAAAAAAAAAAAAATACAAAATCAAAACAAAAACAACAACAAAAAACACAAAAAACTTCTACCAAAAGGAGTGCTGGAATTCAGGACATCACTCTGCCAAACGAGAATTTACTCTTCCATTGACCAGTACCAAAAATGATTCCTTGTTTTTAGACTGTTAGGATTTGAACTTTAAACGGCCAAGAAACCGATGTTATCCAAAAAGGAAGACCAGTGGAGGACAAAAATTGATTCACATGCTTTATCCTCTCAATGGAAAACCTGCAGCCTTAAAGGAACACCATGCATCCTGCAGACCAGCACAGACCACTTACTGCCTCTGAGATCTCATAACCCCTTTCTCCTTTACTGATATAATTCAGAATTATTGTAACTGTAAAGAAATGGAGGAAGGTTCACATGTTCTCTTGGATGCATTCCATCAGAAGTTGTTATAAACCCAAAAAAGTGTTTAGTTCAGTATCACGGAAATGCACAGTTGACCAAGTTCCTGAACGGATTCACCTGTAAAACAGTGAATCCACTCATCTATGGACGATGGACTTATGGAAAAGACAGGTGACTCTTGTGTAATGATTTTTTCAAAAACCAAGGCGAAGATACAAGAACAGCACTAAAACTCCACGTTTTTCAAAGACCTTCTGCAGATTACCTTTATGATAATACTGGCTGTCTTCACCATACTCCAAACTAAAAGAGAGTCACCCTTATTCAAAAGAAAGGGACAGGGTAGTATAAATCATGAAAAAAAGAATTAAATTACCTTTCTTGCCGGATCTATATCAATAAATCAATGAAGTGGGAGCACAGTTAAAAACTAAATGGACATATCCTCTTGTTAACACCATGCAACTAAAACATCATATTCTTCAACAGTACATATATTAAAAACCATTCTCTCTATATCATAGACCAACAAACAATGATGTAGATAACTTCTTATTTATTTTATTAAGAAATTATTTTTACAATAATACTACTAAACTTCCAAATACAATTAAAAACCCAAACAACTCATGCAAAATTCATTAGCAAACAACCACTTTTACTTGTTAAAGGTGGCAATATTGTAATTTAAAATACATTCATAGTACATTCATATTAATAATTTAAAAAATTTCAAAGTTGACGACGCGGCGTTTCAGTAAAAAATACAATATTTTCTTCCACCTTCTTCAGGACAATATAATTAAGAAGATTTTTTCTGTATCAAGAACATCCCTCCACTCGCACGTATATGCTGCTATCCTCAAAACATCATGCATGGGCCTGATACATAAATTCAAAAGGCCTCTTCCATATGCAGAATATATTAGATGAGTGAATGTACCTGCGAGCAAACAGATATGCTCAATGTATACCTGTTGTCAATGTGGTATACAAAATATCTCAATCTATAACCTCAGTGTCCCAACACTCAAATTATGCCCTTTTTTATATTAAATATAATCATTAAAGGACCCCATTCGTCCTTTAATGATATTTGATATTGATATAGATCCGGCAAGAAAGGGAATTGAATTCTTTTTTTTCATCATTTCTTCACCATACTGCCATCAAACAGCGCAACAGATGAGGAAGCCACAATATCAACTCTTTGTTATCTGCATTCCAATTTATTTTCATAGTTACTGGATTATTCAAGTGGGCGTAAGTATCCCTCTGGTTCTGCCGTTTCCCTCTATCTTTTTTGTGCTGCCTCCACAAGACCCTTCTTCTAGAAGACGAGTATTTCAAAGCTGCAGTGTCACCATAAGTGATGTCAATTCATGTCTCCTTTGTCATACATAATCCTTATACACCCACTACAGCAGTAATACATAGCTTCCCAATGTGTCCCAGGTTAGCTTGCTACTCATCACAATGTGATGTGCTGCCATGTAAAGTAATTTCTGAACACCTGCTGTGATATAATGTACATATATATTTTCTGAAAATTACACCAGTGGGCCATAGGTTTCTTGAATGTAGTGTATATGAAGTATACACCAAAATGGTCTTTATATCTGTAAATATTGATAGAAATAAAGTTTGTGTTATTTTATATAAATGTGCCCTTTTATGTAAAAAGGTGGTTTGTTTGAGTATATTGTTGTTGTTTGTTTTTTTACAAAATCCAGTCACTGTCTTATGTCTCTTTTTACACTAGCGTAGCACTTTTGTATTGTTCACCAGCTACACAAGGTTCATTTTGTAATTTTTCATTGTAATGTTTTGTATCCCCGGGAGAACTTGCACCATCTCCTTAAACTCACCCACAATTTATTTTGTTATGAAAAGATTTGACCATTCACAGTCGATGTTGCTATGATATCCAGTGAACTGTAAATACAGAATATATGTAATTCCATTTCATGAAATGCTCTGTGTATATATAAAGAAATGTTTGCTACCTTCTATGTCAGGGTAAAATAAAATGGTTTATTCTTATAAAGACCCTAAATCACAGACGTGCATGCAGTTATTGAAATGCCCTCAACATTTTTCATTGTTTCAGATGTTTTCATAAACTCCTTTTTAAAAAAAAAAAAAAAGTGTACTACTATATTTTATTAATACATAATGTGTTCGCACTATTGCCCACTTAAATACATTTAAAACATTTCTATTTTGTTATCCTGTGTTGTACACTGCACATTTTAGCTAAACCATTGTAGTAAGCGTAGCCTCATTCTAAAGTTGGTACACTGTAGCAAAAAGTTTAGAAAGTAGAAAGAAATAAGTAGAGTCAGCTCTTGCTGGTGATACATGTATCTCCATCCTAAGGCTTTCTTGCATATTTTCCACAAGAAGAGCCTGGCATTTACTCATTAGCACATATCTGGAGGTTTCTGTTTTATCACATATCCCCGCTTCCATTCACTTGATTTGAGAAAAGGTTTATAAATATAGCACCAAAATATATTAATTTTAGCATTACAGGCTTTAAGTGTTCAGACATGAAGCTCTGGTGAGTAAATTAGATGAATGCTTTGCCTACTTATTTTTTTATTGCAACACCATCAATTAAATACATATAGATGAATAAATACATTGATACATGAGGAGATACAACCAAGAATTAAAAAGCTATACAGAGAGAGTTAAAATTTCATCTTTGATATTACACAATAAAATAGCAACAATTAATACCTTCCCATATCCGAGGGGTTGCAGGCTATTCAGACTATTATCGGCCAACCTCACAGTTATTTTTCCAATTGTAAAGCGGGGCCCAAATGCGTTTCCTACTTTTTTTTGCCCTCCATCCCTTCTTTTCGTAAATCTCCTTTTCAAGATTAAGAATAAATAAATGTTGCGTGAGCCATTGTTGGAAAAGGGGGGTCGGGGGGGGGGCAACCATGCAGAAGAAATACATATTCTTGCCACTGCCATGGCCAGGAAAACAAAGTATTTGTTGGCCCCTGGCGCTCCTTCATTAGTAACCCCCAATAGCATTAACTCAGCTGTGAGTACTACCTTAATCTTCAGGGAATGCTCTGTGAAGGTTTCTATATCCTTCTTCAGGGTTTCTAAAATCGGACAGGTAGAAATTATATGAACAATATCAGCTTCTGTACTACAGCATCGGGGCAGAGGACCCCTGCAGAGCCTACCCAGTGAGCAATCTTGGCCGGCGTGTAATAAAGTGAAAAGATTGTTTTATAGTGTTGATCCTGCAATCTAGCCGACCTCAAAATGGAGTGGCCAAACTTAAGCGAGTCTAGAAACTCGACACTATTGTTACCTAGTCTTTGTTTCCATTTCTCACAATGCTTTCCTAAATCATCAGACATCATCTGGCTCAACCCTCCATATATTTGGCTTATGGTACACCCTTCTTGGTCCCTAATAACCTCCAAGTGATAAAAGCAAGAACACATTTTCCAGTATTGTATCTTTTATAGACTCACATGCTTGAATCTTCCTCATCGTCATGGTGGGAGTCCCACTGTAACATTAATAAAAGTAGTGCTAAAGCATTAGCATTAACTCTGTTGAAAAACAATAGTATTTAGTAACCCATTTACATTGTTTTAACACATTCAAACTTCAGCCAATCAAAGCTGAGACCCTGGAGTACTCATGCCCTGTAGAGACACCATTCCTCAGATTTCTTACCGCACGTCATGTGTTAGGGAGTGTCCTGTTACCCTTTTGACCTCCAATTTCCAGATATCACTTCATCTCATACCAGCTTCTGAATTACAGATGAAGAGTGTGTGTGTGTTTGGCTGCATTGCTCACAGAATGTCAGAGTCTAAAAAAGGGCTGTTTAGGCTCCGGAAGACTTGTGGAAAAAGCAAACTCTTCTCTGAGGATCCTCATAAGGAATGTCTATATTGCCTCTATCCGGACCATAAACCCAGAGAATGTACGTACTGCCATACGGTTTCCGCACAAACCCTTATGGAAAGAGAGGGTAGATTACTTTTATGGTTCCAGACTCAGGCTCTGAGCGTGAGGAGAAAGCTCACTCCTCTTCCACAAAAAGAAAACAGGGAGAATCGTCCTCTCCCCACAGAGACATTAAGGGGCATATTTACAAGCCCCTATCGCCACGGGAACGTCACTTTTTATGACGTTCCTGTGGCGATAGGGGCTTCGCCTTATTTACAAGGCAGCGTTAAGGCACTTAACGTGGCTTAACGCTGCCTTGTAAATAAGGCCCCCTTTCTCGCTATGATTACCGTGAAAGGGGAGAGCAATGGGTGTTGCTGTGGGCTTCCACCGCAACACCCATTGATTCTGACGCTGCCCCTATTTATAAGGAAGGCATAAATAGGAGGCAGCGCCAGAATTAAGACCAGGGAAATCCTGGTCTTACCCTGGCGCAACGTAGAGAAATGTTTCATTTCTCCTAATTTTTGCTGTTTTCATGCGTGCTGCGTTGTGCATCACACATGGAAACAGAGAAAGGCCAATGATTGTTTATGTACAGGAAGGTCCCCTTTCCTGCACATAAACAATAATTTTTTTTAAATGCCGTTTTGCAACTTCTGTGTGCGCTGCATTAACCCGTTTACCGCGGCGAACATTCCGCCGCGGTGCGGGCGTTCTAAAGGGTGGGCGGGGCTGCGTCGGCCAACGGTCGTGCGCAGCACCAGGGAGGTAGTGCTCGCGACAGCCGTTGGCCGACGGGCGCACTTAACGGGTTAATGTCCACCTTCCTGCATATAAACAATCTTCCCCTGCACGCAGATACCCTTGCACTATGGGGGGGCACGAGGGGAAATGCTTTTCTCCTCGTTTTTTTCCTCTTTCAATGCGTGCTGCATTCAACAGCACACATTTGAAGAGGAAATCACCTCAATTGATTGTTTTTGTGCAGGGAGGTGCCCCTTCCTGCACAAATCAATGTCCCCATGACGCAGGCATCCTTGCACCATGGTGCAAGGGTGCCTGCGCAGGCGCATGGCAGCAGTTTGTGCACCAGCGCAGGGGGAAGCACAGAGATGCAACATATAGTTGTAAATATGCCGCATCCCTGTGCTTCGAAACTAACGCAGCGCGGCGCAGCAAAATGGCTTGCAGCACAGCGCTGTGTTAGTTCCTTGTAAATCTGACCCCGAGTTTGGAAAACACAGCCTTTCAATTTTGTTTTCAATACCACAGTACGTACGGGTCATGGTGAGACACCAGCAGGGAGTCTGATCTTTCTGGGTGTGGCACCGAGTGGACATATCCTTTTGGCCTTGGAGTGTATTGTGAGCAAGGGGGCTCAATTCCACCATACTGTAAGAGCAGACAAGCTCTGCATGTTTTAAGCTGCTGCTGAGAATCATGATTAAGGTGAGAATTTCTTACCTGGGTATGTTCAGAACGGAACTGCCCAATTATCGGAGACTGCAAGGAAAGCCCATGAGCAGCCCCACGCTTTCCTTGTGGTCCTGGGTCATCACTGGCATGCGGTCCCCGAGCATGTTGCTTAACTGCCTTCCGATGCACGGAAAACAAGGATTTGCCATGTCTTACCATTTGCTCCAATAGAAACAGGAAACCCTTCCTCCTCCACTAAATTCATCTGTGCTACTGTTCTAGAAAGATCCATTCCAGGTTCCTTTATAGGACCTCCCCCCCCACCCAAAAAAATAGGCCCAAGTTCCTTTAACAGTTAAGTATCCTTTAATTTTCCCATATCAATTCTCATTTAGCATGTTCAATATTTAAGTCTGTTGCATTTAAACTGCATTCTAAATATCGGATTGGCAATTTGTCCTCTTCATGGACCGGGCCACAGTGGGCCCCGCTCTATCAACCTCCCCACAAAAACTGCAACATACAATTGGGAACGCTAACATCTTCTGCCCGAGACCCAGCGGCGCCAATGCGGCTGATATATGCACCAAAGAGGGTCAGAATACTAACACGCCAGCCGCAACACTGCCTGTTCCTGCGTTTGATGCACTTGATGCCACTCACAACAATGAAGGGCCTCATTGATGAGGTTTTGACGTAGGCCAGCGCTGCAAGGAATCTTACTGCGCTTCCCTATGTCAAAAAAAAGAGCAGGAATGCGCCGTATCGCTGAGATACGGCACATTCTTGTCCTTTTCCCCTGCGCTAGCGCACAATGGGCTGTCATGCGCCAACGCAGGCATCCTTACACCATGGTGCAAGGGTGTCTGCAATGTGGGGCTGATTGATTTTGTGCAGGAAGGCTACCTTCCTGCACAAAATCAATCAATTCAGGTGATTTCCTCTTTCTATGTGCAGCACACATAGAATAAGGAATAAACGAGGACAAATGAAAACATTTCTCCTTGTTACGCCTCCCTAACTCCACCCCTGGGGTGGTGTTAGATTCTGATGCATTCCCAGGTTTACGATTTCTCATAAATCTGGGAGTAGCTTCAGATTCCATGGGTGTTGCGTGGGAACACCCACAGCAACACCCATAGAACACCCCTTTCACGCAGTGTTCCGCATGAAAGGGGCACATATTTACAAGGCCATGAAAAGCCACGTAAAGTGGCTTTACGTGGCTTTGTAAATACGCCGGGCACATTGCGCCACAGGAACATCGAAAAAAGGACGTTCCAGCTGCACAAATGTACTCATTAATGACGACCGAAGTTCTTAATTGTATGGTTGGCTTGACAATGGAAGCTGGTAAAGTTATGAGCAGTACAGATCAAACACCCTCACTGTTCCAGATCGATCAGACAGACAAATTAAAGACTCGATCGACAGGGGAGCTGTGCAGCCCATCTAGTGATTCTGGCATGATGAACCTACAACAACATTGTTGGTGGCCGGATGTATTGGGTATTCTCCCTACACCCACTAGGAAGGTAAAAAATTTAGGCGTGATAATTGACGACAAGCTCAATTTTGGTGACCAGATTAATGCAGTAGCCTCAGCCGTCTTCTATACCCTTAAAATGATTAAGAAAATACTACACTTCCTGCCAGTGGACAGTCGACAGACAGTTGTCACAGCACTTATCATGTCTAGGCTGGACTACTGCAATGGTCTCTACCTAAACATTCAAGAACGTTTCCTGAATAAACTCCAATTGTTGCAAAATGCGGCAGCAAGACTACTCACCGGTACCCCGAAATTTACACCAATTTCCAAGGAAATCAAAAACTCCATTGGCTGCCTGTCAGGAAGAGGGTACGTTTTAAAGCTCTATGCACTGTGCATAAGGCACTGCAAGGCACAGGTCCAGACTACCTTAAACAGCATCTACATTGGTACCAACCCAAAAGAACTCTTCGCTCCCTTGGTGCGAAGTTGGTATCAGTACCACCCATAAAAAAAGCCTCTTGGGGCGGGAGAAGTTTTATTGCCGGTGCTGCTAAAGCCTGGAATGATCTCCCTTTCTATTTGAGAAATACCACTAATATTCTGACCTTCAGGAAGGAACTGAAGACATGGCTCTTTAATTTGTAGAGATGCCTTTCACCCAAGTGCCCAGATTGAGAGCAGCTAGCGCCAGGACACCTTTGGGTAACCGTTTGCGCTTTATAAATGCCTATAACATAACATAACATAACATACAACAACCACTTGGTTATGCCATCTATATGCTTCAAGTGGGCTCAAGGTACAGTTCGCTGGATTACACTGTATCAATCTTGCAACTTCATCTGTATCAGTGAAATAGAAGATGAATCTGCACCAAATAAGCGATGCAATAAAAGTTGCAGCTATCTGCAGAGAAAATCAGTTCAATCTAACCCAAATTGTGCTGTATTAAAGGAGATGTACATGAACCAGATTTCACCACAGCTAAGGATATGCTCTCCTCAAGGAAGTAACAGATTAAAACAACTCAGAGAGAGCAAGTTGACAATTTTGAGGAACTAAATGAAAAAGTGGCAAGCAACATGAGGGAGGGCGGTTGGGGGCAAGCAACACATGGGTGCAAGCAGCACGAAGGAAGGCAGGTGGTTGGGGGCAAGCAACACAATGGTTGGTAAGCAACATGATGGAGGGTGGGGGAAAGCAACACAATGGGGCAAGCAACACGAGGAAGTGAGGGTGGTTGGGGGCAAGCAACATGAGGGAGGGTGTGTGGGTGGGGCAAGGAACACAAGGGAAGGCGGGTGAGTGGGGGCAAGCAACATGAGAGTGGGTGGGAGAGGGCAAGCAACACGAGGGAGTGTGGGTGGTTGGGACAAGCATGAGGCTGGGGGGTGGATGGGGCAAGCAACACGAGGCAGGCCGGGTGGGGGCAAGCAACAGGATGGGGCAAGCGACACGAAGGAGAGGGAGTGTGGGGGCAAGCAACACAAGGGTTGGTAAGCAACACATAGGGGGAAAGCAACACAATGGGGGCAAGCAACACAAGAGAGGGATGGTGGGTGGGTGCATGCAACATGAGGGCGGGTGGGGCAATCAGCACGAGGGAGGAGGGCGGGTGGGAGCAAGCAACCTGATGGCGGGTGCGGGCAAGCAGCATGAGGGGAGGGTGGGTGGGGGGCATGCAATATGAAGGAAGGAGAGCGAGTAGTGGCGGCTGGTGACGTTTGAGAGTGGTGGCGTGTAAAGGTTTGGGATGAGTGCCCTGTGGCGAGCGAGCCCGATGGTCATAAGGAGCGTTCGGGGGGGGGGGGGTGTGCTCTGCAGTTGGGACATCATTAGGGCACAAAAGAATTTAAGCCTGTAACGTGACACACAGGCTGATACTACTTTGCATATTATGGAGCCTCTGGTGGTATTTTAATAAAAACACCTCTGTATTACGAGACCGTCCATGGTCTTATTGTAAGGCAGAATACAAAACCCATGTAACTGTAAGTATTACAATAACACACCACGACAGCTATGACTTTATAACTGTTGAAACGCTCTCCCTGACGTCCAGCCCTCAGCTCGCTGAGCCATCATTTCAGTCATAACACTACTGTATAATTTTTCTCTATACTTCGGCAACATTGATAATTGGATGAGGCACACATCGATATTCAGAAACAAAATATTATAACATTAACAAAATAAACATTAAAGCCTCATCAAGAAGATTGGTGTGTCGAAAAGGCACGCAGATGCAGACAGAAAGTGTTGCTTCAGCTTCTCTTCTGCATGCTTTGAAATGTTGACTTTGTAAATGTTCATTCACTCCATTCAATAAAAGCAGAAATGCCACGCACTGTAAAATACGCAGGTAGGCTGTGCGAATAAGATTTTCTCCTCCAGTATTGGGAATAAGACCCAGGCCTCACAACTTTATTGAATGTTTATTACCCGGTGTTACTAAAGACGTGGCCTTTCTCTCCAAGTAAGCCGGAATGGGTGTAAATTTAAAGAAGCGTGTTCCTGCCAGCTGCGGTCCCTGCAGGTAACAGTGGTAGAGCGGTGGGGCCGTGTAAGGGGGCATTTCGAGGGACGATGCCGAGGGAAAATTAAATTATTTATTTAATTTTCCCTCGGCATCGTCCCTCGAAATGCCCCCTTACAGGGCCCCACCACTGTTACCTGCACGGACCACGGCTGGTTCCTGCCCCTGTAAAATAGCACGTTCGGCACTAAAAACAAAAGAAGAAACTACTTTTGCTGTCATCAGATTAGCCAGCTGGTAATTTCAGATCAATGGTTGTGCTCATCTCTCTCTCTACCTCCCCTTTCGGGGCAAGCCTGCATTAAGATTTTGAACTCACAGAAACACGCGGATAACTTAATTTGTGGTGCACACGAAATGGTATTTTTTTAAATATACATGTTCTGCTTTTCTCTCTAATAGAAGAACTCTTGTCAACAGCCTAATCTATCACATAATGTCAGTCAAATTAAGCCCTCAACTAGTTATTTTTCATCAATTATCACACCTGTGTAACACCGCACATGCAACATAATATATGGTCACACTCACACACAAAACCCCTATACTTATTTATATGACGGTTACACCTAGAAGCTATTTATGTACACCATCAGGCATACGTGTGTTTATCTACTGACATCCCCCATAGTCGTATAGGTTTGCTACGGATTTCTTTTGGTGTTTAGAATAGTGCGTCGTACATGTTTGTAGTCAATCGTCCGACATCTTTGGTTTGGGGTGTGAGTTTTTAGCTCCTAGTGCCTTAGCTTAGCGCTATGCAAATAGATGTCAAGAATATGCACGTAGGAACAAAGGACTAAAATGAATGTCAATTTTGGGAACATGTGACCATATGACCTTGCAGGATAGGGGCTGCAGACAGGAGGTTATTCAACTTCTGAAGTAGGCCGGGGGAAGCTCGACATATGCACCGGCACCACACCCTCCTCATAGCAGGCCAGAATGTGCCTGGGACTGGGCACGTGGAGGGTATAAGAGGAGGGACAGTGAGCAGGAGAGGAGATATCAGTGACAGAGGTGCTAGGACAGGCATCATTCTCTGGCACGGGCACACAACCTCCAAGAGGCAGGGCACTGACTGTACTCAGTGAAACACCGGCACTGCATTACTAACACTGAGAGGCCCAGCTGATAGGTGCCCACCAGCACTGGTGACAGAGGCGACAAGGAGCTAGGAGACACAAAGTTTAAGGATGTGAGGTAGGGCGCAGGGGCTCTGGGATATCGATTAATGGATGCCGGCGTCAGGCTCATAACATTATTTGTCCGCTGCAGGCACGCAGCCTTTCATGATGCTGCTGCTAACCTTGCACTTGCTTTCGATGAACCCAGCGTCTGTAGGTAAATTCTCAACAGAGGTGCCTGGTATTTCATTAAACACAGATGCTGCCCACCGCCCTCCCTGCGTGCCCCTTCGTTGTCTGGCATCTTTGCTCTCTCTGCTCCAGTCTTCCAGCCTGATTGATCGAGTCTTCCAGCCTGTCCTCTAGATCTTCCCCCAATCTCGTAGTCTGCACCATGATGCTTCTTTTGTCTCTCACTCGGCTGCTGCCTCCTCAGCCTTCCAGCCTGCCCCATGTCGACTCATGCCTTCCGTCTGTCCGACGACGTCTGTCAGTCTCTCAGCCTGCTCTTCTTTGAGCCTGTCCTCTGGTGGTTTCTCGGCCTTCACTCTGCCCCCCACACACACACACACCTCCCATCTCATTCCTCCGACCTGTGTCTCGAAGCGTGACCTTGCCTGGTGTCCCCTCAATCCTAGAGTCTGTGCCCCCTCCGCCCCCAACCTCGGGTCCCTCGATCAGTCCCCCGGGACCTTAAAAGCAGGGCCGTTTCAAGGCAATATGTTGTCATGGGCAAAATGCTGAAAATGCCCTCAATCCTCTTTTTTGACAAACATGTATCCCCTTCTGTGTTTTGAAGGAAATAGAATTACTGAATGTCCAATTATTCAAGCGTGAATGCATTTCAGCTGGTTTCATGAATTTGCAATCCGCCCACTGAGCTACCTCAGCTGTACTCCCGCAAACAACAGACACAACAGAGCCGTTGCGGACATCTGACAAAGCTCCTGCAGACACCGGCCAACGTGGCCAAGGGAACTACTTTAAGCATCTGAACGCCCGCAAACAGAACCAGAGCTGTGGCAGACATCTACAAGCCATTGAAACTACTGCAAGCATCTGAGCTCCTGCAAACAGACAAAATAGAGTCACTGTCTGCAGACATCCAACGGAGCTACTGTAAGCATCTGAACTCCCACAAACAGAACCAGCGCTGCGGCAGACATCCATCGGAGCTCCTGCAGACATCTACAAGCCACTGGAACTACTGCAAGCATCTGAGCTCCTGCAAACAGACAAAATAGAGCCACTGTCTACAGACATCCAACGGAGCTACTGTAAGCGTCTGAACTCCCACAAACAGAACCAGAGCTGTGGCAGACATCCAACGGAGCTCCTGCAGACATCTACAAGCCACTGGAACTACTGCAAGCATCTGAGCTCCTGCAAACAGACAAAATAGAGCCACTGTCTGCAGACATCCAACGGAGCTACTGTAAGCATCTGAACTCTCGCAAACAGAACCAGAGCTGCGGCAGACATCCAACGGAGCTCCTGCAGACATCTACAAGCCACTGGAACTACTGCAAGCATCTGAGCTCCTGCAAACAGACAAAATAGAGCCACTGTCTGCAGACATCCAACGGAGCTACTGTAAGCATCTGAACTCCCACAAACAGAACCAGAGCTGCGGCAGACATCCATCAGAGCTCCTGCAGACATCTACAAGCCACTGGAACTACTGCAAGCATCTGAGCTCCTGCAAAGAGACAAAATAGAGCCACTGTCTGCAGACATCCAACGGAGCTACTGTAGGCATCTGAACTCCCACAAACAGAACCAGAGCTGTGGCAGACATCCAACGGAGCTCCTGCAGACATCTACAAGCCACTGGAACTACTGCAAGCATCTGAGCTCCTGCAAAGAGACAAAATAGAGCCACTGTCTACAGACATCCAACGGAGCTACTGTAAGCGTCTGAACTCCCACAAACCGAATCAGAGCCATGGCAGACATCCATCGGAGCTGCGGCAGACACCCAACGAAGTTACTGGCACAATTAGCAGGGATTCTGCAGGTATCCAATGGAGGGAGGTACTACAGCAGCTCCTGCAAACGCCCACAAAGTTGTTGAAAACACACAGAGCTACTACTGACACTCAACTAAGCTGCAGCAGACATGCAACAATGCTCCTGCATATACTCAATCGGGCTACTAGAGACACCTAGGGGGATATTCTCAAGAACGTGCAATAATCATCGCCAAAAAAGGCTAATGCACGTTTTCATATCGCCGTCCATCGCGGGAAAATAACTCCGTGTTAACGTCGTATTCACAACACGGCGGTAACATGCGATAGTCTCCCGAGAACGCGTCAAATGTCCGCGATACAACTACCACGACGGCGATAAAAAAGGAAACCCGAACATGAAAAAAGTTGCGTTGGGCCCAACCGTGATAGAAAAATCTGCGACAAGCAGCGCCAGGCCTGCAATTCACACACGTCAGGCGGGAAAAATCACTACAAAAGCAGAAAAAAAAAAAAACACAAACAAAAAAAAAAAAAACAACTGCGAAGCACAATGGAGGCAGCCGGAGCAGGAACAGAGGACGAGCAGGACCCCACAAGCCCCCGGAGGACCAGGCCGGGACCTCGGGGTCAGGGAAGAGCAAGGACAGGAAGAAGAGGAAGACGCGGTTCAGTCCGCAGGAAAACAGGATCCTGATAACGGAGGTGATGAAATACCATCAACAACTGTTTGTCACCTCCAATGTGTCATTGGCGACAAAAAATGGAATATGGCAGTCCATCGTGGACAAGGTGAATGCAATCGGAGTGCTGAGGAGGACAATGGAAGAGGTCAAGAGGTGCTGGAATGATGTGAATCGCAAAACCAGGCAGAAACTCGCCAACAACCAGAAGGCAGCAATGCAGACTGGAGGTGGGAGTCCAGCTCCACAGGAGGAGCTGGACGAGATGGAGGAATTGGTCTCCACAGTCATCAGTGTGGAGACGGTGGCAGGAGTTGGGGGACCGGACACTGCTCGACAGGAGCCGACACAACAGCAAGAGGGTGAGTGACGACCAGGGACTGGGGGAGATGGGCACAATGGCACACATGCACAATTAAGCATAGCACAGTGCACACCCACAACAACTCTGGAGCATGTCCCTGATCCCCTTGGTACACTGCAGCACACCTAGAAACTGCAAGTAGGCCCCCGTCGACTATGTGCCCAGAGGGGGCCCTCCTCACACATCACTAATCTCACAACAAACCCATGCACAAGTACAAACACACATCCGTGATGTTGTCGAAATGTCCACTGTCCCGTATCAAATAGGCAGCTCCTCCCAAACAGTCACAATGTACATTGCCATGCAGTTTGTATGTAAACCTGTACAATGCGTCAACATACATGTGAAAACGATGTTAAACTGCATCTCCCCTTTACATTGCAGAGGGTGAATCAACACCTCCTGCAGAGCAGACGGTACACCTCTTCACTGATGATGAAGAGGACCTCCCCTCCATCGACACCGACGCCCTCCAATGGCTCATGGACAGCTTCGGCACCCCACCTACAGGAGCAGGGCAGCCCAGCTGCATCGAGGAAACCCCACCCCCTGCACAGACCACACAGCAGGAAGCACCCACCACCACGGCTGTCTCCCAGGACCCCCACGAACAACACATGGCCTTCCAACCCCGTGTGTTAGGGTGCCAGGAGAAGATGGCTGATCAGGTGCGGGTGGGGTTCGACCTCATGGCAGCCAAACTAGATGCCATACGTGGGTGTCTAAGTCCCATCAGGGACCACTTACAGTCCGTGACGGACACCCATAGTCCGCTCCATGCTCTCCGACGAACCATGGATGACATCGCTGGAGTCCTGACTCAGAGACAAGGACAACTGTCCAGTCAGAGTGGCTCCAGCGGTGTCATCCGGGAGTTGGGACACATGCTGAGGACCATGGAGAACATGGAGCGGGTGCAGGCGGAAAGAATGGCTGCCAAGGCTGCACACCAGCGTGATGTAGCTGGGATCTACCATGCCCTGCGGATCCTCGTCATGGCATTGCTGCCACAAGGCCTGGCGCAGATGAATGCTGCTGCTGCTTCGACATCCACATCTCCGCCCCCTGATGTGTCAGTGCCTCACAATGCGGCAGCCAATCCACCTCCGGCCCCTGATGTGTCAGTGCCACACAGTGCTGCAGAGAAAACGCCACCACCCACATGTGAGGCACATGAGACATCAGAGGACGAAGATGCGGATGAATCTGCCTTACTGGTAGTAAGGAAGCGGTAGCATTCTTCTCCGCCATATGGCCTGTTTCTGCTTGGTTCTGCCCTCTGCATCATCACCTTCCACTGTCCCCCGATGCACTCTGCGACACTCACCTTGGACCTCGACATGGACTGCCATATTCTGTTTGGTCACCAATGACACCGCTATCAGACTGCGGACTGAACTCTTCCCCTTCCTATGTACTTGTCATTCCCTGAAGGACTCTGGCTGGCCCTCCACGGGCCAAGAATGTAAAGTGGGTTTTGCATGGCCCTGTACTGCTCCAGCTACAACACTCCACTGAATGTGCATTAAACAATAAAATTCACACAGATTTGTCATGTCTATGAACATTCAAGTACGGAAGGATGGATGAATGTCAGGTCAGTGATTCCCCCTTACGTTCATGTTGCACATGTTGTGGGACTTGAGTCACAGGGTGCAACATTACCGATTGCGGACCGGGTGGCGCCGACACAACATCAGAGACACACGCATTAGTCACCTTCATGTCCAGCCCAGAACGGAACCACGCCCAGAGCGCCGGGGTCATCGTTCACACCCCTACGCTGGACTGGCATACGCCAGGCCAGCCCACTCCGCTTACGCTTACAGGGGGGGACGACAACGCTACATGTCCCAGGTCTTCCCTGTAGTGATCTGCTGATCACAGGTCTAGTTGTCAGCATGCCACAGCCACTCCCTGAGGGCTGGTTCATACCCACACCACACCCATCCAGCACATGCGTCACAGGACATGTGACCCTGCCAATAAAAGGAGCCGGGCGCACGTGCCCGAGGCCATTTCCACTACCTAGCTGAGTGTGTCCGTGTGGTCATTATTTATGCATGAGGGCCTGGGCCCTACCACATCACATTCCCCACTGCTGGAGGTGACATGATGGCGTCCGCACGACGAGACTCAATAATAAAGGGCCCATGACTTGAGGTGCACAGAGTTGGTGGCATCCGAGGCACTTAGGCCGGCACGGGCCTACCTCCACGTGGAGATGACTTGAGGTGCACAGAGTTGGTGACATCCGAGGCACTTAGGCCGGCACGGGCCTACCGCCACGTGGAGATGACTTGAGGTGCACAGAGTTGGTGGCATCCGAGGCACTTAGGCCGGCACGGGCCTACCGCCACGTGGAGATGACTTGAGGTGCACAGAGTTGGTGGCATCCGAGGCACATAGGCCGGCACGGGCCTACCGCCACGTGGCGATGACTTGAGGTGCACTGAGTTAGTGGCACCTGAAGAGCTGAGCGGGTGTGCAGCCTGCGATGATGCGTAGGCCTCGATACGCCGTCCTGCCAATCAAGATTCGATTTGAATTGTGATCCCAGCTGGACCGCAGTGTACGCCGAGGGCAGCAGGCTGCACAGACATGACTCTGCGGCACGGTGCTGCAGGGTGCGCTGGGGGCCTGTGGCGCGGAATCCAGCGTTCGGCTGAGGAGGTTGCACCGGCACGTGGTGGGCCCTCTTGGAGACACGCCGGTGTCGGCAGGTGAGCATTGAGGCCTTGGTGCGCAGGGGCGGGCACTCATCGCTGGTTGGCGGACTGGTCTGGGGACCAGGGCTGGGGTGCAGCAGGCGCACAGGATCGCGTAGGCACCACCGGTCACGGCGGCGCCCTCGTGGCTGGGTGGGGGGACTGAAGGTGCAGGGGTATCAAGCTGATACAAACCGTGATGCTTACAGGTATGGGTAATCCTGCATCATGAGACCATAACAGAAGTTGGTGTGACCGTGACCTTCCTTTTCTATCCTACGAAGGTTACGACCACACGTACTTCTGTTACAGTCGTTTTGTGCAGGATTTGTCTTTCCTGTGAGCATTCCGGTTTGTCCAAGTGCTATACACTGTACCAGATTAGGTTTTGGACTATCCGGCGCTTGACCATTGTCACCATTTGTCCAACTGGTTTCTGGATACTGACTTCCGGAGTATGGAATGGTATTGGGGAGTTCCCGCAGCATATGCAGTTACTTGAATCCACACGTTGCCCTGATGAAGTTCCCCGTTGGGCGTTGGCTGTGCTTTTCGTATTGTTTATTGTTGTATTTGTAATAAAGGACTGTTTTTACACTTTTTACACTACTGTTGACTTCTGGACTTCATGACCGTGCACACACCCATTGCAGTTACTACAGTTTTGGATCTGGGGCACAGTGGCGTCTGGCAACGTCTGGCAACGGTTGGGGTTGGTTGCGCAGGAACACTACGAATTGGAACTGTCGTGTGGTGCGGTGACCGGGGCCCGCCGTTGCTATTGTGGACATGCAACCATGACATGGGTGAGGACGTGTGATAGGGCTGGCCGTGAGACTCCGACGACTCTGACAGTTATGGTTTGGGAGGTACCAGGGGTCAACAGGTGCAGCACAGCCAGCAGCTTCGTCTGCGGAGGGATGGTGGTTGTCCGCCGTGTTGGTACCGTCAGCCTGTGGGCAATGTGGGTCAGGATGCGGAGGATGGTTGTCCTTTTGTGCCTGTAGTGGGCAATGACTTCCTCTGGAGTTGAGTCTCTGAGGCTGGTGGGTTTTGGGAACGTCCGCTGTCCTGTTCTGCGCTGCCTCTGTGGTAGTCAGGGGGGGGCTCGGGGGGGGGCCTGGGGGTGGTTGCGGTGGGTGTTGTGGCCCTCTTGGGTCTCCAGGCTGCACGATCATTATCTCCATGGCATCTGTTGGTCTTCAGATGTGGCTCTGGGCTGGGCTCCCTTTCTACTGCAGTTTGTCGTCCTGCTTAACACCAGTAAAAGGCAGGTGTTAAATCCCTGCTGCTAACGCGCCTTATCGCCTGTTTTTGGTTCGCATCGCAGATCTGGCTGGTCGTTGAGAATATCGCGAAGTGGTGTTTTCGTGTGTTTTTGCACGGGAACGCCTTCTCTGCATATCATTAGCGTTAGTTGTCTCTCTCATCCGTGGCGATGTATTTTGCGGCAGCTATCGCTGGTAAACTGGCGATGTGGGCAGTTTGCACCAGCTTGGGAATGGGGCGATAATTCTTTTGCCACTTTTGCTGCACTAAAGTGCCGATAACTCGGCGATAAGGCCTTGAGAATATGCCCCCTTGACTCCTGAAGAAACACAACAGAGCAACTGCAGGCACTTGTGGAGCTCTCGCCAGCACCCAACAGAGCTATCACATAGCTCATCATGCAAATAGCGCTATTGATGTCAGTTAACCACCACATACCTCAGCTCCGACTCAATGAGGGCATGATAATCGGGGACCCAGCGGTATCGAAGGGAGAGTCACTGTTTGAGGCGACAGTCATTCATGTATATATATTTTTTTATTTATTAACTTTTTTGCAATACAACAACAGCAAGGCAGGGTCATTCATTTGAAATGGAGTGAAACCCTCTCGGCCTCGGAGTCGTCCGGGTAATACATCTGCTTCATTCTTACAAGTCAATAATACGTAGTCCCGTGCCAGGGGAAGGCGAGCGCCAGGGCTCTCACCACAACCACAGATTTCCAGGGTGCTGTACAAAATAGTTGAACTCTCCCACAAATGCAAGGTCCGTCGCAAGAGCCCGCGCACTCAAAGGCTGCTGTCTGGTCACGCCAGCACGAATCTAACCAATCCTGCAGCTGCTCTCACAGCATGAGAGCAGCTGCCTGATTGGATGGAGCAAGCTAACGCAACTCTCCTTTTGTGACTGGAGGCCTGTGGCTACAATCCCCCGGCTGTTATGCAGCTGACGGATTGGTGTGGGCAGAAGTGCGCATGTCAAGCTGGCCGTCGCAAGGCAGGCCAACCGGCAAAATTCAATCAATAATGCGCTGTGGAGGGCTGTAGATGATGATCCTCAGTCTGCCTACACTAAGTACTTACGATCATCCTTAAAACTCACAAACACTACAAGTCTTCGGCAATTGAATCTTCCATTCTCTTCCTTTCAGCTAACGCTAAAGAAAGCAGCCGTAAAGCATTCACTAATGGAGGACAAAACAAGTTTGAGTAAGCGATCCCACGCATGGATGGTCCTGCAATCATATGCCAAACTGCAACCAGCAATGTATTTAGGTCAGACGTACGCCCCGCATTTAAAAACAAATTTCTTAGCACTACGTCTTGGCTCATTTCCATCAAATGCTGATCAACCAAGCTGGCAATATAAAGGCCCGAAAGCATGCAGTCTTTGCGGAACACTGAAGCAGGATCTAATTCATTTAATTTGCGTCTGCCCTAACCTAAAACCATATCGCCTTTTGTTATTGAAAAAACATTTTAATATAAGTGGTATTTGCACCTGTAGAGCAGCAATATTAAAATGTCTTGATCCAAATGATCCACTGCTCAATTGTAACTTAGTGAAATTTTTAACCCTGTATGAAAAATTAGTTAAGTTTGGTCCAAGGGGAGTTACAGAATAGCAATTTGGAGGGCACATACTTTACAATGGTCCTCTTCCAGTCCTGATTCATTTTTATGGTTTTACATTAATATGCTAAAAAGTCCAATGATTTGAGACTGTGCTTCACAAAACAGACTATGTTGGCCTGATTTTTATTGCATTTTGTCATCTTTTGTTACGCTTAAATGAGCTATGTAACCAATGCACTGTGAATCAATTGATGTTTAAAAAAAAAAAAGATTTTGTTTTGTACAATTCTTTTAAATTAAGTATAACTATCTACAGCACATTGTTATGGTTTTAACTAACTAAAACAATAAAGAATTTTTTAATTTGAATCACTCCACACTTTTCCTGTCATCCCTGCTGCTGTCAATCAGCAGGCATGACCCGGGCCCGCCCCCCACACTCGCCGGTACCAAGCTGAGCACATCATAGAAATGGTGATTCCATATTCATAATGCATTTGTTATTGGTTTATTGCTGCACTGGCAGCAGGTGGGGCGATGCTCCTCCGCTCTAGAGGAGGAACCACCGCTGGGAGTAGGGTGGTGCTGCGGAAATTGCATTTACCAGTGGAGGAGGTTGGACTAGCAGTGCCAGATTTTGGACTTTATTATTTGGCAGCACAGTTACAATAAGTGGTTTAGTGGCGATCAGTGCTCTGGGATAAGGTGGGTCACCGGGAACATGGCATGAAAGTCATTTGAGGTTAGTTAGGGGTTGCAGCTCTGACCTCTAACTTGCTCCCTGCTACTCCTGGCACTTCCTTTGCGATCCCTGGCCTCAGAGTGGGCCAAACATTTGCCTCCTCTGAGCCTCAAATGACGTCCATGGAACGTGGATTACTAACCAAAGATCTTTGACTAGCATCTTATTGAAACTTGTCACTGCCTCCATGGTACATGACGCAAATGTGCTGATCAGGATGGATTGATACGTTTGGGTTCGGGCATTCAAAAATGAACATGCACTAGGGCTCCGTACACAAGCGAGCTACCCTTGAAGGTCGCTCGGTACTTGTGGTGCCTAGGGAGTTGGTCACACCTGCAGTGGTGGTCGGAGGCGGGACTCACTATCCTGGGTGATTTGTTTTTGGGGGTGAGGCTTGTTCCTTTCTGGAGTTGAGAAAAACTTAAGACCTTCCAGTGGATGTGGCACTGCAGAACCTCCCGAACACGAGTGCCTGCGTTATTTATTCCTCATTACGGGTCGAATGATGGCAGTCACGTTGCTTTATTGAAAGGGGCTCAGCCAGACTTGACAATGTTGCGGCAGCACTGGGAGGAGGACTTAGGCTCGCCATTTGTAGATACAGCTTGAAGGAGAACGTTAGAGCTCACCCCCAAGGTGTCCAGAAATGCTTACTTTAAACTCATTCAGTTTTATTATTTGCAAAGGGCATACCTCACTACCTGAAGCCTACATGCCATGTTCCCTAGAAGGGTGTTGACATGCCATGGATGCGAAGCAGATGATGCGGGATTCTTCCATATCGTGTGGTCCTTTTCGACCTTAACATTGAATTGGGCTACTGTGTTGCAAGTTATTTGCCAAGCTATGGAAAGGACCTTTGAGTGTACTGCCCAATTGTGTTTGCTAGGCCTACATAACTGCAGCAGTGCCCGAAAGGTGACGGACAGATTTGTGGATCTGGCGATTATATTAGTCTGTAGACAGCTGTCAATCAGCTGGAAATCAGCCAGTGGCCCTGAGCTATATATATATATTGAATAAAATGAATGCGGGGGAGGCCCTTATGGCCGTCCCGCAGCCCCGGGGACCACCACTTTCCCAGGACTTAATTAACATTGAACGGGGGCCATGCGGCCCCCTCATGGAGCCCTAGATGGCCCTGGGGACCGCCACCCGCCCAGGGCCATCTCCAGCAATGTCCCGGGGTGCCCACACCTGGGACATTGCAGTTTCCTATGGCTTGGCAGGAGCAACGCTCCTGCCAGGCCATAGCAAACCTGCTCCACTTTCAGCAAGCGAGAGCAAAAAATGCTCGTATTGCTGAAAGCAGAGCATGTCTGTTTCCCTGTCGGCCCAGGGAAAGGGGGCTAAGCAGCTCCACTTCCCTTTGAAAGGAAAGAAAACAAAGCCCGGCAACTCGCCAGAGGCTCCACCTCCTTCTCCACTGCACAGCAATCCGGGCGCGCTGCTGGTTGGGGATGAAGTACCCTTGGCTACTGAAGGGTTTTTAGGGGCCAATAAGACCTCCTGTCATGAGTGATGTCACTGACCATGTCATGAGTGATGTAATATGTGAGGTCATAAGCAGTGCATTGCGGGGGCAAGAGCTATAGTTAGCTCATTAACTATAACAGCTGAGGGGTATATTCACAAGAACGCGTGATAACTACCGCAAGAGTAGCGTAACGCAACTTTCAATAACGCAGCCTATCACGGGAAAATAACCCTGTGTCAACGTGGAATTCACAACACGGCGGTAGCATGCGATAGTTGTCTGTCACCGCGGACAATGTCCGCGATACAACCACCACGATGGAGATAAAAACACAAACCACAACACCAAAAAACACGCGATGGGCCAAAGCGCGATGAGGAAACAGCGTCAGGCCTGCAACACACACCTGGCAGGCGTCAAAAACCACCATAAAAGTAGAAAAAACACCCACACACAAACTGACCAACACACAAGCACCATGGAGGCAGCCGGAGCAGGCGCAGAGGACGAGCGCAACCCCACAAGCACCCCGGACGACCAGCCTGGGACCTCTGGGACAGGGAAGGACAAGAAGACGAGGAAGACCAAGTTCAGTCCTCAGGCAAACAGGATCATAGTCATGGAGGTGATGGAACACCATCAACAACTCTTCGTCACCTCCAACGTGTCATTGGGCACCAAAACTGGAATATGGCGGGACATCGTCGACAAGGTGAATGCAGTCGGAGAGCACAAGCGGACAATGGACGAGGTCAAGAGGCGATGGAATGACATCAAGCGGAAGACCAAGGAGAAACTCTCCGCCAACCTGAAGGCAGCACGCAGACTGGAGGTGGGGGCCCAGCGCCACAACTGGAGCTGGATGACATGGAGGAGCTGGTGTCGACAGTCATCAGTGTGGAGACTGTGGCCGGAGTCGGGGGACCGGACACTGCTCGACAGGACACAACCCAACCTCAACAGGGTGAGTGACCACCAGGTACTGGGGGGACGGGGGGAGATGGCCACAATGGCACACATGCACAAGCAAGCAGGGCACAGTGCACACCCACAAGCACTCTGGGTCCTCGCCCAGACCCACAGACTGTCACAATGTACAATGCCATGCTGTCTGAATGTCAACCTGTACCATGCGGCTACATACATGTGGACACATTGTAATACACCATCTCCCCTTCACATCGCAGGGGCATCCTCAACACCTCCTGCAGAGCAGTCACAGCCACTCTTCACTGATGACGAGGAGGAGGACAACACCAGCATCGACACCCAAACCATCCAAGACCTCATCGACCTCATCCGCAACTCACCTCCGGGATCAGGGCAGCCCAGCTACATCCATGAGACCCCACCCACCACCCAAACCTCCCAGCAGGAGGCACCCACAGCCCCGGCACCCTCCCAAGTCCCCCAGGAACAACAAATGGCCTTCCAACGCCATGTGCTGGAGGGCCAGAGGGAGACGGCCGAGCAGGTGCGGGTGGGGTTCGACCTCATGGCTACCAAACTGGACGCCATCCTTGGGTGTCTATGTCCGCCCCATGGACTCCAGCGAGCCCTGACTGACATCGCTGGAGTCATGACGCGGAGAGAAGAACACCTGTCCGCTCAGAGTGGATCCAGCGATGCCAGCCATGAGCTGGCACACATGCGGAGGCTCATGGAGGACATGGTGCGGATGGAGGCGGAAAGGATGGCAGCCACCGCTGCACATCCACGAAATGTAGCTGAGATCTACCGTGCCCTGCATGTCCTCATCATGGCATTGCTGCCACAAGGCGTGGCGATGATGGATGCCGCTGCCCCCACACCATCCACATCTCCGCCCCCTGGTGTGTCAGTGCCTCCTAGTGCGGCAGGCATATCCACTCCGGCCCCTGATGTGACACTGGCACACAGTGCCGCAGCCGGTACTGCAACACCCACAGGTGGGGCAGGGCACACACCCGGGGACGAGGACGTGGATGGGACTGTGGTCAGGAGGGCCAGGCACTAGCATCCATTTCCGCCAGCTTGCCTGTTTCTGCTTGGTGCCGCACATGGCCTCAAGACCTACCACTGACCCCCGATACACTCCGATGCACTCACCTTGGACAGCGACATGGACTGCCACATCCTGTTTGACGACCAATGACACGGCGGACAGACTGCAGACTGTACCCTTCCTCTTCCGCAGTACAGGTCATCCCCGGATGGACACTGGCTGGCCCTCCACGGGCCCATATTGTGTAGTGTGCTCGGCATTGCCCTGTACCGCTCCAGCTGCATAACTGCACTGGATGTGCAAATAAACATCCAGTGACGCACTGCTGTGTAATGTCTTACGTCATTCATGTATGGATGTGTGGATGAATGTGGGGACAGTGCCTTCCCTTGCGTCAATGATGTTCATCCTGTGGGATGCCAGTCAGAGGGTGCGACTTTGCATCTTGTGTCCCGGGTTCCGTGAACACTACAACAGGGACACACGCATCAGTCACTTCCTTGTCCGGACATGGACTGGACCACGCCCAGAGCCCACGAGGCATTGTTGCAAGCCCTGCGCTGGTCGGGCGTACGGCAGGCCAGACCACTCCGCTAACGCCCCGAGGTGGGGCCCTCATTGCTACCCGTCGCAGCCGTACTCGCTGGTGGTGTGCAGGACACTGGTCTAGTTGTCAGCATGTCTCAGCCATTCTCTGAGGGCAGCGTTTCACACACACCACACCCATCCGGCACAGGCGTCACAGGCCATGTGACTCCGCCAACATAAGGGGCCGACGACGTCACATTCCCCTCTTCCGGTGGTGACTGGATGACGGACGCTCCACGGTTCTCACTGATGTAGGGCCCATGAGTTGTTGCGCACAGGGTTAGTGGCATCCGAGGCCTTGAGTATGGCATGGGCCTACCACCACGTGGCGCAGACTGGGGTTGCACAGGGTTAGTGGCACACGAGGCCTTGAGTGAGGCACGGGCCTACCACCACGTGGTGCAGACTGAGGTTGCACAGGGTTAGTGGCACACGAGGCCTTGCGGACGGCACAGGCACCCCGCCAAGGGACGGTGACTTGGGGTGCACTGTGTCAGTGTCACCTTGAGCTGCTGAGCGGGTGTGCAGCCTGCGATGATGCCCCGTCCCGGTGGTCCAGACAGCTCAGGTTTTGTGTGCCCTGCTGGACCGCAGTGTAGGCCAGAGCCAGCGGACAGCGCGGGCCTACCGCCACGTGGCGTTGCTTCCGGGATCCCAGAGTTGGTGGCACCCATTGGGCTGAGCGGGTGTGCAGCCTGCGATGGTGCCGGGTGCACTGGTATGTCCTCTGCCATGGAGTACTCAAGACCCAGCACCAAACGTGAGACCTGGTGGCCTGCGGAGCGGGGCTGCATGATGTGGAGGGTGCCATGTCCGCGGGCCCCGGGCTTGTGGTTTGCAGCGGCATGTGGTGGGACCTCCTGTCTACGCGCCGGTGGCGGAAGGTGAGCATTGAGGCCTGGGTGTGCATTGGCGGGCATGCTCCGATGGGCGGCGGGAGAGGTTGGGGTGCCTCTGCCTGGGTGTGCATGGGCGGGCAGGTGATGTTGTCTTGTGCAAGTGTGTGTACTGTGCCAGTCATGTATCTGGGCTCTGTTTCAGCTGACGGCTCTGAATCAGATGTGTGACCTGGTGAACTGCCCTACATACCGGCACGTGGTTGGAGACACACCGGTGGCAGCAGGTGAGCAGTGTGGCCTGGGTGTGCAGGGGCAGGCAGAGGTAGCTAGCTCTCGCTCTCTCTCTCTCTCTCTCTCCCACTCTCCCACTCTTTCTTTCTCTCTCTCTCTCTCTCTCTCCCTCTCTCTCTTCCTCTCTCTCTCCCTCCCACTCTTCCTCTCTCCCACTCTTCCTCTCTCCCTCCCAACTCTTCCTCTCTCTCTCCCTCCCACTCTTCATCTCTCCCTCTCTCTTTCCCTCCCACTCTTCATCTCTCCCTCTCTTCCTCTTTCTCTCCCTCCCTCTCTTCCTCTCTCTCTCCCTCCCACTCTTCCTCTCTCTCTCTCCTTTGCTCTCTCTCTGTCCTCTGATGTGCGCAGGACACACCTTCTCATCATGTTTTTTGTCTTACAGGCTGTGACCTACGTATTGTCCGGAGGGGAGCGGCCATGTGTCTTCATTTCATTTCGTTGTTCATTTTAATAAAGTTTCATTTGTTGCTTCGAAAGTGAATGTGTGCTGGTCATTTCTGTGACGACACATCCATGTCACCAGTTGTGATTGTGGGGCATCAAGCGGAATATTTTGTACATGTTTAGGTGTGGCTGATGTGGCATGTCTTTGGTCGGGGGGGTGCCAGGGAGGGGTGGTGGGGGTGGGTGTTGTGGCCCTCTTGGGTGTCCGGGCCGCATGATGGGTGGCTCCATGGCATCTGTTGCCCTTCGGATGTGGCCCTGGGCTGTGCTCCCTTTTGTGGTCCTGGCTGCCGTCCGACTTTACACCAGGTCAGAGCAGGTGTAGATTTCCTGGTGCTAACGCGCCTTATCGCCTGTTTTGTGTTTTTATCGCGGATGTGGCTGGTCGTTGTGAATGTTGAGGTGTGCTGTTATCTCGACTTTTGTCACGGGAACGCCTACTCTGCATCTCATTAGCGATATTTGAGGGGGTCCTCTGAGCGATGTTTTTTGCAGCTGCTATCGCGGGTAAACTGGTGCTGTGGGCTGTTAACACCGGCTTGTGAATGGGGAGGTAAATTTATCACGACTTTGGCTGCGGTAAAGTGCCGTTAATTCGGCGATAGCTCCTTGTGAATATGCCCCTGAATTTCTCTGGTTTTGTACAAGTGAAACGGCAGCCTAACTATGACGTCTCTGTAACCTTTGTTTTTTTCAGTGAATTTCTAAGGTTTTTTAAATTCCATTCCATAACTATACCGTCCCTGTAACCTCTATATATATATATATATATATATATATATGTATTCATATTCACTGGCATTGTGCAGCACATATAGAAACAGCAAATCACCATGAATGATTGTTAATGTGCAGAAAGGTGTCCCTTCCTGCACATAAACAATCATTAAAACAAGCATTGGCATAGCCAATAGGTCTCGCCTTTGGGACCTTATAAGTATTTAGTTATGCAGCACAATATCCTTGGTGCAACAACATCAACTGTTGCATGGCTAAACACTTATAAGGTCCCAAAGGCGAGACCTATTGGCTATGCCAATGCTTGTTTAAGATAGAGATGGCAGCAGCAATGGGCTGCCTGATCCTCCACAAATAACTAAATACATTTAATCTTTTTTTTTTTTTTTTTAAATAGTGGGTGTCAGGGGCAACATAGGAGTAGGTTCAGAAACAATAGGAAGTAGGTAGGGGTAGGGGAAAAGCAGAACATGAGAGCCAGCAGCAAAGCAGCCAGGGGAACAACAAACTGGCAAAAAAGCAACATGGAGTACCGGTGAGGGAGTAAATTTGGCATGGTAGAAGCACACAAGAGAGCTTGCAACTCAAGGGAGATAGCAGCACAGAGTGCAGGGGCAGGCATTTGTCAGTGGGAGAAGCACAAGAGGGAGGTAGCTGGAAAACACATGCACTTTCTTGGAGTGCTTAAGCTTAGTTCTCTAAAAGTGATCAGTGGAAGGATAGAAGCCAGCAAATTAGATATATAGTAAAAAGTTTATGCTCCAGGGAATGGACACGACCCTCAAGCTGGGCGATGAAAGCCATTGAATAAGAAACAAACAATTAAGAGTGACAATAAAGCCAACCAATGATAAGCTATGGGCGGGCTGTAAGCCCTGTAAATTCTTGGTAAACCCACAATAAGTCTTTTGCAATCATAACAACTGGGCTATATGGTTGGCTCGACTTAACAACTGAAAGCGATATAGCCGGTCGCTGGTATTAAAGGACAGCAAAAGGGAACCATCGAAAGAGATAGCGGCTCTTCTGTAAAGACAAGAGAGGCTTTTGGGAAGGTGGATCCTCATTTTGAGTTTTATTTTTTTGACTTTGTACAAGAAAGCAAATGGGCATTCGAAACAGACTATTGATGGGTTAAATACAAGTTAAAAATTAATCTGTTAAACAAGTATTGGCAAAGTCAATTGCTCAGGCATTGGCCGTCGGCCTTTAGGGTTTGCAATACTTTTTTGTTTTTGCCATGACTTTAATAAAGCATTGTTGTGGGAGTGGCCAGAGCTTGAGAAACTGAGAAAAAAATATTTTTGAGACTTAAAAAGCATTGCCACAGTAGCCCCTGGCAATGAAAGGAACAACTTTGCGTGCGGAAGTGTTCCTTGTGATAGGGTAAAAATGGCCCCACTCACAGTGAGGAAATAACTAAAATGGCAAGACCCATGAACCCTTGCTGTACACTTTAGTGGGAGAAAGAAAAATGTAACCACCACAACAGACCAAGGGGCTGAAATTCCCTATAAATAAATATATATTCATAATTTTAATAAAATAAAAAGTTTTGGCTAACACCAGACCTAAAATTACTCAATGCCCATTTTTTGGGGACAAAGATTGGGATATCACTTAATGTGATGTCACTTAGTGCGAGGACAAAACGTATGTGGTGTTGTTTCTGCCACAATAATATTTTTGGTGAAAGGAACTACTGCAACGACCCACGTTCTGGTGATCTGACCCTCGTTGTATATACAGCCAATTTTGGCCAAAATTAGGCACGCTGACAGCTACCCCAATCAAAACTATTCACCGACCATGGGGTATTTTTACTGAAAAGATAAATTAGGTCAGCATTTCAACATCACAGGACCCACAATCCCCAGCACGTAACAGTTAATGCGTATGCACAGCGACAAATATTTAAACAGCACCTCCAACATGTCTCTTATAGACCAAATTGGAATAACAAGCACTCTTTCAACCAAGCGCTGTGAATGGCGCTATGACCCCGACTCAAATCGAAAGTTACTCCATCTCGAGAGAGGTTTAAGGCGATATAAAGGGTGCAGTCTGAAGCGCTTTAGGCATGGCAGAGCACACAGAAAAGCTGTATAAATACCTTCACAACATACATGCAATCAAGCCTGACTGAGGCGGGAGAATCCCGATTTTTAAAGTCAAAATGGCTTTATTCTGGCGGTCTACTTTCATTTAAGTCAATGGGGGGAATCCACCCCTTTGATTTAGCAGTTTTATTTATTTATTTATGGTCATTTACGATTTAGGTTTCATTTTTTTCAAAATCTCCCTCTTTCCCCTTTTAAAATGTTGGTTGGCACGTGCGCGTCACTATATAATGCAACGCGTGCTCGTGGATCAATGGAAGGTATCGACATGGCAAAACAAAAGTCAAAGGTTTGGACTACGGAGATGTCAATGTGGAAAATCCGAGGTGACCCGGATTCAAATCTTCTGTGTCCGACCCCCTTGACCCGCTCCTAACGGCTACCGTTTGCTTCTTCAAACAAGGGACTCGTTTGACTAACTAGCCAATGCACCATAAACAAAGAAACTGAATTTATGTAAATTACCCAAAGTTGTATATGTTTTTAATGGCTTTAATTCGGGATTAGCCCTCATCATGGAGAGCATACCAGAATGCAGCGCGCATTTCTCATGCCATACAGTCAAGTTAGGGTGTAGCAGCAGGTGCAGTGGCACCGCCTGAGGAGTCTACTGAGTACCAATTACTGTAGAGTTTTACAGTAGAACCACAGGTTGCAGCTATAAAAGTGCAGTTAGTTGATTGATTGAAAGTCACGGTTATCCACCAAATAGCGCTAACATTTGTGGGATTTTTAGCTCATTCTTGTGGTGGACAAAAGTGAAATTACAAGTCCCCGAACGCAACCCACGGTTGACTAAAAAGACGGCCTGAAGTGGTCACTCACAACCTACTTGACAGTCACGTGTATCCTGGTTAATCAAGCTTCAGCGGTCTCTGGATGGATGGACCGTTTGTGCACGTTTGAAATGACCGCGAGATTGTGTCTCTCTTGGAGCCTTTTACTTTCTAGTTGTGTGCCCTTTGTCGAACAGTGCTGCCGTGCTGGACACACATACAGCCCCCTAGGGTGTGGCTGGCATGGCAGTGGTGCGCCCCCTGATAATCTGTCACCGAGCAGGTGTAACGGCCAGAGCTGCCCACTTTGGAACTGGGGAACCCGGTTCGAGTCTCGGCGTCAGCTCAACATCGGTCATTGTCTAACGTAACTGGTGCTCATGTAAAGCGCTCCAATACCTTCGGGTCGTGTTCGCGCCCAATGTAATCTGCCCAAAAAAAAAAAAACTTCCTGTGATTCTGGGCAAATCACTTAATCTCTTCCTGCCTACCCAAAATGAATGTATCCTTTTGAAACGTAACTGGTGCTCACGTAAAGCGCTCCAATATCTTTAGGTCGAGTTGGCACTACATAAAAATTGCAAAAAGAAAAACAGAAAACAGTAAAACATTTGTTCTCCTATAAATTCATCCATTCGAATGGTGTTGGGAAATCTGTATCTATCTGATGATCCCCTGCCGTTCCCTCTCTCTTAGCCAATCATTAACCGCCGAACCAATTAGCGCCTTAGTCCAAGTGCCCACCCTCTCTCCCTAGGTCCACCACTTGGGGTAAGTAAGCTACTTACTACCAATTAGCACTACCGATCGTGTTAGTGTAATAAAATGAGTTCTATTCATTTGCGGAACAGCAACATACTATTTAGATTCCAAGAAAACATTAGGTTTGTGAAACAAATAAATGCTGAATTAATGGCAGTATGGGCGAGTGTGCTACAGTTTCAGATTGCTTTTTGAGGTGGCGTGCGGTCACGTCTTTAAGGGGGTCAAATGTAACACTTAACGGCAATGGCTGATTTTGGAAAGCATTTTAAAGGAAGACAAGCTGGAGAAGGGGGGGGGACTGCAAGATGAAGTGCAAAGGATTCCGAAGGGGTTACGTGCTGAAGTGCGAGGGGGTAGGAGGCTGATTGCAGTTGAAACGGTACGGCTAATTTTGGGAAAAGCATGATGGGATAGGGGTATTTTATGTGGGGGGGTGGGGAGCGCGGACGGGGCCTAGGCGCGGTATTGAGAAGGACACACGTCTATTAGGCTACATTGTAAGGCAGAAAAGATTAGCTAAAAGGTGGATGAGCTGTGGGCAAACATGGAGATGACGGGAAGCGCGGGAAAGGGAGACATGGGCAGACCCATGCTTGGGAACCACATGCACCAAAGGCGCGTCTGACATCAATAACAAAGGCAGACAATACAACTGAATAATCAAGGCTGTCACTTTTTCACAAACTAATGATGTGTTGGAGCAGCGACCTTTTATCGCGGTGTGGCAGGCTTCGTAAATAACGCGTCATTCCCTTCGTTTTTGAAATGGTATAGCTGTGTGCGCGTGATCATACCGGTGTCTGAGTAACAAGCGAGGCCGCGCGTTAAAAAAAAAATAAACAGTGGTGCGCGCGCACCACAGATGAGCGGAGGGGGGGAGGAGGGAGCTCGGCAGCCTGCTCAGCTGACCAGACGCTCGTGCGTCATGGCCTTTGCCGGCATGTGTTTACAATTATCGCGCCCGCGTCTGGGCACGATAATTGGAAACACATGTTTGCCGCGCAGTACCCATCCCAAAAGGCCAGCCACGACGCACGAGCGTTTTTTGGACTGCTTTTCAAACTCACTTACTAAAAGTCTTCGCCTCTAAGCAGCGCTTGCGCGCTACTCGAGGCTCGACCTAAAAATGGCCATTTGCATCTTCTATGTGTGCTGCGCAATGCAGCACACATAGGAGTTACAAATCACTATTAGTGATTGTTTATATGAAGGAAGGGACATCTTCCTACCCATAAACAATCAATCCCTCAACGCAAGCACCCAGGCACTATGGTGCAAGGGTGCCCGTTGGCGCTAGGCAGCTGAATTTAGCGCCAGCGCTAGGGAAAATGCAGAGGTGCTCCGTATTATTGTAAATACGGTGCATCACTGCATTTTCAGAATGGCGGAGAGCAGCGTTAGCAATTTTGGCTTATCGCCGCGCTACAGCATTCTCTTGTAAATATGCCCCTATGTTTGTTTAACAAAAATGCAAAAAAAAAAATTTTTTCCAACTCTATAAGGAAGACACTTAAAAGTTTGACTGAAATAGTCAAAGAGTTTGCTATACCTCGTTCAGAGTTTTACAATATCTACAACTCAGATCCTGCCTCACATCTAACAGCTTAGCACTGGCTCCCGAGGTACTACCACATTTCTGTGCATTATTGATGCAGACTGACCTGGACTCTCTCAAGATGCTCTATCACGAATTTGGTGAAAGCTTAGCATATTGGGCAGGTAAGGCATCCAACTGGACAGATACAAGCATCACTGTCGAACATTTCATAGCCTCGCTTACTTCTATCCGCTCTAGTAAAATTTAAGTTATAGCTCTATTGAAATGTCCTTGGTTTTAAATTACACCAGCCAAAATTTGCAAATGGCAACTAAGATCCACCCCCTGTTGCCCACTCTGTCAGAAAACAGCTGCAGATAGATTTAAAAGATTCATGTTTGCCAGCTGTCCCGGGACTCTGCCATACTGGAATAAATATTAAATAGAGCCTCCTTATTATGTGAAAGAACTCTTTTCTACACAACTTTTCTTCCATGGTCAAACTCCAAGTGTCAACTTCTAAATGTGTCTTTCTATTGGTCTTAATTTCACGGTTAATAATTGCTCACCATCGGAGAAATTCTACTGGTCCTATTCCACAACGATGAAAACATGCAGTGATGTACATGTAATCATTTGACAAAAACCTAAGGGGCATATGTATAAGAAAGTGGCAAAGTGCGGGTTAGCTCCAAAATTGCTAACGCCACGCTCTGTCACTTTAGAAACGCAGGGATGCACAGTATTTACATTAGCCCCTGCGTTTCTCCCTGCGCTGGCGCTAAATTCAGCTGCCTTGCGCCAACGCAGGTATATGGTGCAAGGGCGCCTGCGTTGAGGGAATAATTGTTTATGTGCAGGAAGGTGTCCCTTCCTGCACATAAACAATCCAGAATGGTGATTTGTAACTTCTATGTGTGCTGCATTGTGCAAGCACACATAGAAGTTGCAAATCGTCATTTATTAACTGATTGTTTATGTGCAGGAAGGGACATTTTGTTTATGTGCAGCACAATCCAGCAAACATAGAAACAGCAAAAACGAGGAGAAATAAAGCATTTCTCCCTGTTTCACCATGTTAAGACCAGGTTTTCCCTGGTCTTAATTTTGGCGCTGCCTCCTATTTACGCCACCCTTGTAAATAGAGAGCAGTGTCAAAATCAATGGGTGTTGCAGCGGAACGCCCACCACAACACCCATTGCACACCCATTGCACGCCCCTTTCACGCTAAGTGTAGCGTGAAAGGGTGCCTTATCTGCAAGGCAGCGTTAAGCCTCGTTAAGTGACTTAACGCCGCCTTGTAAATAAGGTGAAGGGTTTATCGCCACAGGAACGTCACTAAAAACAACGTTCCTGTGGCAATAGGGGCTTGTAAATATGCCCCTAAATTACTGCAATCCAACCAAGCGTTTCTCAAAGTTTTGAGGAGGATTTAAAGCAACTATTTTTGTAACTGCTATGATTAGGTAGATAGATACTTGATTTAAAATAGTATTGAGAAATTAGGATAATTGGTAAAATGTATATATTTCAATATTATTATGATTTATTTAAATGTACCTAGTGCTTACCACCATACAAAATGGATACTCCTAACCAGTGCAAAGTATTAGTATCTATTCAGCTGAAGTTAGGAACCATAAGAAATAGTAAAGGCTTAACTATATCAGTAAATAACCCTAACTTAATATAAATACTAGGTTAAAGGTGTTCTAGTATCCAATGAATGTGATGCTTCTTTTTACTTTAATTTTAATTAGCAGTGGTACGCTAGCCTTAACTAAAACACTTGAAAGCATTTTATATTATTGAATTCGAGACCTTTAAAGTGTTGTTACTTTTAAATTAATGTTTAAACAGCTTACAAGAAAGGTCAAAGTCCAACAGACATCATCATCTCGAATGCAGTAGGTGACCTAGAGCACCTGCTACTGCTCTGCCCCTGCGTAACATCCTACTGGGACAGGGTCTTCAAATTCACATCTAACCTCTTTCCTTCGATGCTTGTAAGGACCTGTCGTCACTTCTGTTCGCTCCCACAAGAACAGGCTTCTTGAGTGAAAACGACAAAGCACTCCTTGACATCCTTATCATAGCGGCTGTCAAAATCATCCTTACCAACTGGAAGGATACTAGTAAGGCGTCCTTTAACTGTTGGCAAAATTGGATCACCAACCTTCGAGGGGCAGACAATATTGTGCTTCATAACTCTCCATGGAAAAACCCAGTCAGACATCTTTGGCTTTCTCTGATATTTTCTTCAAATCACATAAACCACCGTGAGCCCCCGACTACTACCATTAAACAACCACTCACTGCGACTACCAGGGGATGGTGGATTGCTCTGCTTGCGACAAGCACTGTAATTGTGAATTATAATTGTAATTGTAGTTGTAACTGTAACCCTAACAGTGTAACCCTAACATTATCTCCTTTAAGACCCCTAACCAATACATGAGCCCAGTAATGTAAAAATGTAAAAAGGTACACAAGGGGACAATAGAAATGCGAAACCGACTTTGGGATATATATACTTGATTTAGACGATACCTTTCTCCTAATACTTTGGTTTTATAAAAATTGTTTTGCTGTGTATTGTATTGCGTTGAACAAAGTATCTTGATTGTACATTATTATCCTTTGTTTTGTACTTATCTTTTTCTTTTTTGTGCATTATATATATGTTTCTTTTATATTTTTGCTTTTGTCAATGTATATTTGGACAACCAATAAAAATGTATTGAACAAAAAAAAAAAAAGAAAGGTCAAAGTCTAGATGTAATGGTCGGAGCAGTGATATGTATGTCTTCCTAACAGCAGTAAAAGTATTGGATCCATAGTAAGGGAGGCACTCACTTGTCTGGGATCTATACCAATACCTTGCTTCTTCGCCTTGCCATTACACAGGAGATACCTTTTCTTAATTTTCCATAAGACCTACAAATAGAAGCATTTTATTATTTGTCCTCTGGGTACTGATCTCTTTTATGTAATTTTTTACATGTGTTTTCTTTAACTGAATTTTCTTTTGCAATCACAAATATAAGCGACGAGTAACTATCTTGACTCATCCCACATATGTTCCGTATTGTTACTACAATACACTGGTATTCATTAACTTTAATGCTTAGCTTTAATACACATATGTTTCCATAAATATTTTAATACATTTAGAGCAAAGTGCTTCTAGAACAAGTTCATGGACAGAACCTTCAAAATTCGTCAATGCTTTTTCTGCGTCCAGTGTGTTGCCAAGAACCCTTCTGTTTTCACAACAATGATTAGACCAGTCCTTTTCCTCATGCTACCTATGGTCATTCTTGCCCAGATTTACTAGGATTTTGCATCAGGGTTGTGTCACTTTTGTGGTCCAGCCCTGACATAAAATGCATTTTGATATTTACCAAGACACGCAAAGTTGGTTTGTGTGGCTTTGCGTCAGGTAGGTGTTACATGGGTGGATCATGGGCTTTCCCTTGCATCCACCTAAGTATTTTGACGCAAACCCACATTTTCAAACACTTGTAAACCTTGGTTTGTGTGAAAATTGTGAACATAACCTACAAAGGAGTAACAAGGAGAAATAGCTTCTTTTCTCCTCGTTACTTCCTCTTCCCATGTGTGCTGCATTGTGCAACACACATAAAAAGAGAATATGGCTCTAGGGACTATTTTTGTGTACAAAAGTATCCCTTCCTGCACATAATTGATCTTGATGGTAACGCAGGTAACATAGCATCATGGCGCAAGGATGCCTGCATAAGCTCTAGGCTGCAACAGGTGCACCAGAACATAGAGGGAGCTGAACAGCGCCATATCTTGGTAAATATAGCACTGCTCGGCTCGACCCTGTCCAAGCAACGCAGTTCAGCAGTTTGCCGTGTTGCACTGCGTTGCATGAGCTATTAGTAATTATGAACCTCTATTCTTTATGAAGCTAGATTGGGCCAGATGTATGAACCTGGGCATCACATCATAAAAACGAATAGCCAAGATTCTTGTAAGTCTACGTTGAGAGATGTAAGAGGTCTGTATGAACATCACTGGGTTAAGTCTTTGAGTAGTTTTCAGGAAAATTACATTTAACAATCACTCAATGAGGGATATTCTCTAAAACGTGTGATAACTACCGCAAAATTAGTTTAACGCAACTCTCCACATCGCAGTCTATCGCGGGAAAACAACTCCGTGGTAACGTGGAATTCACAACACGGCGGCCCCATGCGATAGTCCAACGATAACGCGTCAAATGAACGTGTTAAAACTAACGCGACGCAGAAAAAATGTGAAACACGAACGCGAAAATAGTAGCGATGAGGCCAATCGTGATACAAAAATCAGCGATAACCAGCAAGAGGCCTGCAATTCCCACGCGTCATGCGGGAAAATGTACCATAAAAGCAGAGTAAAAAAACGGTGAGATGACAATGTACGAGCACAACCCCACATCCGTGACGTAGAACAAATGACCATTGTCCCGCATCAAATAGGCATCTCCTCACAGTAACAATGTACATTGACATGCAGTCTGCATGTAAACTGCGCAAATGCTGAAACATGCATGTAACACACAGTGAAACCGCATCTCCCCCTCACATTGCAGAGGGACAAGCAACCCCTCCTGCACACAGACGTGTCATGACCATGATCAATCAATCATGAAAGCGTGGACGAATGTAGGGGCAGTGACTCCTGCTTACGTACATGTTGCCCATGTTGTGGGACTTGAGTCACAGGGGGCATCCCTGCATCATGGTGGTACATATCTGACCCCAAAAGGAGCCCTGTTGTCACCTGCAGGACACAAATGGCAGCCAAAATGGAATGAATTTGGACACACGTGAAACGCCGAAGAGTGGGATTCCCAACTAACTGCGACACACAGAACTGGCAGTTCGAATACGTGACACCCTAAACAGCCTCTCTGCACAGAGGTGACACACCCACCATTCATGAACATACATGAACAAATCATAAAATTGTCAGCAATACATGTCGCACTCAAACTTGTCTGAGTGATGTTTACAGAAATGATTTGATCCGCACTCATTAAAGGCAAAGAATCAGTTCCACCAAGTGAAATTGTTCACACATTTCTTTATTCTTTGAATTTTATTCTCTTTTCTTCACAGGTAGCCAGGCTACCTGTGAAGAAAAGAGAATAAAATTCAAAGAATAAAGACTGGCTACCTGTGAAGAAAAGAGAATAAAATTCAAAGAATAAAGAAATGTGTGAACAATTTCACTTGGTGGAACTGATTCTTTGCCTTTAATGAGTGCGGATCAAATCATTTCTGTAAATGTTTGATGTGGAAAGCTTTTTCACATACTAGGAAACTATGGGGTCTTGTTTCCTTTGATCATTGCACCATATGCTAACAATCTCCCAAAATACAAATAAGTGCGGTATTAAATCCTAGACCTCTTTTGTAAATCATTGTCTGAGTGATGTGCCTGTACAGATGAGAGACATGCACTCAGGGAATGTGTTCTTTGAATGCATTTATTTGCACATGCTGTGCCTGTGGTCATTTTGTACTGTCCCATTACTGCCAAGGACTGCCACAATGTGACGTGCTCATGTGAAGAAATTGTCAATGATGGTGTTCCTACGGGCTATTCCTGCTGCGGCTGCAGTGTGGTGTGGTCCACCTGCCTCATCTCCATCATCATCGTCCGGTGCATCTGGCACTTGTATCCATGGTGCCTTGCTGCGTACACATATGTTGTGCAACACACAACATGCAACGATCATCTTGCACACGATGTCTGGGCTGTACAGGAGCCTTCCACCTGTGACGTCCAGGCACCTGAAACGTGACTTCAACACGCCAAATGTGCGTTCCACAATGCCCCTGGTGCGTTTGTGGGCTGCATTGTACTGCCTCTGGGCCTGTGTGTTCGGGGCTCGGAGGGGTGTCATTATCCAAGCACAGAGTGCATATCCTTGGTCACCTGTGACAGTGCAGAGAGACATGAGTCAATAGTTGGTTCTGCATGATGTGTTGGCAGGCTCAGTGGTTCATTGGTGTGTGATATGTGTGACTTTATGATTCCTGCATGACATGTACTGCTTGTTGCAAATGAGCGGTGTTAGATTTGGGGGTCTCTAGTTGGCAGAGGTAGGTACCTTTGTCCAAATAGGGACCCTTGAGTCTAGTCAGGGAAAGTAGGTACACTCCTGAAAGAACCCCTGCTCACCCTCTTGGTAGCTTGGCACGAGCAGACAGGCTTAGTTCAGAGGCAGTGTGTAAAGCATTTGTGAACCCATACAGTAATCAAGTGACAACACTACAAATGGACACCACACAGGTTATATATTTATAAAAATAGGTATACTTTATATAGATTTATCACAAGACCATAAACGACAAAAATAATCCACAATACTGTCAAGAATGCTTAGTTCTGATCAAAAGGCTTAATTCAAGGTTCTGTGCGAGTCGGTAGCCTTCTCCGGCCACTGCGATGTAACGAACAAACAGAGTCTATCAAATCCAGCTGACCGCGTCAATACGGGCCAATACAGCGTAGACGGACTCGGTCACAGTACCTTTTACTTGAAGCGGCAGGCACGGGCGTGCGAGCCGGATGGCTGTTCGTCGCGGTCGCGATGCAAAAATGGAAGCGTTGCAGGACGCGTTGTCCTTCGAGGCGGTGCAGGCAGTGGCTCGTTGACGTCGTCGAGACGGAGTCGGTGAGACCAGGGCCGTGCGTTGCAGGGCGAGACGGTGCTTCGATGCGGTGCTAGCAGGTTGCGGTGCAGCGACGGAGCCGGACAGCGGTGCGAGTTGGGCGGTGCGTCGCAAAGCGTGCGAGCGGTGCCCAACTCCGGTGCGGTCACCAGACTCGAACTCAGCAACAGTGACCGTGTCGGTCAGACCAGATGGATTCGGTGTAGCGAGGCGTTGCAAGGTGCGGTGCTCACACGTTACGGTGCAGGCAGCGGCTCGTTGACGGAGTCGGTGAGACCAAGGCCGTGCGTTGCAAGATGCAGGCATTGCTCGATGCGGTGCCAACAGGACACCGAGCCGGTCGGGAGAGTCGGTCACAGCTCCCTACCTCTGTAGCCACTGAAACAGAGTTTCCAGCAGCAATTCACAAAGGGGTGAAGTCCAATGGTCCTGGGACTTCGATCAGGGGGCAAGCTCTCTTCCAAATCCTTGGAGATCCTTCGCAAGTTGATGAAAGTCACAGCAAAGCAAAAGTTCCTTTCTCCTTTCTTTGGCAGTCAGGCAAACCACTGCAGGCCAATCCCCCAAGCAGCACTTCAGGCTTAGGGATAGTCTCTCCTCAGTTTCTTCTTGGTTCCGCTCCTCAGCAAAGGTTTCTTCTTGTTCCCAAAAGTGATCTAAAGTTCCTGGGTTTGGGCCCCAGTACTTATACTCCTTTTCTCTTTGTTCTCTGAAGGCAGAGAGGCCTTTGCCTAGGTTAAACCAGTTCTGTGCAGCTTTGGAGCACTCTGTGTACATGTCTCTTTTTCCTTTCAGAATGTGGGGCAGGGTACTCAGACGCCCGGCAGGAGGTGGAGCCAGCATTGTGGAAGGCAGGTACAGCCCTATTCAGAACCAGCTGCAACTCCTCCCTCCACTCTGGATGCAGATCTCTCTATTCAGCCCTGTGCTGCCTCACCCTGTCTCCTGTAGCCACCCCCAGCCCCTGTCACGCACAAACCAGACACACAATACACAAGCTGGCAGAGGCAGGCTGGATAGTTAGGCAAGAAAATACCTACTTTCTAAAAGTGGTATTTTCAAACACAGAATGTTAAAATCAACTTCACTAAAAGATGTATTTTATCATTCTGAGTTCAGGCATACTAAACTCGAATCTCTACCTAGTTCCCTGAGTCAGGTAAGGATTATAAGATGTTATAATCAACCTGCCCATTCTGGCCTATGGGGAACAGGTAGCCTTGCAATAGTGAAAGACGAAAATGGCTGTACTTCACTATTAGGACATGCCACACATACCAGGGCATGTCCCACCTTATCCTTACAATGCACCCTGCCCGTAGGCCTACCATAGGGGTGTCTGATATGGAGAAAAGGGAAGGTTTAGGGACTGGTAAGTGGGTGCACTTACCAAGTCGACATGGCAGTCACAGACTGCACGTAGGCTCTGCAATGGCAGGCCTGAGACACACTTTACAAGCTGCTTCTGTGGGTGGCACAACCAGTGCTGCAAGCCCACCGGCAGCATTTGATTTACAAGCCCTGGGCACACTCAGTGCACTGTACTAGGGTCTGACAGTAATTCAAATAAGCCAAACATGGAGTCGCTAATTCACATCACAATTTACAATAGGGAGCACTTGCACTTTGGCACTGATTAGCAGTGGCAAAGTGCCCATGAGCATCTAGTCCAGCAAATACATATCGACAACAGTGGAGGCATTATGAAAAAATGGAAGGGAGACCCACGCCAAGGATGCCAGGTCTAACACGTGTCCCCTCCAGCTGAAATGTGGGGAGAACTATCCTACCCCTAGGGAGTTCTCATCACCAAGGCAGAAAAATCTGGACAGACCATCAGCATTGGCGTGTTCTGTACCAGGGCGGTGTTCCACCGTAAAGTCCATCCCCTGTAGGGAAATGGAACACCTCAACAGCTTTGGATTCTCACCCCTCATCTGCATCAACCATCTGAGGGGCCTGTGGTCTGTCTGAACCCGGAAGTGAGTCCCAAACAGGTATGGTCTCAGCTTCTTCAGTGCCCAGACCACAGCAAATGCCTCACGCTCAATAGCACTCCATCTCTGTTCCCGTGGAAGTAACCTCCTACTGATGAAGGCTACAGGTTGGTCTAGGCCCTCCTCATTGATCTGTCATAGAACAGCCCCTACACCATGCTCTGAAGCGTCCGTCTGAACAATGAACTCATTGGAGAAGTTGGGTGCCTGGAGCACAGGCGCCGTGCACATGGCAGTCTTCAAGGTGTCAAAAGCTTTTTGACAGGCGTCAGTCCAAATCACTTTCCTGGGCTGCTTCTTGGAAGTCAGCTCTGTCAAGGGGGCAACAATGCTGCCATACCCCTTGACGAATCTCCGGTAATACCCGGTGAGTCCTAGGAAGGCTCTCACCTCTGTCTGGGTCTTGGGGGGCTCCCAAGCCAGAATGGTATCAATTTTCAGTTGGAGGGGTGCCACCTGGCCGCTCCCAACCTGGTGTCCCAAGTACACCACGGAACACTGCCCGATCTGGCACTTACTCGCCTTGATCGTGAGGCCTGCCCTCCGCAGCGCCATCAACACTTCCCAGAGGTGGCGCAGATGTTCTTCCCAACTGGCACTGAACACTGCGATGTCATCCAGGTAGGCGGCACTGAAATCCTCCATTCCAACCAACACCTGGTTGACCAACCTCTGAAAGGTGGCAGGGGCATTCTTCATCCCAAAGGGCATCACCCGGAACTGGTAGTGCCCATCTGGTGTGGAGAATGCTGACCTCTCTTTGCCCCATCAGTCAAGGCGATCTGCCAGTACCCAGACGTTAAGTCAAACGTGCTGAGGTACCGCGCAGCCCCTAACCGATCTATGAGCTCATCAGCTCTGGGGATGGGGTGGGCGTCAGTCCTGGTGACGGAATTGAGTCCCCTGTAGTCCACACAGAACCGGAGTTCTGGTGTGGCACCAGGTGCGGCAGCCTTTGGAACCAAGACCACTGGGCTGGCCCAAGGGCTGTTAGAGGACTCAATCACCCCTAACGCAAACATCTTGGAGACCTCCTCCTTGATGCAAGCTCTTACCCTGTCAGTCACCCTGTAAGCCTTGTGCTTCACAGGAAGACTGTCCCCAGTGTCCACATCATGGACTCACCAGTTAGTGACACTGGGAACCAGGGAGAACAGGTCAGGAAACTGCCCCAACAGTTGGCGACAGTCACCCTGCTGCTCAGGTGTCAGGGAGGTAGAGAGGTTTACTCCTCCACTGATCCATCTTGCTCTCGGGCTGACAGGAGGTCAGGAAGAGGCTCGGTCTCCTCCTCCATCCCATCATCTGTAGCTAAGAGCATGCCCACTTGGGACCTCTCCAAGTGGGGCTTTAGGCGGTTCACATGCAGGACCCGTAAGGGGTTCCTGGGAGACTGCAAGTCCACCAAGTAGGTAACTGGCCTCTTGCGCTCCACCACCGTGAAAGGGCCGGTCCACCTATCCTGGAGCGCACAAGGCTCCACTGGGGCCATGACCCACACTTTCTGACCAGGCTGAAGCTCGACCAGAGTGGCATTCTGGTCGTACCACCGCTTCATCTCCTCCTGGCTGGCTTCCAGATTTGCCTCAGCAAGCTCTCTGAAACGCCTAGTCTGGTTCCTGAAGGCCAGCATGTACCTGTATACATCCTGGGGAGGTTTCCTGGGAGATTGCTCCCAGCCTTCCTTGACCAAACTCAGAGGTCCTCGCACCGGGTGTCCATAGAGGAGCTCAAAGGGGCTGAACCCTAGAGACTTCTGTGGCACCTCCTGGTATGCAAACAACAGGCAAGGTAAGAGGACGTCCCATTTACGCCTCACGGGTTCTTCCAGACCCATAATCATGCCCTTGAGGGTCCGGTTGAATCTCTCAACCAGCCCATTTCCTTGAGGGTGGTAAGGAGTGGTGAACTTGTAAGTTACACCGCACTCCTGCCACAGGGACTTCATGTACTTGGACACGAAGTTGGTACCTCTGTCAGACACCACCTCTTGAGGGAATCCCACACGTGAGAAAATTCCCATCAGTGCCCGTCCCACCACGGGGGCCGTCACTGTCCTCAGAGGGATGGCTTCAGGGTACCGGGTGGCATGGTCCACCAAGACCAGGATAAACCTGTTGCCCATGGCTGTCTTGGGGTCCAGTGGCCCCACAATGTCAATACCCACCCGTTCAAAGGGGGTGCTGACCACAGGGAAAGGCTGGAGAGGAGCCTTGTGCTTCCTCCCACTCTTTCCACTTGCCTGGCAAGTCTGGCATGTCCTGCAGTGAGTGGCGGAACTCCTGCGCATCTGGGGCCAATAGAAATGGGTGACAAGCCTTTCAAAGGTCTTGTCCTGCCCCAAATGTCCTGCTAACGGTACATCATGAGCCAACCCCAGTAGGAAGGCTCTGAAGCGCTGGGGTACCACCAGCACACGGGCTGACCCAGGATCAGCAACCTTAGGCTCTGAATACAGGAGACCATTCTCCCAGTAAATCCAATGTGATCCAGACTGATCACCTGCTGCCTGGTCTGTGGCCTGTTGCCTCAGACCCACGAGAGAAGGGCATGCGTTCTGCTCCTCGCAGAACTCTTCCCTGGAGGGTCCTCCTTCTTGCTGCCAAAGGGTCAGCTCAGGTAGGTCCCCCAGTTCAGCTACCTGTTCCCCTGTAGGCTCCAGGGCATCCCCCTCAGGGTCCGCCTTCTCCTGGATCGTGGGAACTTCGGGGGCCGGTTTCCGCGCCCCCTGCCTCCTCTCTCTCCGGCAGGCACCTGGGCCTCCCTCTCAGGCTCCAGATCCTCTTGAACACCTTTAGCTGCCATTGACCGGGTGGTCACACATGCCCAATCAGGCAAGCCCAACATTTCTAAATGCGCACTCCGCTCCACCTTAGCCCAAGGTGAGCTCTCCAAATCGTTCCCTAACAAACAGTCAACAGGCATGGCTGGCCTCACAGCTACTTGAAGAGTACCCGAGACCCCCCCACTCAAAGGGAACCTGAGCCACCTTGCAGTGACTCTCTGTGTTGTCAGCGGCAACAACCGGATAGAATGCATCAGGGATAACCTGCTCTTTAGACACCAGGTGACACTTGACAGCTGTCACACTGGCTCCTGTGTCTCTCAGAGCCTCCACCCTATGGCCATTGATGGTCACCCACTGCCTGTATTTCTTAGTGTTGTCAGGCAGCTGGGTCCTAGGGACCATCTCAGAGTCTCCTAATGAGACAAGGGAAAACACTGTGGGATCCCCCACCTTGGGCACCCAACTCCTCCCCCAGGGCTACACTAGCCAACTGCCGGGGGACTGCACCAGTGGGTGCTGGTTTTCCATGCAAAGGGCAACGAGGATCGTTTGCCTTGTGGCCAGGGGCGCCACACTTGTAACATACCAGTGGTCCCTGGTGAACAGGGGGGCCTGTCAGGGCCACTGGCTTCTTCTCAGGGGAGGCTGGGAACCTTTCCCTTGGTTCCCTTGGGGTCTACTTTGGGGCCCTTTATGGAACTCCCTCTGTTTACCCTTGTCCCCCCACTCTTCTGCTGGGGACCCTGCCCACTCTTGGCGGAGTCTCCCACGTGACCCTTGTGGACCCGGGTACTCACCCAGCGGTCCGCCTCCTCAGCAAGCTGCCTAGGGTTAGTCAGCTTACTATCAATCAGGTGCTGGCATAGCTCAGGAAAACAATTACTGGACAAGTGCTCCCAGGCAATCAAATCAAAGAGCGCCTGAAAATCAGTCGCTTTGCTACCCTTTACCCAACCATCCAAGGCTCTGCAAAAGAAGGTCACATATTCAACCCAGGTACTGCCTTCAATCTTCTTACAGTTCCTGAACCTTTGCCTATAAAGCTCAGGGGTTAAACCATACCTAGTCATTAAAGCATCCTTCATGTGGCTGTATGAATTATAGACTTCTGAGGGCAAATCCAACAAGGTATCCCGCCCTTCACTGAGGAACCGCCCCCACAACCCCGCTCCCCAATCCTTCTCAGGGACCCGGTGGGAAGACATGGCTACCTCATAGGCTTTGAACCACTGCCCAATGTCATCATTTTTAAAAACTCCTTCACCACATCTTTGGGAATATACACCCTAGCTTCAACAGGCACAGGCGGTACACTGCCACCAGAGGGAGTAATCTCTAAGCTTTTGGCCTTCAATTCCAACTCCCTCAAAACTTTCTCATGTTCAAACTGCATTTTCTTTTCCTCTAGGGCTAATTTCCTAGTTTGCATTTCAAATTCTAACTGCCCATTTAGCTTGAGCTTGGTCAGCTCCATTTCGTGCATCCTACTCTCTTTCCTGTCCTCCAACTCCTCTGGAGACAGTCCTCTGGCAGAAACACTGCTACCTACTGGGGAAGGTGGTCTTCCAGCCCCTAGACCCAATAGCCCCTCCAGCTGCCCTTCTGCATTCTCAGCCCCCTCCACAGGGGCACTCCTTGATTCGACCCAGGCCCTCAGCGCCTTTTGGAGGTCCTCCTTCCTGGAGAGCCCGGTCATGGACACTTTAAACTTTTTGCAGAAATGCTTGAGCTGCTTGAGGGTGTAGCATTCTAGCCTCTCCTCTTCCCAATCACACTCAACAGAGGCTACTGATGCTGGTTTCTCCATAGTGATTAAACTTGGCAGTTGCAAAAATAGGAAATCCCAGAAAAAATGCTATCAAAGTATGTGGTTGCGTTTTGGTCTGCACTCACTAAGTAGTGTTCACCAACCACTGTACATGAGTCACAAATGCAAGTCCAGAATCCTCACCGCTGACCACCAATGTTAGATTTGGGGGTCTCTAGTTGGCAGAGGTAGGTACCTTTGTCCAAATAGGGACCCTTGAGTCTAGTCAGGGAAAGTAGGTACACTCCTGAAAGAACCCCTGCTCACCCTCTTGGTAGCTTGGCACGAGCAGACAGGCTTAGTTCAGAGGCAGTGTGTAAAGCATTTGTGAACCCATACAGTAATCAAGTGACAACACTACAAATGGACACCACACAGGTTATATATTTATAAAAATAGGTATACTTTATATAGATTTATCACAAGACCATAAACGACAAAAATAATCCACAATACTTTCAAGAATGCTTAGTTCTGATCAAAAAGGCTTAATTCAAGGTTCTGTGCGAGTCGGTAGCCTTCTCCGGCCACTGCGATGTAACGAACAAACAGAGTCTATCAAATCCAGCTGACCGCGTCGATACGGGCCAATACAGCGTAGACGGATTCGGTCACAGTACCTTTTACTTGAAGCGGCAGGCACGGGCGTGCGAGCCGGATGGCTGTTCGTCGCGGTCGCGATGCAAAAATGGAAGCGTTGCAGGACGCGTTGTCCCTCGAGGCGGTGCAGGCAGCGGCTCGTTTACGTCGTCGAGACGGAGTCGGTGAGACCAGGGCCGTGCGTTGCAGGGCGAGACGGTGCTTCGATGCGGTGCTAGCAGGTTGCGGTGCAGCGACGGAGCCGGATTCGGGAGCTGGCGTCGATCGGTCCGGACAGCGGTGCTAGTCGGGCGGTGCGTCGCAAAGCGTGCGAGCGGTGCCCAACTCCGGTGCGGTCACCAGACTCGAACTCAGCAACAGTGACCGTGTCGGTCGGACCAGATGGATTCGGTGTAGCGAGGCGTTGCAAGGTGCGGTGCTCACAGGTTACGGTGCAGGCAGCGGCTCGTTGACGGAGTCGGTGAGACCAAGGCCGTGCGTTGCAAGATGCAGGCGTTGCTCGATGCGGTGCCAACAGGACACCGAGCCAGTCGGGAGAGTCGGTCACAGCTCCCTACCTCTGTAGCCACTGAAACAGAGTTTCCAGCAGCAATTCACAAAGGGGGTGAAGTCCAATGGTCCTGGGACTTCGATCAGGGGGCAAGCTCTCTTCCAAGCCCTTGGAGATCCTTCACAAGTTGATGAAAGTCACAGCAAAGCAAAAGTTCCTTTCTCCTTTCTTTGGCAGTCAGGCAAACCACTGCAGGCCAATCCCCAAGCAGCACTTCAGGCTTAGGGATAGTCTCTCCTCAGTTTCTTCTTGGTTCCGCTCCTCAGCAAAGGTTTCTTCTTGTTCCCAAAAGTGATCTAAAGTTCCTGGGTTTGGGCCCCAGTACTTATACTCCTTTTCTCTTTGTTCTCTGAAGGCAGAGAGGCCTTTGCCTAGGTTAAACCAGTTCTGTGCAGCTTTGGAGCACTCTGTGTACATGTCTCCTTCTTTTCCTTTCAGAATGTGGGGCAGGGTACTCAGACGCCCGGCAGGAGGTGGAGCCAGCATTGTGGAAGGCAGGCACAGCCCTATTCAGTATGTATTAGTGTGGGGTTTTTAGTATTGACAGGAATAATGGCGCTCAAGCTAATTCGCGCTGAGTTTATGTTATACTAGGAGTGTGAACGGTGCAAACCAGGTCAGGGGATATGCCCTAAAACCCCTGTGATGGTATGGATAGAAATCCACACAAATGAAGTAGGTACAGTCCCGGGCACACGTAATGAGGATATAATATCAGGAGAAATGTCTCATACTGCAGAAATGTAGAGGGTCTACACCAGAATGATAATCATAGGTGTTTAATATAGTAACAGAGCATAAGCAACCAGCCAAAACAAAAGCGACCAGCCGACACGTGTTTCGTCACAAAGGGTAGTAACCCGTGACTCTTCAGGGCTGGGGAAGATACAAAACATAAAATAAACTGACAAGAAAGCAAACAGACGATGTATAGGCCGAAATTAAAAATCATAAATACAAGTGGAAACCTGGTTACATAACTTACACACAAAATGACAATGAAAGATCTTTGCAACAAGATCAATAGGTCGAGCTGTGAATGTGTAGAGGAAGAAAATAAATGGAATTGCAGACCAAGAGGCGAAAAAATCAGTACATGGTGAATGAGAAGCGACACAAGCCAATGTGATAAAATTGAAAAGGCAGCCTGTAAAGATAACAATCACGCACTAGGCGGAACGTGTTGGAAATACATGCAATGGAGGCGCCCAGTCATGGCAACGAGCAGGTTCTAAAGCGGCTGTAAACGCAAAATCAGTGTTGGTGAAAGGTACTCAGGCAGAAGACCAACTAGATAAACAAGGACTCCTAAATAGAGGATAGGTCACCCAGGGTTAAAAGGAGGACCTCTGGTACACAAAAGGTAAGACAAAACCGCATAGTGAACGAAATGGTGATCACGAGCAAGCTCCATAGTGAGCTGGACGAGTGCGACTGAAAGACATGCAGAGAAAGCGAAAGAACGATAAAGACACAGCCTAGTAGGTGGCTCTGGAGGGAATAGACGGCTGCCCTAAGTGTGTGCTACTAGTAGGTAAAAGAAAAAAGGGGGGGGAAAAGAGGGTAGAGACAAATACCTGAAAGGCGGTGCCAACAAGGTGGATTCTATGGAGAGGAAAAGGAAAAACAGTAAGGGAAAGGGGTGAGCTGGAAAAGGAAAAGATACGTACAGGGAAACTGAAGTGAAACCTTACCAAGTGACCGTTCAAGAATCCAAAACGGCAATGAAGAGCAGTGCGAACCACGGTAGGTGGACTACTGCCAAATGTAAGGAAAGGAAGACGGATATCGCCGGGCGGCGGATAAGCCAAAGAGGACTATTGACCTGAGAGAAAACGGAAAATGGGAATGAAGTGGGGTGCCAAGGGTGGGAGGGATAGGGGAAGGGGAAAGACGAAAACACTAGAGAATCGAGGTGAAGAAGGCTTACCTTCAGAAAAGTTGATGCAGTCTGTGGCGACGAAAATGACCAAGTGCTAAGTAGCACAGGGGGAATATAGAATTAGGCGTGCCAGGTCAGTAGTCCAGGACGACAACGGCGGATGCGCCGGAGTACAGGAAACTAGATAGTGAGAGAGGGGGAGAAAAGGTGTAAGCAGATACACCAGGGATAGTGAGCTGACAAAGGTCGGCTTGTGTGGAGGGGACTGAGTCGCTTACCTGGGAGAAGTGTTGCTCAGGAAGGAAAATGGTTCCGGAAGATGGCCGGAAGAGGAGGGGCGGAGGCGGGGTTATAAAGGCAAGGTGGAGAAAGACTAGACCGCAGAAGGACAAAAGCAGAGGTGGGCTACACAGGACGCCATGTATAGAGTGTACAGGTGTAGGAATTAGTGCTGCAAGAGGGATGTATGCCCCAAGTTGAAAGCAGAAAACAAGGAAAAAGAAAATAACAGACTGAAATAAAGAAAGAAAAAGGGAACAAACGTACATAAGATATAGACAAACCGATAGATGGAGGATGTTGAAAGGAGAGATGAAGGAGAAAATAGATGCAACATCTGAGAAAATGTTGTCTAACTCCTGTGATATGGAGTGCATGTCAGATGCTCGAAACAGAGATGTTAAGACCTGGAGGGAAAAAACAGAAAAGTAGTATACCATAATAAATATATGCTCTCTGGATTACACGCATATACCAAAAACTTCATGAGTAACACTGTGAGAGAAATACTCGCATGAAGCTTAGCCTAAAGCTAACAACCAAGTTACATGAGAAATAATTAAGGTGACAATAGTGGGCGCCGCTGTGACATGACGTTCACCCGAATAGTAAAGCGAAGTGACATTACACCAAAAGTAGTGACATAATAGCAACAATAGTGGGTAAGAATCGCACAAGGTGACTAAAATCTCAAAACTCTATAATCTAATTAACAGATAGCTGTGAGATTCACGAAAATGTCTGGTTCATCAAATATTCCAACTGGAATAATGAGGTTCATGGTTCATGGAGTAGTTAGTAACCAGTGATTAATCCCCTAAAAAATAATGAAGCTCATGATCCGTGTTTAATCCATGTTGCACCGTCTGAAGGCGCATAATCCATGTTGCTTCCAGACGTCTGAGCCTCAGTTCTCTGTTGCCTCCTCTGGCGTTAGTGGCAGCCACATCAAATCCGAAGAACGAGAGGCGTTTTGGAGGCTTGCGTGGGACAAGTGGCTGCGTGGACTGCCATGGGGTATCTGGAATCCTGGCGTTGGAGTGCTCTGATGTGTTCACCAATGCGTTCCTTCAATGGTCTGATGGTGCTTCCTACATACCATAGTTTACAGGTGCACTCTAGAATGTATATCACAAATTTAGTGTTACAATTGATGTTGCAATTGATCAGGTATTTCTTCTTGTTGATTGCTGTGAGATTTTTGATGCCATTCTGGGCAAATCTGCAGACACCACAACAACCACATTTAAAGAAACCCAGTGTGTGTGTTTTGAGCCATGATTGGCTACTGTGAGGACGAGGTACAGTGGGACTGAGTCTCGTTTTAAGAGTTCTACCACGTCTATAGGTGATCCGAGGTCTCATGGTGATGACATCTTTAAGTGTAACATCTGCTAGTAGTACACCCCAATGTTTGTTAAGACTCCTTTTTATGGCTAGACCCATGTCACTAAAATCGGTAATCAATCTAACTGGTTGATCCTGTTTGGTAACTGTGTTTTTGTCACATAAAGTTTCATGTCTCTCTAACTTTTGGATTCTTTTCTCAGCTTTATTTATGGTATGTGCATCATAACCTCTAGCCTTGAACCTAGATTTCATGTTGGAGATGCATTTCTGGAATTCTGGTTCCTCACTACAGTTCCTTCTGGCTCTAACGAATTCACCGTAGGGTATCCCTTGAAGTTGATTAGAGGGGTGGGAACTTTCTGCAACATGGATTATGCGCCTTCAGACGGTGCAACATGGATTAAACACGGATCATGAGCTTCATTATTTTTTAGGGGATTAATCACTGGTTACTAACTACTCCATGAACCATGAACCTCATTATTCCAGTTGGAATATTTGATGAACCAGACATTTTCGTGAATCTCACAGCTATCTGTTAATTAGATTATAGAGTTTTGAGATTTTAGTCACCTTGTGCGATTCTTACCCACTATTGTTGCTATTATGTCACTACTTTTGGTATAATGTCACTTCGCTTTACTATTCGGGTGAACGTCATGTCACAGCGGCGCCCACTATTGTCACCTTAATTATTTCTCATGTAACTTGGTTGTTAGCTTTAGGCTAAGCTTCATGCGAGTATTTCTCTCACAGTGTTACTCATGAAGTTTTTGGTATATGCGTGTAATCCAGAGAGCATATATTTATTATGGTATACTACTTTTCTGTTTTTTCCCTCCAGGTCTTAACATCTCTGTTTCGAGCATCTGACATGCACTCCATATCACAGGAGTTAGACAACATTTTCTCAGATGTTGCATCTATTTTCTCCTTCATCTCTCCTTTCAACATCCTCCATCTATCGGTTTGTCTATATCTTATGTACGTTTGTTCCCTTTTTCTTTCTTTATTTCAGTCTATGTTATTTTCTTTTTCCTTGTTTTCTGCTTTCAACTTGGGGCATACATCCCTCTTGCAGCACTAATTCCTACACCTGTACACTCTATACATGGCGTCCTGTGTAGCCCACCTCTGCTTTTGTCCTTCTGCGGTCTAGTCTTTCTCCACCTTGCCTTTATAACCCCGCCTCCGCCCCTCCTCTTCCGGCCATCTTCCGGAACCATTTTCCTTCCTGAACAACACTTCTCCCAGGTAAGCGACTCAGTCCCCTCCACACGATCCGACCTTTGTCAGCTCACTATCCCTGGTGTATCTGCTTACACCTTTTCTCCCCCTCTCTCACTATCTAGTTTCTGTACTCCGGCGCATCCGCCGTTGTCGTCCTGGACTACTGACCTGGCACGCCTAATTCTATATTCCCCCTGTGCTACTTAGCACTTGGTCATTTTCGTCACCACAGACTGCATCAACTTTTCTGAAGGTAAGCCTTCTTCACCTCGATTCTCTAGTGTTTTCGTCTTTCCCCTTCCCCCTATCCCTCCCACCCTTGGCACTCCACTTCATTCCCATTTTCCGTTTTCTCTCAGGTCAATAGTCCTCTTTGGCTTATCCGCCGCCCGGCGATATCCGTCTTCCTTTCCTTACATTTGGCAGTAGTCCACCTACCGTGGTTCGCACTGCTCTTCATTGCCGTTTTGGATTCTTGAACGGTCACTTGGTAAGGTTTCACTTCAGTTTCCCTGTACGTATCTTTTCCTTTTCCAGCTCACCCCTTTCCCTTACTGTTTTTCCTTTTCCTCTCCATAGAATCCACCTTGTTGGCACCGCCTTTCAGGTATTTGTCTCTACCCTCTTTTCCCCCTTTTTTCTTTTACCTACTAGTAGCACACACTTAGGGCAGCCGTCTATTCCCTCCAGAGCCACCTACTAGGCTGTGTCTTTATCGTTCTTTCGCTTTTCTGCATGTCTTTCAGTCGCACTCGTCCAGCTCACTATGGAGCTTGCTCGTGATCACCATTTCGTTCACTATGCGGTTTTGTCTTACCTTTTGTGTACCAGAGGTCCTCCTTTTAACCCTGGGTGACCTATCCTCTATTTAGGAGTCCTTGTTTATCTAGTTGGTCTTCTGCCTGAGTACCTTTCACCAACACTGATTTTGCGTTTACAGCCGCTTTTAGAACCTGCTCGTTGCCATGACTGGGCGCCCTCCATTGCATGTATTTCCAACACGTTCCGCCTAGTGCGTGATTGTTATCTTTACAGGCTGCCTTTTCAATTTTATCACATTGGCTTGTGTCGCTTCTCATTCACCATGTACTGATTTTTTCGCCTCTTGGTCTGCAATTCCATTTATTTTCTTCCTCTACACATTCACAGCTCGACCTATTGATCTTGTTGCAAAGATCTTTCATTGTCATTTTGTGTGTAAGTTATGTAACCAGGTTTCCACTTGTATTTATGATTTTTAATTTCGGCCTATACATTGTCTGTTTGCTTTCTTGTCAGTTTATTTTATGTTTTGTATCTTCCCCAGCCCTGAAGAGTCACGGGTTACTACCCTTTGTGACGAAACACGTGTCGGCTGGTTGCTTTTGTTTTGGCTGGTTGCTTATGCTCTGTTACTATATTAAACACCTATGATTATCATTCTGGTGTAGACCCTCTACATTTCTGCAGTATGAGACATTTCTCCTGATATTATATCCTCATTACGTGTGCCCGGGACTGTACCTACTTCATTTGTGTTTATTTCTATCCATACCATCACGGGGGTTTTAGGGCATATCCCCTGACCTGGTTTGCACCGTTCACACTCCTAGTATAACATAAACTCAGCGCGAATTAGCTTGAGCGCCATTATTCCTGTCAATACTAAAAACCCCACACTAATACATACTTTATGGTTTCAGGAAAGGCAGCCGCAGCGCTTCAAATATCCATTTCATTGCTATCTGTTGATTAGGCTATGGATAGAGACAGGGTCGCATCAGAACTCTTTGACAACTTATCCAAAGGGATCACTATTAATGCAGCATCCACCAGTGGAAACCCATTACGTAGAGAAGGTCTCAAAGAGAAATTCGTAAGACTAGAGAGATTAAAGAGAACAGAGAATTCCAGATGGTGGGACAGTGCCACCTTAAAACAATATCTGAGACTTAACAGGGTCCCAAGAGGACTTCGCTCCCAGATTTTTCCCACATTTGATGACTTGGACGATGATCTTTTAGGTAAATGGGAAGAAACTCTCACTTCTAACTCAAACACACTCATCAACATATTAATAGAGAACGCAGAACGCAAAGTAGCAAATCTCCAGATTGAAATTTCCAACTTAGAAAAAGAAATTGCAGACCTAGACTTAAAAGAAGCTACAGAAAAGAATTATGTCATCCTAAATGACATCCTGTCCAAACACCAGAACGAAATAAAAGACAGAAAGACCCGACAGTTAAAAAGAGACGAAGCTGACTACAGAGAGGGACGTGTTTTTACTTTCGCTAGAAAATACGATCAGTTACTTCAGACCGCCACACCTGGTAACAAACCAATTAGACCGGACATTTCATCCATCTCATCCAGTTCCACCTCTCTCAACACCATTGCCAGCAGTGACAGTGAACCTGATAACCCAACAAACGACCTGAACAGATCTACCCTCAATAAATCATCTTTTTTACGAGAGGTCCTAACGATACGAAGGGAGAACCGGACACAACAAAGACTAGGAGGCCAAGACAGAAAACCCGTAGAGGGAAGAGGTCAGGACTCAGAAGAGTACAAGAAGAAACTAAGGTCTGGGGACGGGAAAAACAAATAGATTCACAAGATCAAGGTGTACAGGTAGTTAACCTTTCATCACATACTCTGAACAGTGGGATGATCTCACTTCTTAGCAGAGGCTTAAGTTTTGATCCCCATGAACAAGGAGACACCTGTAGACACAAAATAGACCTCTTTAAATTTATTAGGGGTCTTAAGATCAGGAAACATTTCAGTAGTTTCCCTACCACCACTAAGACCATCAAGAAAATCTGCACAGACAATTCTTTGGGTGTACAAAGTATCAAAGATATTCAGGACACCCATTTACTCCTGTCCCTTACGGACATGGACGACCCTCCCATGAATATGGAAGATCTTCTTCTGGAACTGGATATTGACACAGACCTCACTCTCAATAGTGGTCTCAAGACGAAGTCTAGATGGACTCCTATTCTCCCAGGGGGCAATTCTGTGGATATCTTTTACAACCTAGTTCTCACAGACATAGACAAACATGAAAAGAAAACTCTTCACTCGAAACATAGGACCAAAGACAACTTACGTAGAGAAGAACGGGTGGCTCTAAAAACATTAAGTTCCATTCCTGATTTAATAATCAAAGAGGCCGACAAAGGAGGGAATGTTGTGGTTATGAACCACGCTGATTATCACAAGGAAATCCTTACTCAACTAGAGAACACCTCCTGTTATGAACAATTGAATCAAAATCCCACTGGTACCCTCATTGTTAAGATCAACAAATACCTTTCTGATTGGCATACTTTAGGTCTTATTGACGATCAGGAACTTCTTTATTTGAAGGTACACAGACCTGCATTCCCTTGGCTGTATACCCTTCCTAAGATACACAAACCGGGCCCTTTTCCAGCTGGTAGACCCATAGTATCAGGTATAGGCGGACCCACAGAGAGACTTGCCCAATATGTTGACCTCTTTCTGGGCCCTATGGTCAAGAATTTACCCTCACACATACAGGACACTAAACACATCTTGAGCATCCTAGCTGATGTCCAATGGCAACCGGACATGACTTTAGCAACCTTAGATGTGGTTTCTCTCTACACTACCATTGAACCAGAGGTTGGTCTCAAAGCCATCACCAGCCTTTTACACAACAGGCCAGCCACACTTTGGCAACACACCAACATGTTGATTGCCATGATGGACATCATTCTCAATAATAACTTCTTTCTCTACGACAATGTGTGGTACAAACAGACTAAAGGCGTAGCTATGGGCTCCAAATTTTCCCCATCATTTGCCAATCTCTACATGGGTGTTCTAGAATCCATTTGGATCTGGGGTATCAAGGGAGCTCCATGGGTTGACTGCATAATCTATTGGGGACGCTACATAGATGACTGCCTTCTGCTATGGTCAGGGTCCCAAGACAAACTAGAAGAGTTTTTCACTTACCTTAACTCCAATGACATGAACATGAGGTTCACGAATGTCTGTAGCAAGTCGAGCATCACATTTCTCGATGTGGAACTCTACATCAAGTCTAACACACTACATAGTCGACTATATAGGAAAGAGACGTCATGCAATGCCATCCTGCATGCAGAAAGTTCCCACCCCTCTAATCAACTTCAAGGGATACCCTACGGTGAATTCGTTAGAGCCAGAAGGAACTGTAGTGAGGAACCAGAATTCCAGAAATGCATCTCCAACATGAAATCTAGGTTCAAGGCTAGAGGTTATGATGCACATACCATAAATAAAGCTGAGAAAAGAATCCAAAAGTTAGAGAGACATGAAACTTTATGTGACAAAAACACAGTTACCAAACAGGATCAACCAGTTAGATTGATTACCGATTTTAGTGACATGGGTCTAGCCATAAAAAGGAGTCTTAACAAACATTGGGGTGTACTACTAGCAGATGTTACACTTAAAGATGTCATCACCATGAGACCTCGGATCACCTATAGACGTGGTAGAACTCTTAAAACGAGACTCAGTCCCACTGTACCTCGTCCTCACAGTAGCCAATCATGGCTCAAAACACACACACTGGGTTTCTTTAAATGTGGTTGTTGTGGTGTCTGCAGATTTGCCCAGAATGGCATCAAAAATCTCACAGCAATCAACAAGAAGAAATACCTGATCAATTGCAACATCAATTGTAACACTAAATTTGTGATATACATTCTAGAGTGCACCTGTAAACTATGGTATGTAGGAAGCACCATCAGACCATTGAAGGAACGCATTGGTGAACACATCAGAGCACTCCAACGCCAGGATTCCAGATACCCCATGGCAGTCCACGCAGCCACTTGTCCCACGCAAGCCTCCAAAAACGCCTCTCGTTCTTCGGATTTGATGTGGCTGCCACTAACGCCAGAGGAGGCAACAGAGAACTGAGGCTCAGACGTCTGGAAGCAACATGGATTATGCGCCTTCAGACGGTGCAACATGGATTAAACACGGATCATGAGCTTCATTATTTTTTAAGTGATTAATCACTGGTTACTAACTACTCCATGAACCATGAACCTCATTATTCCAGTTGGAATATTTGATGAACCAGACATTTTCGTGAATCTCACAGCTATCTGTTAATTAGATTATAGAGTTTTGAGATTTTAGTCACCTTGTGCGATTCTTACCCACTATTGTTGCTATTATGTCACTACTTTTGGTATAATGTCACTTCGCTTTACTATTCGGGTGAACGTCATGTCACAGCGGCGCCCACTATTGTCACCTTAATTATTTCTCATGTAACTTGGTTGTTAGCTTTAGGCTAAGCTTCATGCGAGTATTTCTCTCACAGTGTTACTCATGAAGTTTTTGGTATATGCGTGTAATCCAGAGAGCATATATTTATTATGGTATACTACTTTTCTGTTTTTTCCCTCCAGGTCTTAACATCTCTGTTTCGAGCATCTGACATGCACTCCATATCACAGGAGTTAGACAACATTTTCTCAGATGTTGCATCTATTTTCTCCTTCATCTCTCCTTTCAACATCCTCCATCTATCGGTTTGTCTATATCTTATGTACGTTTGTTCCCTTTTTCTTTCTTTATTTCAGTCTATGTTATTTTCTTTTTTCCTTGTTTTCTGCTTTCAACTTGGGGCATACATCCCTCTTGCAGCACTAATTCCTACACCTGTACACTCTATACATGGCGTCCTGTGAAGCCCACCTCTGCTTTTGTCCTTCTGCGGTCTAGTCTTTCTCCACCTTGCCTTTATAACCCCGCCTCCGCCCCTCCTCTTCCGGCCATCTTCCGGAACCATTTTCCTTCCTGAACAACACTTCTCACAGGTAAGCGACTCAGTCCCCTCCACACGAGCCGACCTTTGTCAGCTCACTATCCCTGGTGTATCTGCTTACACCTTTTCTCCCCCTCTCTCACTATCTAGTTTCCTGTACTCCGGCGCATCCGCCGTTGTCGTCCTGGACTACTGATCTGGCACGCCTAATTCTATATTCCCCCCTGTGCTACTTAGCACTTGGTCATTTTCGTCGCCACAGACTGCATCAACTTTTCTGAAGGTAAGCCTTCTTCACCTCGATTCTCTAGTGTTTTCGTCTTTCCCCTTCCCCCCTATACCTCCCACCCTTGGCACTCCACTTCATTCCCATTTTCCGTTTTCTCTCAGGTCAATAGTCCTCTTTGGCTTATCCGCCGCCCGGCGATATCCGTCTTCCTTTCCTTACATTTGGCAGTAGTCCACCTACCGTGGTTCGCACTGCTCTTCATTGCCGTTTTGGATTCTTGAACGGTCACTTGGTAAGGTTTCACTTCAGTTTCCCTGTACGTATCTTTTCCTTTTCCAGCTCACCCCTTTCCCTTACTGTTTTTCCTTTTCCTCTCCATAGAACCCACCTTGTTGGCACCGCCTTTCAGGTATTTGTCTCTACCCTCTTTTCCCCCCCCTTTTTTCTTTTACCTACTAGTAGCACACACTTAGGGCAGCCGTCTATTCCCTCCAGAGCCACCTACTAGGCTGTGTCTTTATCGTTCTTTCGCTTTCTCTGCATGTCTTTCAGTCGCACTCGTCCAGCTCACTATGGAGCTTGCTCGTGATCACCATTTCGTTCACTATGCGGTTTTGTCTTACCTTTTGTGTACCAGAGGTCCTCCTTTTAACCCTGGGTGACCTATCCTCTATTTAGGAGTCCTTGTTTATCTAGTTGGTCTTCTGCCTGAGTACCTTTCACCAACACTGATTTTGCGTTTACAGCCGCTTTTAGAACCTGCTCGTTGCCATGACTGGGCGCCCTCCATTGCATGTATTTCCAACACGTTCCGCCTAGTGCGTGATTGTTATCTTTACAGGCTGCCTTTTCAATTTTATCACATTGGCTTGTGTCGCTTCTCATTCACCATGTACTGATTTTTTCGCCTCTTGGTCTGCAATTCCATTTATTTTCTTCCTCTACACATTCACAGCTCGACCTATTGATCTTGTTGCAAAGATCTTTCATTGTCATTTTGTTTGTAAGTTATGTAACCAGGTTTCCACTTGTATTTATGATTTTTAATTTCGGCCTATACATAGTCTGTTTGCTTTCTTGTCAGTTTATTTTATGTTTTGTATCTTCCCCAGCCCTGAAGAGTCACGGGTTACTACCCTTTGTGACGAAACACGTGTCGGCTGGTCGCTTTTGTTTTGGCTGGTTGCTTATGCTCTGTTACTATATTAAACACCTATGATTATCATTCTGGTGTAGACCCTCTACATTTCTGCAGTATGAGACATTTCTCCTGATATTATATCCTCATTACGTGTGCCCGGGACTGTACCTACTTCATTTGTGTGGATTTCTATCCATACCATCACGGGGGTTTTAGGGCATATCCCCTGACCTGGTTTGCACCGTTCACACTCCTAGTATAACATAAACTCAGCGCGAATTAGCTTGAGCGCCATTATTCCTGTCAATACTAAAAACCCCACACTAATACATACTTTATGGTTTCAGGAAAGGCAGCCGCAGCGCTTCAAATATCCATTTCATTGCTATCTGTTGATTAGGCTATGGATAGAGACAGGGTCGCATCAGAACTCTTTGACAACTTATCCAAAGGGATCACTATTAATGCAGCATCCACCAGTGGAAACCCATTACGTAGAGAAGGTCTCAAAGAGAAATTCGTAAGACTAGAGAGATTAAAGAGAACAGAGAATTCCAGATGGTGGGACAGTGCCACCTTAAAACAATATCTGAGACTTAACAGGGTCCCAAGAGGACTTCGCTCCCAGATTTTTCCCACATTTGATGACTTGGACGATGATCTTTTAGGTAAATGGGAAGGAAACTCTCACTTCTAACTCAAACACACTCATCAACATATTAATAGAGAACGCAGAACGCAAAGTAGCAAATCTCCAGATTGAAATTTCCAACTTAGAAAAAGAAATTGCAGACCTAGACTTAAAAGAACTACAGAAAAGAATTATGTCATCCTAAATGACATCCTGTCCAAACACCAGAACGAAATAAAAGACAGAAAGACCCGACAGTTAAAAAGAGACGAAGCTGACTACAGAGAGGGACGTGTTTTTACTTTCGCTAGAAAATACGATCAGTTACTTCAGACCGCCACACCTGGTAACAAACCAATTAGACCGGACATTTCATCCATCTCATCCAGTTCCACATCTCTCAACACCATTGCCAGCAGTGACAGTGAACCTGATAACCCAACAAACGACCTGAACAGATCTACCCTCAATAAATCATCTTTTTTACGAGAGGTCCTAACGATACGAAGGGAGAACCGGACACAACAAAGACTAGGAGGCCAAGACAGAAAACCCGTAGAGGGAAGAGGTCAGGACTCAGAAGAGTACAAGAAGAAACTAAGGTCTGGGGATGGGAAAAACAAATAGATTCACAAGATCAAGGTGTACAGGTAGTTAACCTTTCATCACATACTCTGAACAGTGGGATGATCTCACTTCTTAGCAGAGGCTTAAGTTTTAATCCCCATGAACAAGGAGACACCTGTAGACACAAAATAGACCTCTTTAAATTTATTAGGGGTCTTAAGATCAGGAAACATTTCAGTAGTTTCCCTACCACCACTAAGACCATCAAGAATATCTGCACAGACAATTCTTTGGGTGTACAAAGTATCAAAGATATTCAGGACACCCATTTACTCCTGTCCCTTACGGACATGGACGACCCTCCCATGAATATGGAAGATCTTCTTCTGGAACTGGATATTGACACAGACCTCACTCTCAATAGTGGTCTCAAGACGAAGTCTAGATGGACTCCTATTCTCCCAGGGGGCAATTCTGTGGATATCTTTTACAACCTAGTTCTCACGGACATAGACAAACATGAAAAGAAAACTCTTCACTCGAAACATAGGACCAAAGACAACTTACGTAGAGAAGAACGGGTGGCTCTAAAAACATTAAGTTCCATTCCTGATTTAATAATCAAAGAGGCCGACAAAGGAGGGAATGTTGTGGTTATGAACCACGCTGATTATCACAAGGAAATCCTTACTCAACTAGAGAACACCTCCTGTTATGAACAATTGAATCAAAATCCCACTGGTACCCTCATTGTTAAGATCAACAAATACCTTTCTGATTGGCATACTTTAGGTCTTATTGACGATCAGGAACTTCTTTATTTGAAGGTACACAGACCTGCATTCCCTTGGCTGTATACCCTTCCTAAGATACACAAACCGGGCCCTTTTCCAGCTGGTAGACCCATAGTATCAGGTATAGGCGGACCCACAGAGAGACTTGCCCAATATGTTGACCTCTTTCTGGGCCCTATGGTCAAGAATTTACCCTCACACATACAGGACACTAAACACATCTTGAGCATCCTAGCTGATGTCCAATGGCAACCGGACATGACTTTAGCAACCTTAGATGTGGTTTCTCTCTACACTACCATTGAACCAGAGGTTGGTCTCAAAGCCATCACCAGCCTTTTACACAACAGGCCAGCCACACTTTGGCAACACACCAACATGTTGATTGCCATGATGGACATCATTCTCAATAATAACTTCTTTCTCTACGACAATGTGTGGTACAAACAGACTAAAGGCGTAGCTATGGGCTCCAAATTTTCCCCATCATTTGCCAATCTCTACATGGGTGTTCTAGAATCCATTTGGATCTGGGGTATCAAGGGAGCTCCATGGGTTGACTGCATAATCTATTGGGGACGCTACATAGATGACTGCCTTCTGCTATGGTCAGGGTCCCAAGACAAACTAGAAGAGTTTTTCACTTACCTTAACTCCAATGACATGAACATGAGGTTCACGAATGTCTGTAGCAAGTCGAGCATCACATTTCTCGATGTGGAACTCTACATCAAGTCTAACACACTACATAGTCGACTATATAGGAAAGAGACGTCATGCAATGCCATCCTGCATGCAGAAAGTTCCCACCCCTCTAATCAACTTCAAGGGATACCCTAAGGTGAATTCGTTAGAGCCAGAAGGAACTGTAGTGAGGAACCAGAATTCCAGAAATGCATCTCCAACATGAAATCTAGGTTCAAGGCTAGAGGTTATGATGCACATACCATAAATAAAGCTGAGAAAAGAATCCAAAAGTTAGAGAGACATGAAACTTTATGTGACAAAAACACAGTTACCAAACAGGATCAACCAGTTAGATTGATTACCGATTTTAGTGACATGGGTCTAGCCATAAAAAGGAGTCTTAACAAACATTGGGGTGTACTACTAGCAGATGTTACACTTAAAGATGTCATCACCATGAGACCTCGGATCACCTATAGACGTGGTAGAACTCTTAAAACGAGACTCAGTCCCACTGTACCTCGTCCTCACAGTAGCCAATCATGGCTCAAAACACACACACTGGGTTTCTTTAAATGTGGTTGTTGTGGTGTCTGCAGATTTGCCCAGAATGGCATCAAAAATCTCACAGCAATCAACAAGAAGAAATACCTGATCAATTGCAACATCAATTGTAACACTAAATTTGTGATATACATTCTAGAGTGCACCTGTAAACTATGGTATGTAGGAAGCACCATCAGACCATTGAAGGAACGCATTGGTGAACACATCAGAGCACTCCAACGCCAGGATTCCAGATACCCCATGGCAGTCCACGCAGCCACTTGTCCCACGCAAGCCTCCAAAAACGCCTCTTGTTCTTCGGATTTGATGTGGCTGCCACTAACGCCAGAGGAGGCAACAGAGAACTGAGGCTCAGACGTCTGGAAGCAACATGGATTATGCGCCTTCAGACGGTGCAACATGGATTAAACACGGATCATGAGCTTCATTATTTTTTAGGGGATTAATCACTGGTTACTAACTACTCCATGAACCATGAACCTCATTATTCCAGTTGGAATATTTGATGAACCAGACATTTTCGTGAATCTCACAGCTATCTGTTAATTAGATTATAGAGTTTTGAGATTTTAGTCACCTTGTGCGATTCTTACCCACTATTGTTGCTATTATGTCACTACTTTTGGTATAATGTCACTTCGCTTTACTATTCGGGTGAACGTCATGTCACAGCGGCGCCCACTATTGTCACCTTAATTATTTCTCATGTAACTTGGTTGTTAGCTTTAGGCTAAGCTTCATGCGAGTATTTCTCTCACAGTGTTACTCATGAAGTTTTTGGTATATGCGTGTAATCCAGAGAGCATATATTTATTATGGTATACTACTTTTCTGTTTTTTCCCTCCAGGTCTTAACATCTCTGTTTCGAGCATCTGACATGCACTCCATATCACAGGAGTTAGACAACATTTTCTCAGATGTTGCATCTATTTTCTCCTTCATCTCTCCTTTCAACATCCTCCATCTATCGGTTTGTCTATATCTTATGTACGTTTGTTCCCTTTTTTCTTTCTTTATTTCAGTCTATGTTATTTTCTTTTTTCCTTGTTTTCTGCTTTCAACTTGGGGCATACATCCCTCTTGCAGCACTAATTCCTACACCTGTACACTCTATACATGGCGTCCTGTGTAGCCCACCTCTGCTTTTGTCCTTCTGCGGTCTAGTCTTTCTCCACCTTGCCTTTATAACCCCGCCTCCGCCCCTCCTCTTCCGGCCATCTTCCGGAACCATTTTCCTTCCTGAACAACACTTCTCCCAGGTAAGCGACTCAGTCCCCTCCACACGAGCCGACCTTTGTCAGCTCACTATCCCTGGTGTATCTGCTTACACCTTTTCTCCCCCTCTCTCACTATCTAGTTTCCTGTACTCCGGCGCATCCGCCGTTGTCGTCCTGGACTACTGACCTGGCACGCCTAATTCTATATTCCCCCTGTGCTACTTAGCACTTGGTCATTTTCGTCGCCACAGACTGCATCAACTTTTCTGAAGGTAAGCCTTCTTCACCTCGATTCTCTAGTGTTTTCGTCTTTCCCCTTCCCCCTATCCCTCCCACCCTTGGCACTCCACTTCATTCCCATTTTCCGTTTTCTCTCAGGTCAATAGTCCTCTTTGGCTTATCCGCCGCCCGGCGATATCCGTCTTCCTTTCCTTACATTTGGCAGTAGTCCACCTACCGTGGTTCGCACTGCTCTTCATTGCCGTTTTGGATTCTTGAACGGTCACTTGGTAAGGTTTCACTTCAGTTTCCCTGTACGTATCTTTTCCTTTTCCAGCTCACCCCTTTCCCTTACTGTTTTTCCTTTTCCTCTCCATAGAATCCACCTTGTTGGCACCGCCTTTCAGGTATTGGTCTCTACCCTCTTTTCCCCCCCCTTTTTTCTTTTACCTACTAGTAGCACACACTTAGGGCAGCCGTCTATTCCCTCCAGAGCCACCTACTAGGCTGTGTCTTTATCGTTCTTTCGCTTTCTCTGCATGTCTTTCAGTCGCACTCGTCCAGCTCACTATGGAGCTTGCTCGTGATCACCATTTCGTTCACTATGCGGTTTTGTCTTACCTTTTGTGTACCAGAGGTCCTCCTTTTAACCCTGGGTGACCTATCCTCTATTTAGGAGTCCTTGTTTATCTAGTTGGTCTTCTGCCTGAGTACCTTTCACCAACACTGATTTTGCGTTTACAGCCGCTTTTAGAACCTGCTCGTTGCCATGACTGGGCGCCCTCCATTGCATGTATTTCCAACACGTTCCGCCTAGTGCGTGATTGTTATCTTTACAGGCTGCCTTTTCAATTTTATCACATTGGCTTGTGTCGCTTCTCATTCACCATGTACTGATTTTTTCGCCTCTTGGTCTGCAATTCCATTTATTTTCTTCCTCTACACATTCACAGCTCGACCTATTGATCTTGTTGCAAAGATCTTTCATTGTCATTTTGTGTGTAAGTTATGTAACCAGGTTTCCACTTGTATTTATGATTTTTAATTTCGGCCTATACATCGTCTGTTTGCTTTCTTGTCAGTTTATTTTATGTTTTGTATCTTCCCCAGCCCTGAAGAGTCACGGGTTACTACCCTTTGTGACGAAACACGTGTCGGCTGGTCGCTTTTGTTTTGGCTGGTTGCTTATGCTCTGTTACTATATTAAACACCTATGATTATCATTCTGGTGTAGACCCTCTACATTTCTGCAGTATGAGACATTTCTCCTGATATTATATCCTCATTACGTGTGCCCGGGACTGTACCTACAGCCCTATTCAGACCCAGCTGCAACTCCTCCCTCCACTCTGGATGCAGATCTCTCTATTCAGCCCTGTGCTGCCTCACCCTGTCTCCTGTAGCCACCCCCAGCCCCCGTCACGCACAAACCAGACACACAATACACAAGCTGGCAGAGGCAGGCTGGATAGTTAGGCAAGAAAATACCTACTTTCTAAAAGTGGTATTTTCAAACACAGAATGTTAAAATCAACTTCACTAAAAGATGTATTTTATCATTCTGAGTTCAGGCATACTAAACTCGAATCTCTACCTAGTTCCCTGAGTCGGGTAAGGATTATAAGATGTTATAATCAACCTGCCCATTCTGGCCTATGGGGAACAGGTAGCCTTGCAATAGTGAAAGACCAAAATGGCTGTACTTCACTATTAGGACATGCCACACATACCAGGGCATGTCCCACCTTATCCTTACAATGCACCCTGCCTGTAGGCCTACCATAGGGGTGTCTGATATGGAGAAAAGGGAAGGTTTAGGGACTGGTAAGTGGGTGCACTTACCAAGTCGACATGGCAGTCACAGACTGCACGTAGGCTCTGCAATGGCAGGCCTGAGACACACTTTACAAGCTGCTTCTGTGGGTGGCACAACCAGTGCTGCAAGCCCACCGGCAGCATTTGATTTACAAGCCCTGGGCACACTCAGTGCACTGTACTAGGGTCTGACAGTAATTCAAATAAGCCAAACATGGAGTCGCTAATTCACATCACAATTTACAATAGGGAGCACTTGCACTTTGGCAAGGATTAGCAGTGGCAAAGTGCCCATGAGCATCTAGTCCAGCAAAAACATATCGACAACAGTGGAGGCATTATGAAAAAATGGAAGGGAGACCCAGGCCAAGGATGCCAGGTCTAACACGCGGCATCAATGTGTATTACGTAGCCTCAATGCCGCTCCTCCCTCCCCCCGAGCATATTCACTAGTGTGCGCGGTCGAGGGTAGACCTTTGGTTTATGCTGCGGAAATAGCGACACACACAACAGTTGGCATGTCTGATCCCTGACCCCGAGCGGGCCTGCGCACCCTCATTTACCCCTCGGCCGAGCCCGTACTCCGGGTGCATGCTACATGGCAACATTGTATATTGCGTGACGGGTGGCGCCAACACTACACCTGAGACACACGCATTAGTTACTTCCTTGGCAAGGCCTAAACTTAACCACGCCCAGAGCCACGTGTTGAATGACCACACCCCTACACCGTACTGCCGTACGCAGGTCCACTCCCTCACGCTCACAGGGGGGTCCGACACAGCTACATGTCCCAGGTCTACCCCACTGCCTGAGGTGACAAGGTTGCGCCCGCTGTACACAGCACAATGTAATGTGGTATGGCCCGGGGCCCTCATGCATACATAATGACCACACGGACACACTGAGATTATCCGTGGAACTGGCTACGGGCATGTGCGCCCGGCACCTTTTATTGCCAGGGTCACACGTCCAGTGACGCCTGTGCTGGATGGGTGTTGGGTAGTGTAAGCCACCCCTCAGGGGTTGGTTGGTGCTGGCAACAACTCCAACAGTGATCAGACAATCAGAAGTTCAAAGTACAAACAGCAAGGGTCCATGACTTGAGCTGCACAGAGTTGGTGGCCCCGGATGCACAGCGGCCGACACAGGCACACCGCCACGGGACGGTGACTAGCGATGCACTGAGGTAGGGCCACGAGAGCTGAGCGGGTCCTCATTGATGGCCAAGGAGAATGGCGCGGAGTGTTACGGGGGACAGTGGAAGGTGTCCATCCAGGGCATGATGCAGAGGGCAGAAGCAAGCAGAAACAGGCAAAATGGAGGAGTTGAATGCTACAGTCTCCTTTTTCCCACGATGTCAGTATCCGCTACATGATGATGAAGACAACCCCCAGGCCATAGACTCAGACGCCACCAGAGTTCAACCAGAGAGTGTCCATGACTCCAGTGGCACAGAGTCAGTGGCACCAGAGCCGGAAGAGGATGCAGTCTGCGATGAGGCCTGTACAATGATATGAAGTCTGCAATGAACAAATCAAGACTCAGTTCCAATTGTGTGTCCTACTCGTCCGCAGTGGGTGCCGGAGGCAGCGGTCAGCGCGGGGCAACCGCTGTGCAGCCCTCTCCTCCTGGATCGCTAACACACGGCGTTGAAATGACATGTGGAGAAGATTCCTGGTTGACGGAGGTGGAGGCACCAGAGCTGAGCGGGTGTTTAGCCAGCGACGATGCCGTGTCCTGCCTGTTACGGACTGTATTGGATTGGTGTGAGGCCTGCTGGACCGCAGTGTAGGCCGGAGGCAGCGGTCAGCAAGGGCCCACAGACACGTGTGGTCGGAATGCTATGCACAGAGTTGGTGGCACCACATCGAAGGGAGTATACTGATTTAAACTCTGCATTAACATATGTACTCTGCCATTGTGTAATCAAGACTCAGTTCCAAATGTGTGACCTACTTGTCCGCTGTGTATGCCGGTGGAGTACGTCAATGACAAAGGAGTACAGCGAGCCTTGCCCGCGGAGGCCGTGATGGTCTGAGGAGGCTGCCAAGGTCGAGGGCCTCTGGCTTGGTGCTAGCACCGGCACGTGGTGGGCCCTCTTGGAGACACGCCGGTGTCGGCAGGTGAGCAGTGAGGCCTGGATGCGCAGGGGCGGACGGGACTGGTTCGGAGACCAGCGGCCCGAGCTGCGGCAGGTGCACAGGATCGCAGGCCACACCGCTCACGGCGTCGGCCTCGTGGTGGGGTGGGAGGCGCCGCCCTGGCAGACACATTGGGCATTCCGGAAGAGAACCACGCCCAGAGCTGCATGCTTTTTATTCACACCCCTACGCTGGCCTGGCGTACGCCGGGCCAGCCCACTCCACACACGCTTACATGGGGGGGACGTCACAAGCTACATTTCCGAGACCTACCCCACTGGCTGGGGTGACATGGTTGCGTCCACTGTCCACAACACTACCACCACCAGCAGTATATGTTGACATGGATATGTCTGTGGTCTGCATACTGCAGTCTGTCCAGCACTTCCACGCCACACTTGGCATTGTGTGCATTCTCAATCATGGGTCACTTGCCTCCTTCGCACATGCCTGGTTCCCACCTCTCCCCCACATACTGCTATTGTGTGGCTGAGGTGCCATGCCGTTGAAGGCTCATGTACATGGCTAGCCCAGGTTTCCGCAGTACGTTGTGCTGTCGTGTATGGTGGGTGGGCATGTTGTATGTGAGTTTGTAATATGTGCATTCCCAGAGTTGTGAGTTGCATGATTGTGGAGTTGAGGTGTGTGGTGTGTTCATTTGGTACTTACCAACGAGCACTGCATTTCCGTAGGTGCCATCCTGGAAGCGCCGGTTGATGATGGACTGTTGGAAGATGTATGAATCATGCACACCGCCTGGGTAGTTGGCGACGACATTGGTGAAGAGTCCCCGGTGGTCCACTATTGCCTGCACATTGATGGAATGTGTGTGCTTTCTGTTGCGGTAATTGTGTGCAGTGTCAGCAGGGGGCACAAGTAGGACATGTGTGCAGTCAATTGCCCCCAACACGTGCGGGAAGCCTGCTATGGAGTAGAAGCCTTGCTTGGTCTCCAGCTGTTCCTGCGCAGTGTGGGGGAAGTATAGGTACTGGGGTACCAAGCTGATGATGGCATCCAGGACAGGTTTGTGGAACTTGGATAAGGCTGGCTGTGAGACTCCTCCGACTCTGGCAGTTGTTGGTTGGAATGTCCCAGAGGCCAACAGGTGCAGCACAGCCAGCAGCTTTGTCTGAGGTGGGATGTTGGTTGTCCGCTGTGTTGGTACCGTAAGCCTGTGGGCAATGATGGTCAGGAGGCGGAGGGTGGTTGACCTTTTGAGTCTGTAGTGGGCAATGACATTCTCTGGTGTCAAGTCTGTGAGGCTGGTGCATTTCCTGAAAGTCCGCTGTCTTTGTCTGCGCTGCCTCCGTGGTGGTCCGGAGGGGGGGGCGGGAGGGGTCCTGGGGGTGGCGGGCCTGGGTGTGGTGGCGGTGGGTGTTGTGGCCCTGTTGGGGCTCCGAGCTGCATGATGAGTAGCTCCATGGCATCTGTTGTTCTTCAGGTGTGGCTGTGGGCTGGGCTCCCTTTTCTGGTGCAGGTTGTCGTCCGACTTTGCACCAGGTCAGAGCAGGTGTTAATCTCCTGCTGCTAACGCGCCGTATCGCCTGTTTTGTGTTCTTATCGCCGATCTGGCTGGTCGTTGAGAATTTTGCGTTGTGGTGTTGTCGCGGATTTTTGCTCGGGAACGCCTACTCTGCATCTCATTAGCGATAGTTGCCGGGCTCCTCTGTGGCGATGTTTTTTGCGGATGCTATCGCAGGTAAACTGGTGATATCGGCTGTTTGCACCAGCTTGTGAATGGGGCGATAATTTTATCGCAACTTTGGCTGCGATAATATGCCGTTAACTCGGCGATAGATCCTTGAGAATATGCCCCAATGTTTTAAAACAATTGTAACGTTTTGCACAAGAGGGCAACAGCTATTTTCAAAAGTGCTTATGGAAAGCTCCTTTCGTCACATCTGTTGACTTATTTGGCCAATAAAGTGTGATGGCCCAGGAAGCAGGAGTCTTACATTCTATTAAATGCCTCCATTTATTATCAATATCCCCGATATACTGTAGAAAATGTACACATGCTGTATTTCAAGGGGAAACTTACAGACTGTTCTAAAATACCTCCCTATTTAAAAAATATATATAGATATTGTCATTATTGGTGCATAACTGGAGACTCTGCTCTATCGTATCTTGATAAACTAAGTAAACATTCACAAAGGAATGAGAATGAATCAATTATAGTGAGTTACCGCCAACAATCGAATATTACAATTTTTATGAAAATGTACACTTTCATTTCTGAAGATAAAACACAAAGGGCTTGATTATAAGTGCCGGTTGTTAGATGCAGAACTCTATTTTTAGGGCCAAAACACGCATGTCCTAGTATTTAGTGGGCATTTGTCAGTCCTTCTATTCTGGCAGGTTTGATAAACACCGATCCACTTAATTGTGGGATTGCAAGTTAAGGTAACTCTCATAATCGTGGACAAAATGACAAAAAACTACTCCAGAAATGATGACGATGTCAAAGAAATTAACAGTGCACAGTTTGGTTTTGTACCTGTTTTTTTATTGAAATGCCAATAAAAAGATCTGAAAAAAAAAAAAGACTCCACTGTATAATGCACATTTTGAGTCTGCATGTGACTTTATAAAATGATCTATGCTGTGGGTTGACAGCTAAACTATAATTAGAGAGTCATAAGCCAAAAAAAACTTTGGGGCATATTATCAAGGAAGTGCGATATTTATCGCTATCCGCGCTTAGCGCGTTTTTTTTTAACGCCGCCTATCGCTGGAAATTATCGCTGAGATAACACCCTATTAGTAAGGTTTATCTCCATAGCGATAATATTTCCAGCGATAGCGACAAAATGCGAGAATATCGCTGGAAAACCAGCGATATTCTCGCATTAACGCTAAGGTGGATTCAGCATTAGAATCCACCTCCTATACTTCAAACAGGTAAGTCATCCTCACTAGCAGGTGATAAAATCTAGCGATAAACGCGCTTAGCGCGAATTATTTTATCGGTTCGCCTGCCTTGCTAATAGGGGGTAGTGGTGTTAGCGACTGTTTTCAGTCGCTTTTAGTAGGGAACGCCTTCCTTGCATGTCATTAGCGATAATTATCGCTGACATGCAAGGCGATGGAAAACGCGGCCGCTAACGCCTGAAAGCTGTTGCTAACGCCTGTTAGCGACAGCTTGCTGACAGGGCGATAAAATTATCGCCGCTTTAGCGGCAAAAAGTGCCGCTAAAGCGGCGATAAAGCCCTTGATAATATGCCCCTTTATTCGACAAATAGCTGATTAGCGATTTGACGCTAGAAATCTGAATCTTTTGGTCACTTCAAGGCCTTGAGAGTTGAATTTTCACTTTGCAATGAGATTTTTTGCCAAAAGGAATATTACAGTAATGATGAAAATTAGCACTACTGGACTGTCATAATTTGCAAAAGGTACATCCTTGGTCTATCTGTGGGCTTTAGCTAGAGAATGTTAATGTTAAGGCATGAATTGGTTATGTTTGGCCAGGAATATGTCAAGAAACAAATGAACTAATATGACTTTTCTGTGCGAAACAGACAATTTTGGTTACATGGTTTTCTTAAACGTTGGGCATTTATAGTGAGATGTGAAACAATGTCTGTGGGATTCTGCCAAAAGTCATTCTCCCACTTTTTATTTTCTTCTGGTTTACTTATGAGTAGTCAGGACAATAGAAAGAGATCTTAGCTCATGTTACTCGTGATGTAGCATATAGACAATTTGGTTCTCCTTCAACAGTAGTTGTGCCATTGAAGATAGTTTCCTTCCCTGCCTGCTTAAATATTACTACATACACTGACATCAGCCCCATTTTGTCTCTGCTTGTATGTATTCTTGTGATCTATTCATGTCGATTTTTTGCCACTACCATGATTTCCGGTTATTACAACGCTGATTTTCTCTATTCTGCTTATTTTAAGTAAAAGTCTTAAATAAAAAGATACTGAAAAAAAATTAACGTTAACATGTTGAAATAGAAAGGACTCTTCCTATGTTGTGGAAAAAAACGAAATGACCAAGATATTGGCAACAAAACCTAGAACTTTAGTCTGTTGTTGGTTTTAGCACATTAGTCTTCTTTTTGTTTTTCATTGTATCTGTCAAAAGGATTAATTATTTAAATGCGGCCTACCTGCCGCACATGTAAACACCCCAACAAACACATTACTCGATCCAGCTTTTGCTGCAGTATAATCCATCAATTCTGCTACAAACGCCCTGGAATACAGGCATTTTTCCAATTAAATACCTACAAGTCTCCTAATGCTAAGATTCAGTTCAGTCTCACCTAACACGAAGGGCATTACCCATCCTCTAAAAAGGATGAAAATAGTTGATTATACTTATAAATTAAAGGGGACATTATCTTCCTACAAGAAACAACAAGCATTGGCATAGCCAATAGGTCTCGCTTTTGGGACCTTATAAGTATTTAGTTATGCAGCACAATATCCTTGGTGCAACAACATCAACTGTTGCATGGCTAAACACTTATAAGGTCCCAAAGGCGAGACCTATTGGCTATGCCAATGCTTGTAATGGTATGTAGAGAGAGATAACGTTGTTTTATAATTTGGTGTCCTCATACATACTAATTTGCCTTTAAGCGAATTTTCAAAATGGCCCAAATTCCAGAATTGCTTGTTTTTCTCTAATTTTCCTTATATACATGCGAGTTTACCACACGGCTGCTGCAAAAAAATGTTGAAAAGTTGACTTGCTAATGCTGTGTGTGTTTCGCCGCATCTCTTGTCTGAGTTTGTATTATTATAATTAGTATGCTTTAAACCGGTATTGATTGAAAGACTCAATTGGGAAATGGGGTTAGAACACAGCGTTCCGCAGTAATCACCGGAGTCAGTGGGAAGACAAGAAAACTGTATTGTAAGAAATTGCGTATATTTGTTTTGTGTATCAGCATAGATTATCGCCGTCAAAATAATAGCGGCCATTTTGTGTTATATGCGTTAATGGCCTGCAACATACCCCCACCCTTGTGATATATATATTTGTTTCCCGTGTCCGTTTGGTTTGGGGGGGCTCGCCAGTGTGTGTGTGTGTGTGTGGAGGGGGCGGTACGTAGGTGTGAGACTGCGGAGGTTTGCCTCTTTAATGTGATTGAAGCTGTGGATTGCATGATCTATTGTATCCCTTCCCTGCCACAAACTCTTGCCAGCCCACAACATTCAATGTCTTTGAAACTTGAGTCTAGCTTCTGCTTTTCGTTGCATGGCCATTATGGGGAGAGGAAGATGGAAAATATACACGCCCGAGCCTATAGGACTTCCCGCAGTGCCGATTAATCCTTTATGGATCATTTGAGACGTTTTTCGTTTATTTCAGCTTTTCTGCTTGCATCAGAGTGTTCCTGCGAAAGAGGAACGAATGAGCGCGTGATCATGCCTTGAATTTTTAAAAACGATCTCACTTTAAAGCGAAAAGCACTTTTATGCTCCATTAGTTTTGAATTTGCCCAAACACTCGTATGGCATTAAAACAAGCCTTACTGGTTGTATAAATGTGTTGTTTCAAAAGACGGACTTGAACTTTAAAAACATAATAACTCAACCGCATAGTCTGTTTCATGCCTTTACATAATTAAGGCTCGGAATTTATTTCCCTTGCACTATGTTAACGCAACCCAACCCTCGTTCTCTCTCTCCCCCAGTCTTTCTACAAACGTTAATTTGCTTTCTTTATACTAAAGCAACAGCTGCAGAATTGCCTTTTGTTGAGGCTGTAAATTGGCAAATGGTACGTTGTTCGGTCTTTTGCGTAAAGATTTGTATTAATTAGACGCAAATGAAGTAAATAACTCAATAGGAACAGACACTGAACCAGCCAAATCCTGATAATTAACAGTAACAAGCACGGAGGAGCGGGGGCGAGCGAGCGCGGCAGCCTGCAAAGCAGTCCCAAAAACGCTCGTGCGTCGTGGCTGGCCTTTGGATGAGTACGCGCGGCAGACATGTGTTTCCACTTATCGCGCCCGCGTCTGGGCACGATAATTGGAAACACATGTTTGCCGCGCGTACCATCTCAAAAAGGCCAGCCACGACGCACGAGCGTTTCTTGGACTGCTTTGAAAACTCACTTACATTAAGTCTTCGCCTCTAAGCAGCGCTTGCGCGCTACTCGAGGCTCGACCTAAAAATTAGTCCGCAAGAAGCTACAAAGCTGAGCGGTGGCTGGATAGATGAGGTAAATTGCTCCCAAGCAAAATTAAAGAAAAATGGGTAATTACGTTAATTGCAATAAACAGTAAATATACTAGTTATTTCTACTAGAATTGATGATGAGGGCAGATGAGCGATAATCAAGACTTTTAAAAGATGATGTAGAGTATTTAGGACCAATATGGAGCAGAGATCAATTATAACAAGACTTTCAAAAGGTGACAGAGTTTTATCAATCGGGGCCTCCTTTACAAACGTTTGAAGCACAGCAGCGCTGCAGGCCTTCGTGCTCCGCTGCCGTGTGTCAAAAGAAAAGGGCAGGAATGCGCCGTATCTACAAGATACGGCGCATTCCTGTCCTTCGCCCCTGCGCCCGCGCACAAACAGCGGCTGCGCGCCAACGCAGACACCCTTGCGTCATGTTGCAAGAGTGCCTGCGTTGCAGGGATGATCGTTTTTTTCCTCTTTCTATGCATGCTGCATGAAAATGCCTTTAATGATTGTTTTTGTGCAAGAAGGTGTCCCTTCCTGCACAAAAACAATCAACCGCTCAGCGCAGGCACCCTTGCAATTTGACGCAAGGGTGTCTACACTGGTGCGGCTGCTGTTTGTGCGCTGGCACAGTGGAGGACAGGAATGCGCCGTATCTTGTAGAAATGGCGCATTCCTGTCCTTTTATGTTGACGCACGAGCGCGCAGCAGGAAGGCTTGCTGCGCTGCCGTCTATCAAAACATTGTAAATGATGCCCCAAGTGCAGATGTCCCACTATTTTTGCAGAATATGAATAAGAAAATGAGCCTGTTTCCACAGCACCCCCCACAATTAGTTAGCAGTGACTTCAATCTACCTTCAGACTGCACTCTATATAGACTCTCAAAGTGAATGAATGAGTTTATTGGTTCAATTAATACAAGTGTACCAATGCTAATCGTGCACTATACTTGTTTTATAGTAGTAATTCCTCTATTTTAACTTCCCTGTAACTATGTAATATTTAGTTCGTTTTAATGTTGTTGTATTTATTATAACAGTTTTTATTAATTGCCTCTCAAAATGTAAATACTAACCACCCACAACACATAAAGCAATGTGCAAACTGAGAGATGCGTGGAAGGTATACCACCCTAACACGAATTAGGTTGCATTCTTCTCCTTTGCATATCAACATTACTCCAGAATGAACTATCTCCTAATCTCAGTTAGCCACTGCACATCCTGAACTGAGATTAGTCTCGGACCTTGCAGGTTTTACCTGAAGCCCGACATGGAATTCACCTAAACCGGAAAACAAATTTGGAGAATTTCACAGAAATATTAAACGCTTACAATGTATTGACACAATAAAAACAGCTGTTGTAAATTACTTCAAAGAAAACTCCACATCTGATTTATTGCCTCCTATGGTTGCCTTGAAAGTGACGGCACCCATATACAACTTGTAAATAGAAATACATTGAATGAAAATACAATATAGATTTTTCATTTAAAAAGTAAATAACATTTTAAACAAGGAAAAGGATGAATACAGCAAAAAACTAAGCTCTAGGGCTGGTTTCTGGATTGCCCAACAAAAATTCCCCAAACTTTGAGAGACAGACACAGCTGTGAAAATGCTAGCCTCCTATCTAAAATTCAAACATGTCAAGTCCAATATCACTGCGATCATAGACACATCAGGCACAATACAAACAAAGGCAGAATCGGTAGATTAAAATTTGAAAACCTTTATAGTGAACTATTCTAAAAACAAAAAAATAAATGAGGACTGCAAGAACTACCTTGCAAAAATTATAGCCAGTTCAAAAACAGCTAAAACTAATTAATCTTCTCTCACTCACAGAATTAGACAAGGAGGGACTTACTAGCCCAATCAAACAGAGGAAGTGCTGAAAGTCTTTAAAATAAAAAAAAAAACGCAAAGCACGAAACCTTGATGGATTCATTGCCCAATTTTACAAAATGTTCTGGCATAGCATAAATGCTCCCCTTCTAGGGTTATTTCACCACTTTGAACAATCAGGAGAGATCAGAGGATCAACAGCAGAAGCATGTCCTGCTATTATCCTGAAAGAAATTTTTAAATATACCAAAAACTAAGGGCCTATCTTCCTCATAAATCTAGACACCTACGGGAAGCTTTACAAGCCCCTTGCGTCACCGGTGCGTCACTTTTTGTGACGCACCAGCAGCACATTTTGCTGCCTCATATTTACAAGGGCAGAAAAAGCCACCCTGCAAACTTTTTCTGTCCTTGTAAATACGGCCCCTTTACACGCAGCACTTTGCGTGAAAGGGGCGTTCCACGGGTGTTGCTGCTGGTGCTCCCACGCAACACCCATGGAACCTGACACATTTCCAGATTTACAAGAAATCGTAAATCTGGAAATGCGTCTGAATGCTGCGCCTCCCCAGGGGAGGCGTAGGGAGGCGCAACAAGGAGAAATGTATTCATTTCTCCTCGTTTTTTCCCTCTTTCTATGCGTGCTGCATTCAGCAGCACACATAGAAAGAGGAAATCACCTCTGGTGATTGTTTATGTACAGGAAGGTGTCCCTTCCTGCACTGGTAGTCTGAACTTCTATTTCGGCAAGTGCTTTCTATACGCGCTAATTAAACACTTAATGTATATCTATGTCTTCAGTATTCAAGTGTTTAACTGGGTTTTCTCAGTCAACTAGTCAAAAAAATGGGAGTCAAGCTAGCTTCAGTGTAGAATCTTGATTAAAGTGAACGTTACCCATCATGCCAGAAATTTTAAATGGCCCCTCAACTGGACGGGTGAGATCAACACTGTCAGTACCACCCTCAAAACTAAAAACCTGCCTAACCCACAAAATTATAATATAATTGCCACCAATCATGCTGTCGGTTAGTCGCTGCAATGGCACAAACCAGATGTGAGTGCTGGAAGCTCAAAAATGCGCCAAAACAAAGGTCAGACTGCTGGACAGTCAGACAGTGCAGCAAGCACGGATGGGCTTTAAGGATATGCAGAAAATATTTATGGTTGCAAACTATAGCTCTAATCAACGCTACGCTACAAAGTCAAATCCTCTGGCATGAGGGAACAATATGGCTTAAATAATCACACAAGTGCAGGCCACACTTAGCCAGTTCAAACATTGCTACTCCACTCCCTTAGCACGCAAGGTATTTAAAAAAATATTTATCGGGTCCTTGTACCATTACCTTTGTTCCCAGAACACTAGGCAATTTTACGTACCTTAAATGCCAAGTATTATAACAGTGCAGTAGCGGCACCCAGTGATCGCGTTATGTCCCAGGCACAAGAAGTAGGACAAAACAAACCTGTTGTAACTGCTCCAGTATGTGTTGTGCACTGCGCCAAAATGCATAAAAAATGCTTCTACAATCGTGCAGCAGACTACAACGATCACTAATACAGTCGCTGCGTAGAGCAAAAGTCAAATATGATCCCCACCCACTAAATAAATAAAACTAACCATCTCAAAGCAGACTTTGCCTTTAGAAACTCCATAGGAACCCCTACCTCCAGCCCAAGGGAAGGCAAAGCTTTCCATGGTCAGAGAAGAAGCACTTAAGCGATCTCTTGAGATCTGAAGTGAAGATCACTGTTATCTGTCCAGACAATAAAGATGACAGACTATTGGGTCTTAAACCCTTCAGATGCCTGGATTATATTTTGCAGAAAGCATCATCAGTATTTGCAAAGTTCACCTGTAACAAGCATATGTCCTAGTATTCTACTGCACAGATTAGCATATTCCAGCTAGTAGTCAACAAGGACTGGAACAATCTGATGCTAGCCAACTATGGAATAGAAGTAAATTTGCACAAAGATCGTTGGGTATTCATCGCAGCGTTACTTTTTTTGACATTATTGCAAGCGATGTTAAACTTGCAATACAAACCGTCAGTCAGTACATTAAATCTTAAGTGCATTTGATTAAGCAATTCAATTTCAAGTGAGATTGTTGGCATTGTGGAAAAGGCCCCAATGCAACTAATTAATGGCACACAATGCAATGAGGATGCCAATGGACTATACAAATCTTAAAAAGGTTGGCAAGACAAAGTCCAATGTATCCGAGCTTACCATCATATAGCGTTTTATGCAAAGGCACTTTATGTTAGTGCGGTTCCACACGCTCAAGCGTACCAAACTACATTACGCCACCCAAGACAGGCTCCTGGGTGCAACAACGTTTCAGTTGGAACCAACACCATAATGAATAAATGCACGCCTCAGTTGAAATCACCAGATGGTCCGTCGATATTCAGGTCACCTTTAATAGTTTCTAGCAACCAGAAATTAATGACAAAACATGTGTAACCTACTGTAAATTTAAGCATTGAAAACAGACCAAGGCGAGAGTTCTGGCCATATTTACGCAAGTTAGAAAGGTCGCTATTTTCAACTAATAGGACTTTCCAAATGAAGGAGCACCCACATCTTCCCATTTAACGAAGTGCATTTAAGTGCATTAACATTCTAAAGTGCTTTCGCATACCCACTCTCCCTCGGACGCGCCTGACCCCATCTCATACCATGGGCCTCTGCCACCTCGCGCTCTCTTCTATGCTTGTTGATACGGGCATCCCTTGTGCCCCGCGAGACGCAATAGGCTGGAGGCATGGGACACCTCTCATTCTTCATCTCCGCGCTTTCCCCTTACTTCTTCACTCACCCCACTCCACTTCCCAGGGCATCCTCCTTACCCTTGCTGACGGTTTTACCATGTTCTCTTTCCCACTGGGGTTGCGGGACCGCCAACACCTGTCCATTGAAGATGTACAATTTATACTTGTCAGCAATACATGCACTGTGCGATTTCCCTCATACCCCGCCTCCCTCCCCTCCCCATCCACTGCAATATGTACTCTGATCTGCATTGTACATCTGCAACATGGTTTTGTTTTCGATAAAAAATTACAACACACAAAAAATTTATAAAGAGCTTTGGGTTCCTACTCTGCAATCAAGGGGTTGCTACCTCGTCCTTTATGGTATCTAATGCAGACAGAAGGTAGCCCTAGATTTTAAACAAAGTTTAGTTTTTACAACATGGCAAATAAAAATGTATGTAGATGGAGAGAACGAATAGTTTCTTACCTGTCGGTGTAGTTTTGCAGCTTGAAGACTTTCTGGATTCACTATGCTGTGCATTATTCCGCCATCTCGTGGTTGGGTCCGGATTCGTAGTCTTTTCTTTGTTTTTGTGTTTTTTTTTGTTGTTGTTGTTGGCCCAGGTGGGCGGCGACGCCCCACCATTTGGTGTCTTCGGTGACGTCGTCGCGCTTCCGGCGGAAGCTCCCACCTTTGGTAGCCATCTTCGGATTCTTTTTTCTTTTCCTCTTACAGTTTTTTGTTGTCTATGTCTTTAACCTTTAATCCTTCAATTATTCTTTGATCCCTCTAAACCTTGTATGTAGTCTAGTTGTACCCTTAACCTCCTATGTTATCTTCCTGGCGGAGGCGGGTGGGATCGCTAGTGAATCCAGAAAGTCTTCAAGCTGCAAAACTACACCGACAGGTAAGAAACTATTCGTTTTGCAGCGTGAATCTTTCTGGATTCACTATGCTGTGCATAGACTTAGTAGCGGTTTTGTTATTGCGGTGGTTGGGTGGAAGATGAGCATTGGTTGCTGAAAATGTGCTGTAAGACCTTCTGTCCTACTTGTGCCTCTTTGTTCATTTGGATATCAACACAGTAGTGTTTGGTGAACGTGTGCACGGAAGACCATGTTGCCGCTTGGCAAATGTCTTGTATAGGTGTGTTCGCTAGGAACGCAACCGTTGCTCCCTTTTTCCTTGTTGAGTGAGCCTGGGCGGCTCCTTGTAATTCTTGTCCTGCCTGCTTGTGGCAGAGTTGTATTGCTTGTGCAATCCACCGTGCAATGGTATTTTTTGTTACTGGTCGTCCCAGGAAACTGCTTGCGAAGGAAACGAAGAGTTGTTTTGTTTTCCTGCATTCCTTCGTCCTTTCTATGTAGTGCATCACTGCCCTTCTGGCGTCCAGCGTGTGTAGCGCCTTTTCTGAGGGTGTTGAAGGTTTCTGGAAGAAACTTGGTATCTGTATTGTTTGATTGATATGGAACCGCGACACCACCTTTGGCAGGAAGTGTGGGTCCGTCCTCATGACAATTCTGTCCTTGTGTATTTGCAAGTAGGGCTCTTGTAGTGTGAGAGCCTGCAGTTCACTGACTCTTCGCAGTGACGTGATAGCCACTAAGAAAGCCGTTTTTAGTGTGAGCATGTGCAGTGTGATCTTGTGTATGGGTTCAAATGGTGATTTCATCAACTGTGTCAGTACAGTGTTGAGGTTCCAGCTTGGGGCTGGCATCCTTTTAGGGGGGCTATTCTTTTAGCCCCTTCCAGGAATCTTTTGACCACTTGGGAGGTGAAGAAGCTTTTCACCGCTTCTCCCCTGGTGTAGGCCACTATGGCTGCTAGGTGAACCCTTAGTGACGAGTAGCTCAGCCCGCTTTGTAGTAGGTGTGTTAAGTATCGCAGTACTGTTGATTCTTTTGTGACTTTTCGTTGCAGTCCCTCTGTAATGCACCATTGTGAGAACCTTTTCCACTTTGCAATGTAGCATTTTCTTGTAGTGGGTCTCCTTGCTTCTCTGAGTACTGCCATGGTGCTTGGAGGTAGTTTGAGGTGTGCGAATTCTAGGTCCTCAGGAGCCATGCTGCTAGGCTGAGGCTGTCTGGTTCTGGGTGGAGCACTTTTCCGTCTTGCATTGTGAGGAGGTCTTTCCTTCTGCTGAACCTGTGTGCTGGTTCCTGCGCCATTTCCATTATCTGTGAGAACCATGATTGTCTGGCCCACTGAGGTGCCACCAATATCAGTGTCATGCTGCTGCTCCTGCATTTGCTGAGTACCTTGTGTAACAGTGGTATTGGGGGAAAAGCGTATGCAAATTCGTTCGACCAACTTATCCATAGCGCATTCCCTAGGGACCTTTGGTCCGGTTGTCTGGATGCGTAATGTTGGCATTTTGCATTGTGGAGTGTTGCAAACAGGTCTATCCGTGGTGTTCCCCACTTTTGGAACAGCCGCTGCACCTCCTGCTGGTTGAGTTCCCATTCGTGGGATGCAGACGTCTGCCTGCTGAGTCGGTCTGCTTCCACATTGTCTATTCCTGGAAGGTGTATTGCTAGCAGGTCTATCCTTAGAGGGATGGCCCATCTCCAGATCTCTTGTGCCAGGCTTGATAGCGGTGTTGACTGTGTTCCACCCTGTTTGTTGATGTAGAACATCGTTGTTGTGTTGTCTGTTTGTATCAGCACTCGCTTCCCGTAAAGCTGCTTTTGAAAGGCTTTTAAGGCTAGGAACACCGTTTTTAGTTCTAGGACGTTGATGTGTTTCACTGCATCTTGTTGTGACCACAGCCCCCTGACGCGGAGTCTGTCCATGTGTGCGCCCCAGCCCTGCTGTGAGGCGTCCGTTGTGATGGTCACTGTTGGAGTTGGCTGTGTGAATGGCTTCCCTTGTAATATGTTCTTTTCCTTCCACCACGCTATTTCTTGCTGCACTGCGTGTGTGACAACCACTAGATCTTCCCAACTCCCTGTCGCTTGTGACCACTGCTGCTGTATCCATTCTTGGAACGGTCTCATGTGCAGTCTGATATGTGGGACAAGGTGAATGCATGATGCCATCATTCCCATTAGTCTGCTCACCGTCCTCACTGTCAGAACTTGCCCCTTGCGGTAATGACGTGTTTCCCTCAGGAGCGCTATAGTTCTCTTGTCGCTGGGGAACACCTTGGACTGTGTGCTGTCTATTAGCGCCCCTAAGAATATTTTGATCTGCTGAGGTTCTGTTGACGATTTCTCCCAGTGTATTGAGAAACCTAGTGTGGACAGTGTTTGTATGACTTGTTCGATGTGGTCTTTGCAGAGTTTGTATGATCCTGCTTTCACAAGCCAGTCGTCGAGGTAGGGGTATACATGTATGCTCTTTCTCCGAAGGTGCGCAGCAGCTGCTGCTAGGCATTTTGTGAACACCCTTGGTGCGGACTTTAGTCCGAAGGCCAGCACTGTGAACTGGTAGTGTTCGTGGCCTATCACGAATCTTAATAGACGTTTGTGTTTGTGGTTGACGGGTATGTGCAGATATGCATCTTTCAAGTCTAAGGTCGCCATGTAATCCCCTTCTTGGATTTGTGGTATTACTTCCTGAAGTGAAGTCATTTTGAATTTTTGAGTTTTTATGAACTTGTTCAGGAATCTGAGGTCCAGTATTGGTCTTAGTGTTTCGTCTACCTTTGGCACAAGGAAGTATGTTGAGTATACTCCCTTGTTTCTTTGGTTTTTTGGGACTAGTTCTATTGCTCTTTTTTGTAGCAGCTCCTCTGCTTCTAGACGGAGGAGGGCGAGTTCCCTTGCGGATATTGTCCGATGTCTTGGTTTTTCCCCGGCGGGTGTTTTAGGAGGTCTATGCAGTACCCGTGCTGTATGGTGTTTAGTATCCACTTGTCCGTGGTAATTTCCCTCCATTGTGTGAGGAATTTTCCTAATCTTCCTCCCACCGGTGTTGTATGCTCGGTGGTTATTTGTTGTATGTGTGTGTTCCTCATTTTGTTCCTTTGTGGACTTCTCCTCTCCCTTGGTGTTAACTGGGGAGGGTGTGGTTTGTGTCTGGAGTCACTTTGAGGTGGGCTGCTGGCCCCCTCTTCGGGCCTGTCCCCGTCCGTACCCGCGCCCTCGAAAGGACCGTCCTCTTGGTTGGTACTGCCAATTTTGCTGCTGTTGTCCCTGCAGGTTTTGGCCCTGGTTGTTCCCCTGATATCCTTGCTGGGGTGATTGGTGTGAAGTGGTGGGTGCATTGCCCCCTCTACCACTGGGTCGCCTTGAGGGGTTTCCTCTTCTCATGCCCCTGAACTGCAGCGCTCCCATGGACCTTGCAGTTTCGTTGTCCGTTTTCAGTTGAGTCAACTTGTTGTCGACTGTTGCCCCAAACAGTTTTTCACTGTCGAAAGGTGTATTGATGATGTTGCTCTGTACTTCTGGCTTGAAGCCGGAGATCCTGAGCCATGCGTGTCTCCTCTCAGTTACTCCTATCATCATTTGCCTGCTGGAGTTCTCTGCTGCGTCCAAAGCTGACTTTAAGCAAGTGTTAGCGATGGCCTTGCCTTCCTCCGCTAGGTAATTTGCCCTTTGTTGGTGTTCTTCTGGCAGGTGTTTAATGAGCTGACTCATTTCTGCCCAATGCTGGTACGCATGCCTGCTGATGAGGGCGTTGGAGTTGGCGATGCGCCAGTGTATGGCTGCGTTCCTCTCCACTTTTCGTCCTGTGAGGTCTATTCGCTTGCTCTCCTTGTCTGGAGGTGGGCCTGTGTTGGTGGGCACACCGGCCCTTTTTCTGGCCGTTGCAGCGATAATGGAGTCTGCTGGTACTGACCCTTGGATGTACGCCGGGTCTTTTGTAGAATGTTTATATTTCTTCTCGCTTCTAGGTGTAACCGCCTTGCAGACTGCCGGTTCCCTGAAGGCCTCCCTTCCCTGGTCGAGGACGCCAGGCAACATGGGTAGGAATTGGCTCCTTGTCTGTTGAGGGAGCAGGGTTTCGAAGAGGAAACCTGCCTTTGTTTTTTCTTCCTGCATTTCGACCCCATATGTCTTTGCAGCTTTCTGGACGACCTCATTGTAGACTCCGATGTCGTCTGGCGGCGAAGGCCTCGAGGGGTAAGAGTCTACCCCTTCTTCTGGTGACTCTGCGTCGAGGTCTTGCCAGTCTATGTCTTGTACCTCCGAGGACGCCGAGTCCCGGTAAGACTGCATCTCTTCTTCGCCTTCGGCTTCGAAGTAGTAGTCTTCTTCGTCCTGGTCTTCGAGTGGTTCAGGTGTTGTCGGGGGCTCGATGTATTCGGCTTCGAACTCCTCGAGCGCCTCGTGGGCTGGCTTCGATGGGATAGCGTATTGCTTCATCTTGTCGTCGAAGTCTTTTTTCCGTTGCAGGATGCTCGCCATCTCTGCCTCGAGCCTCCTTTTCTTTTTCGCCATCTCGTGGGCCTTTTCGGCGTGGAGTGGTGCAGTGCTTCTCTTCGTGGTCGCGGTCGTCGAAACAGACGCCGGGCCTTCCTTTCTCGGTGCCGAGGCTTCCCTTTCGGAGGTGACCTTCGACGCCTTTGTTTTTCGGAAGCTTTCGCCGATTGTGAGTCCTTGTCAAAGGATCCGCTCGACTGCTTGTCCTTGGACGCTGTTGCTTTCGTCGAGGGTTTCGGCGGCAACGCTCCCTTCGAGGACTTTGCTACACTTCTAGTAGTGTCGCTAGGTGTTCTGGCTTCACTCTTTCGAGCGTCGCTTTGGTGTTTTGGGGTCGACGACTCCCTTACCTCCTTCGACGTTTTCTTATGGACCTCGACGACAGCGCAGTCCTCTGGTCCCTCAGCGATGTTGTCTTCCTCTCTGCTCGAGAGGCCCAGGTCTCGGAGCGATGGTGCTGGTCCCTGGCCCTGCATGTTGTAGTTCGCCCTTCTCTGTCTGTCTCTCACCCGGAGGGTCTTCGGGGTGAACGCCGAGCACGCGTTGCAGTCTTCGCTGATGTGGTCGAGCGGCAAGCAGAGGTTGCAGACTGGGTGCTGGTCTTTTTGGGCGTACTTGTGGTGGCAGTTTTTGCAAAACTTGAACGGAGTCTTGTCCATAACCGCGCTCAGGGAGCCCCCTGCGAGCGCATTCTCCGTAGGCGTCGAGATTTCGGTCGTGGACCTTCTACCTCGTCGTCCTTCTTGTTGTCTCCGGTACTTGTGTCGTCGTCCGGTGTCTCAGGAATCCATCCTCTGTGATGATATTTCGACTTTTCGAGATTCTTCGTCCAAAATTTTCTGGAACTTCTCGGCAACGATCCAGACCCCACGGCGGAAAAAAGAATCTGAAGATGGCTACCAAAGGTGGGAGCTTCCGCCGGAAGCGCGACGACGTCACCGAAGACACCAAATGGTGGGCGTCGCCGCCCACCTGGGCCAACAACAAAAAAAAAAAAAAAACACAAAAACAAAGAAAAGACTACGAATCCGGACCCAACCACGAGATGGCGGAATAATGCACAGCATAGTGAATCCAGAAAGATTCACGCTGCAAAACCCCTGGAAACAAAAAAGTATTCCTTCGGTCTAAATCCTCTGAGCCAGAGAATTTGCCTTTCAAATAGAGCTGGAGCCCTACGTTGCCCTGCATGTGGAGGCAGGCAGGGATACCTAAACAACGCTCATTTTGTTCATTTCTACACTCCACAGGCAATGCGCGCTATGTAGCGGGGCTACTCAAAGTGCGGCCCGCCTGAACTTGAACACGCGCCCCCTGCTGAACAGCTGCACCAGGCTGCTCTTTACTTCACTAACTCTAACATTCAGAAACTTTAACTCAAGTAAAGGAAAAGGATCAAAGGTGCCCTGGGCCATTTGACTTTAAAACCACATTCTTTAAAGGCATCACACAACATGTAAAAATATGATAGTCTCTTCAAAATTCAAAAGTGTATGACATTAACATGCAGAAGTACATCAGTCAGTAACGACATGCGTGTTTTTTATCCATACTGACTATGCTTGTTTTCCTGAATATACTCTGAAAGTATCCTCGGCCATGATCTTGGCGTGGCCTCTTGACACACCTCTTGTCCCCCGCCTTAGCGTCAGATTTAGAGTCGCCTGCAAAAGAGCAGAGTACACCTTGAGGAAAGATGGGGATGATTAGCCCATGAATTAGACCCAAATTAGACTGGTTTCTTTAGGTGATCGGAATGTGACTTCGAGAGGTAGGAGAATGGCAAACTTCATAGTTTACCATACCGAACACCAAGAAAGCTTCAATTACCGAGTGCACATTAGGTCTGCAGAGTGGCTCCCTTAAATAAACCCCAAGTATTGCGACACTGAGGGATTATGCGGCTCCACAGAGATGTACTCAAACAGAACCTTTTCTGTACCACAGAAATTTGCCCAGTTAAGGATCTTTGTTTGTTTTAAAAAGATAGAACGTAACTTGGCAGTAAGTGGTGCTTACCAGAGATGAGGAGCCAAGGCCACCTCCATAAACAAGCATTGGCATAGCCAATAGGTCTCGCCTTTGGCAAAGTCAATAGCTCTGGCTAAACACTTATAAGTCCCCAATGTCTTTAAGCTGTGCTGTAGAGAAGTGTGGCTGGTGGTGGGAGAGGGCTGTGGGGCAGAGAGAGGTGAGGGAGATGTGAGGTAGAGAGAGAGAGAGGGAGAGGTGAGGCAGAGAGAGGGGTGAGGGGAGGGAAGTGGACAAGTATGAAGTGATCGTGAGGTAGATTGGTGGTGGGAGAGGGCTGCGGGGCAGAGAGGTGAGGTAGAGAGAGAGAGAGGTGAGGCAGAGAGAGGGGTGAGGGGAGTGAAGTGGACAAGTATGAAGTAATCTTGAGGTAGATTGTTAGGAGGTGGGAGAGGGCTGTGGGTCAGAGACAGGTGACGCATTGAGGCAGATGTGAGGCAGAGAGAGGTGAGGGGGAGTGAAGTGGTCAAGTATGAAGTGATCGTGAGGTAGATTGGTGGTGGGAGAGGGCTGCCGGGCAGAGAGAGGTGAGGGAGATGTGAGGTAGAGAGAGAGAGGGAGAGGTGAGGCAGAGAGAGGGGTGAGGGGATTGAAGTGTACAAGTATGAAGTGATCGTGAGGTAGATTGTTAGGAGGTGGTAGAGGGCTGTGGGGCAGAGACAGGTGGTGACGCATTGAGGCAGATGTGAGGCAGAGAGAGGTGAGGGGGGTGAAGTGGTCAAGTATGAAGTGATCGTGAGGTAGATTGGTGGTGGGAGAGAGCTGCGGGGCAGAGAGGTGAGGGAGATGTGAGGTAGAGAGAGAGAGAGAGAGAGAGAGAGGGAGAGGTGAGGCACAGAGAGGGGTGAGGGGAGTGAAGTGGACAAGTATGAAGTAATCTTGAGGTAGATTGTTAGGAGGTGGGAGAGGGCTGCGGGGCAGAGACAGGCGACACATTGAGGCAGATGTGAGGGAGAGAGAGAGAGGGAGATGTGAGGCAGAGAGAGGGAGAGGGGTGAGGGGAGTGGTGAGGTTGATAAATCGGTAGAGGGAAGTGCGGTAGTAGAGATAAGGACCGAGAGACGGAGGTGACGTCAGTATGCAGATGGGGCTGAGTGAGAAGTGAAGGAACTGGACATACAGGGAAGACGGATGGAAAAAGGCCAGAGAGAGGCGGCACTGCGAGTATATGAAGTACAGGAAGAGAGAGATGACAGTGACTGTGTTGTACTGGTTGTACCGAGAGAGGGGTGAGGTAGCCAAAGCTACTTGGAGGGCTGAGATCGAGAGAAGATGAAGGTGAATAGAGCTGTAGAGAAAGTCAGAAAGTGGGTAAGAGAGAAGAGTAAAGTGCAAGAGATACGATGAAGTAAGGAAAGAGACTTGACACAGGAAGATTACATTGCAATTACCTCCCCCAGCTGCCTGAGTGCAAGGGTTGAGGCTGGGTCGGCCAGGGCGTGCCCCCTAAGAGCCAGGTTTGACAACATTTGAGGCAGTGAAAAGTGACTCAAAATAATGCAAACCTGCACAAAGTGTCGATTTGGGATTAATGTTCGAATGCAAGGGTTGATTTGCACTGGAAAGTTATTATATTGCAGAGCAGCGGGAGAAAAAAATCAGATGGTAAGAGTTACACACGGAGGCAGTTTCTCTTAAATATGTGTAACATGAGCCACATAATTGTCAATTCCTTACCCCAGTGTGAGGAAAGAAGTGACTGGCTGGCAAACACGGTTGTTTTTCATGGGCTGAATAGCGATGTGATGTACGATCCACTGCAGATAGGATCGGCCAGTAACAGGTGTGGGCGAATCCCTGTAGAAGGAAAGCAATGGCTCTCATGAGTGCTCAATTCATACAGCCTTGGCAAGTGACTGCAGGGGTTTAGTAAATGCCAGTGGAGGGAGCTTACCACAATCCGTTGTGCAGGTGGTGCGGCAGCTCCAGCCTGTACAATATGTATATTAAACCGAGGACCCAATCGTGCCGTTGGTGCAGGAATGAATCTGCAAAGGTCATTTCTCAAGTTAGTAAAGTGCCCAGTAGTTACACCTTATACAATAAACTAACGGTGTATAAAAACTGTGAAGGGAAGTTCTAATGTAACTGAGTACCGGCATAAGTTAGTTTAATCAATCTAGAGCTAAGCAATGAGGACACTATAATTGTGGAAAAAAGTATGCCGGAGAACATGTACCGCAGTAATTTAAAACTTATCATCCACGTATTGAGCCCGATAACTGTCGAGCGATAATCATGCAACTAGTGGGATAACTGAAAATAATGGGGCACTGAATGACCGTCAAGGATTCACGGGGCACCTATGCAGTCTGCCAAAGCTGGCGCTCACCTTAAGAATGATTCAGCAATGCGCCGAGGATAGAACCGCTCGATCCGTCTGCCTGGTAACAATGACGGTGAGCTCTTGAATGCGACGTGGTTAAATGGACTACGAGCCCGCTGAAACCGGTTCGCACTGCAGGCATCACTTCGGATTGCCGCCTGAGGATGTTATCCGGTTCTCTGCTATCGCAAATAAAGAGAAGAATTGCGATAGCAAAGAAGCCGAGGGCAGAAGTAGATAGAAAGGTGTTAAGGGAAAACCTTCAGAGTTGGAGATGAAGGTGAGAGAGGGAAGGAAGCGGACGCCTCGAAGGGCGGTGGGGTCAGGGTGACGAGAAAGGCGCGCGCCTCGCGCTGAAGGAAAAACAAGCTGCGAGACGCGCTCTGTGGTGGGGGAGGGGCATTGAAGCGAGGCGCGCGCGCTTGGGCGAGCGAGAGGAAAGCCAGATGGCGCCTCTGCTCATGCCTGTGCGCGTAACCGCACACTGTATGCCACACAAAGCTGTGGTCGGACTTTTAAAAGCCCACTCACTAAATGTCTCGCCAGAGCAGCGTATGCGCTGGTTCAGGCGAGACCTAAATAGGTCTTTCAGAGACCATGTGCGGTGCACAAAACAGTGGATACAAGGAGCCCGCACCGCCCTCTATGGCGACCATTTTCGGCAGTGCCGGGCTTTTGACTGTAAATGGAGGCTTTGTCAGCTGCGCCTCTTTTCCCACTACAGCATCATGCAGCCGCTACCTTTCCAACACTCCTGTAGGACCGGAGCATGGCGGGACCATGCCTACCTTCGCAACAGTTCACCACCAGCTTATGTACATCATGCACCCATCCCACCGTACTCATCAGCGGCTGTCTTCAAACTAATCGGTGAACTCATTGCACCACTGGAGTGCTACATGGCGGCTGCTCTGCCTCTTCAGGCGGCGGTGTGGGAGCCCAAGATGGCGTCACAAAGCTGCTAGGTGCATTCACTCGGGGTTCGGGAGGAGCCGTGCATGACTGGAGCGACCAACAGTAGCCGGGGAAGCAAAAAAATCATGTGACCCCAAGGAAAGAGAAAAGGTCCATGCGCACACTTGGGGCCACCTGTGGTTGCAACAGGCGACAACTCCAAATGTGTGCAGCTCTTCCTGTCTGCGTGCGATAAAGAGGAGAAAGGGAGAACAGCTTATAACATGAAGTGGGAGGGGGGAAGCAACAATAAAAAGACGGGGGAAGAGTGGGTGCATGTGGACACGATGTAAGGGGTCAGGAGGAGGAGCAGGAGAGAGAGGGAAGATGCTTTGAAATACATACACTGAAGATCAACACACCCACAGTGTAACACAAGTAGGAAAGAAAAAAAAATAGCCCTCCAGACAACAGATAAAGAACCAAAGCATAATGATACAGTAATTGGTCCCTGCTCCGTGGGAGGAACGCCTGTCCCTCAACAACGAGGCAGGACTGACTACTAACAAGCAAGGATTTTTAAAGGACACTGAAACAAACCCATGAAAAGCAGGGGGATGGCTTTAAACCCACAAGAGAAGTATATACTAAAGTATATACAAGAGGTCTTGAATGCTCGACCTCAAAAGCTTAACAGATACCTTGTCACCTGTCTTTCCTGATGACTTACACTGCCTATACCAGTTATTTATTTTCTTGTAATACCCTTTTAAATGCACTTAAGCCATAAGGTGTCATCCCTGCTTGAACCTATACACCTAGTTTTCACCCTCAAAATTAACATTCTTAACACTAATTTCTGTATTCCCACTACTTCATTTTAGTTTCCTTAGACCCTGAGGGCCTTATTTACAAGAATTAATGCAGCATGGTGCCACAAGCCATTTGGCTGCGCCGCACTGCGTTAATTCCGAAGCACAGGGATGGGTCATATCTACAATGATATGGCGGATCCCTTTGCTCTCCCCTGCGGTGGCACACAATTAGCTGCCATGCGCCGACACAGGCACCCTTGCACCATCCATGGTGCAAGGATGTCTGCGTCACGGGGATGATTGTTTATGTGCAGGAAGGTGTCCCTTCCTGCACATAAACAATCTAAGAATTGTGTTTTTCTACTTGTGTGTGCTGCATTAGCACACATAGAAGTTGCAAAACATCATTTTTTTAAAAATGATTGTTTATGTGCAGGAAGGGACACCTTCCTGCACATAAACAATCACAAGAGGTGATTTCCTCATTCTATGTGTGCTGCAGAATGCGTCTCCCTAAGCCTCCCCTGGGGCGGCATAGCATTCAGACGCATTTCCAGGTTTACCATTTCTCGTAAATCTGGAAATGTGTCCGCTTGCATGGGTGTTGTGTGGGAACACCCACAGCAACACCCATGAAACGCCCCTTTCACGCAAAGTGCTGCGTGTAAAGGGGCCATATTTACAAGGACAGGAAAAGACACGCAGGGTGGCTTTCGTGTCCTGGTAAATATGGGGCAGCAAAATGCGCCACCGGTGTGTCACAAAAAGTGACGCACTGGCGGCGCAAGGGGCTTGTAAATAAGCCCCTGGATCTTTAAATGTGGTGTGGTTGGTTGTTATTTATGATTGTTGTGAAGACTTTTTCTATACTTTTGATTATGGCTGCTCTCCACTTATGTATTTATAATATAGTTAGATTTTATTCTTTTTATTCGTTTTATTATGTATTTATAATATGGTTAGATTTTATTCTGTGTGTGTAAACATCAAAATCTTCGGAAATAAAAAAAAAGTTTAAGCCAGGTGGGATCTCTGAGGAGGAAGTTGAGACCGGATAAGACCTACAACATCATATATCTAGTACAATAAAAATCGTTTTAGAAAAAAATCACACATCTTGTGGAAAAATCCCAACAAAAGGGGGCCCTAGCTCTCCTGATGGTGCTAGACGCAGAGAAAGCATTTGATGGCGTGAGTATGGACTTCCATTTGGTTACTCATTGATAAAATAGGGAGGCGGGGTTCACAAATGAAGGGTTTGATCTTAGCTAACTACCATGCAGTTGAGACAAGAGTAAGGGTTAGTGCCATGCTTTCTGAGAAACTGATACTCCAAAGGGCTCTGCTCCCTCATTAGAGAGCTCCATCATTATAGAGCTCCTGGCCACTCATGTCTGCTACTGAAGTAAAGGGCACACAGTTTGGAAACACAAAACATACGGTTAGCCTCTTTGTAGATGACATACCCCTTATCCTTTCAGAGCCAGAGACATCCATCTGAGCAGCGCTGCACATGCTAGTCAAGTTTAAGGGTGTCTCTGGTTTCAAGATCAATGCCATTACATCTGAGGTCCTTACCACTTCAAAGCAGCCTCTTGCTCCTGTGGTTCTGAAGGCCTCCACTCCCTTCCAGTGGGCAAAGCACATGATTAAGTACTTGGTAGTAAAGATTACGAGGGAGATGAGGGGGTGGTCAGTACAAATTGGCCAGTGTTGGGAGTTTAAATTACTGTTGAGCTGTTCAACGGGCAAATATGCCTTATCACATGGATAAGGTGCATTCATGTAAGAAAGAGGAATATCCTTCCAACCCTAGTATATTTGTTAAGGTCATCACTGACTTCTCTGCCTATAGTAGAAATTAAGGTATTGCAGCATTTCACCTTCAAGCTAATATGGGCATGAGGAAGGTCCTGGATAAGCAAAAAGATACTTATGGTTCCAAGGTCAGGCGTGGGGTTGGCTTGTCTAGACATCTTGAAATACTATCGGGCCTCTCACCTATGTGATATAATTGAATGGTCAGTCGGAGAATCTGCAAAGAAGTGCCTCCACATGGAAGGTCTCTCCAAAGCCAGGGTTTGTCCAACAAGACCTTATACCCATCAGAAGTTCCCAAGACCCCTGGAATTAAAGGGAGCAGTAAGTACTTACAGAATGGCTCACTTCGTTTCCATCCTCCACACACCCATCAAGCCATCCATTTCAACCTCTAGTTCTCTCTGCTGACAATGAGGGGTGTGGGGGGCTCCCCTCGTGTTGCACTAGGCATGCTCGCAAGAGGCCATGATAGGCCAGGTAGGCCAAAGAGCTGAGCAAAGAAATTTCCGAGGAAGACTTGGGGAGCATTTGGTTAAATATGCCCAAACGCCTCACATGTTTGAGACATGAGGAGATGTCAATAAACTTATGATGCATTGGTACATAATGCCCCACCACTTAAAACATATTTACTCTAATACCAATGAGAGCTGTTGAACATGTGGTACTGCAATCAACTCTTTTGGTACACATATGGTAGAGTGCATTCAAATGCTAATGTCTCGGAACAAAATTATCAGTCTTGTATCACATGTGCCGAGTGTTGCAGAAAAAGCTGAGGGTCCAGATAGGTTTTGTGTGTCATATTAATATTTTTTAATTTTTAAAATTATTTTCAATATAGAACACAAAACAGAAGCTGCAAGTGTCCAGAAAAAAAGGATTGTTCAATCAATGCATATAATAAATTGGCTATAAATAATAATTTAGAATGTAGATTTAAATTGACAAGTACACATAAGTGTGCCATATTAATCTAGAGGGACAACTGAGCCACATTAATGCCTCAACCGCTTCTTTTTGCACTCGCTTTATTCCTAAGATCATCCAACTAGCAAGTTGTTTTACCAGTGCCCGCTGTTCCATCCTTCATGGCAGGCTACTCTCTGGGTGCTCGGTTAGCTCCTGAAGCAAAGCTGCAGATCCCCCAGACCTTCAGTCCGTTTATCATCTTTCATTAAACCCTCTTAAGTCGTGGCCCATTCTACCATCGTTCTCATCCAAGAGAGAAGTTTTGGGTGCTTGAGGGCTCAGACAATGAATGGCTAATCAACGTTTGGCCAACTCTGCCCCCAGTGGCTGCAAAATTGAGTTTCATCTGGTTTTTTTTCTCATCTGTGGGTAGCCTAAACAGTCATTATGTATGCAGTAATACATGATAGGTTGCAATTTCCCTATCATTTCTGACCTGTAAGTTTGTGTATGGGGTCAAGGCCATACCATGAAGAGAAAGAATGGTTTGGATTCCCGGCACCATAGGCAGGTGGAACACTCAAGATTAATTTTATTTAACTTTAGTTGGCGTTAGATAGTTACATTGACCCAGTTAAATCATGCTTTACTAGATTTCAGTTGATCGCTATTATGTATTACCATTAGCAGCCATCTCTTTGAGATTTTATTTTACTTAATATTTTTGCATCCGCATTAATCGAGAACAGTAGTCCACGTTTTAAAAATCAGTGAGGTCTCTGCCAGTTATTGACATTAAAATAATCAACGCCATCACTTTGGCCAGCAATTGCTGGTTTCTGTACACCTCAAGAAATCCAGATAGTACATCCAATTTTAATAGTTCACAATAAAATTAACTAAATCCAAACTAACAATAGAGTAAATTTACAAAAGTGGCAAAAAAACTACCAAAAATATCCCTTTTCAAAAAGCATCAGTCGTGTGTGTGATTTCAACAAACAAAATTGTTCACAGCAGGATCTAAAATGAAACACATTAAAAGATATTTTGAGTCACAAAATGTCAAAGTAAATACCTGCATATTCTTTTTTTTAGGGGGCAATTGATGAAAATAGGACATTTAGGACGAGTAAAATGGCTCTGCAGTGTGGGTTAACAGGTCACATTCGAAATCAAGGCCTGCAGATTGGAGGAGAGTCAGGTAGGGAGCATAGGTGCTGCTCTCAAATTCAAGCTAGCATACTACACCATTGTGCATCCACGTGCTGCACAAATACATACTTCCTTGTATGAACAAAGTGGGTGGGAAACAGTCAGCACAAAAGTCCTAAAAAAAGAAGTGGGGGGACTAATCAAGTTAGGCAGTATGCAAGTGACATCATGGCGCGTGGCATCGCACATGGCTTCACAAGAAGTGACATCAGATCTTAAGACCTCACACATATGTTTAGGAGGTCTATCATGAATACATCTGAGCACATTACAATTTTTAACAAATTAGATTTTGCTTCATGGATGTGCCAAAAAAGTGACGCAACCCCGATGCAAAATCTGGGCCTCAACTTATTTATTTACTTTTTAAAACCCTGCCACAAATAAATTGGCAACAGGGAGACACGTGGCAGTAAATCTGTTCTGCATAATTGGTTGCAAGTCCGCATTTTAAAATATCTTATGGGGTTAAGACACCTGCTGCAGAGATATTTGTGTGCCCGGTAAATCTCAGGGATTAATAATAATGGTAAAATGAATCTGAAAGTTAACATATTTGCTAGAGAGATCTGTGGTTTGTCTAGGCCCAGTTTTAAATCAAAGTAGCACAGAGTGTATATATATCTCCTTCAAAGCAGGTATGTACCACGAGGATGACAGATTTTTATTTTATGTAAGTGGGTTACAGCTTTTAGCAGATCCTTTTGTTACTTTGGGTTCATAAATTGTAATCCGTATAATATAACAGTGAGCTATGAAGGACAAGTGGGTACTACATCTTGTAATCCTCCCTGTCTTACGCAACACATCCCATACATTGATTTACACACATGATTTATTGTCAATGTGTAAGTATGATGTAAAATCTGACACCCGGCATTTGGATAAGCAGCGTTACAGCGCTATAAAAGAAATAAAACAAAATATTGGTATTTAAATTGTGATTTATGTAAATACTGGGACAGATCAACACACGTGACATTCTTACAGTGAATGCATATGTCTTATATACAGGGACAGAACAAAGTAATAAAAAGCATGCCTTTCTTAGCTACCTGTGAAGTGATAAGCTGTGTGCCTTTGTTTCCCCTTCATTGTATTTAGGCATAAGGCTCCAGATAGCTCCCAGCCAGGATACTCCAACAAAAGGAGGCCTGATGGGCTTTTAACTTCGGCCTTTGTTATGGACCCAGCTGGAATCTGATAAGCCTCCTCCCCGCCTGAATGTTGCTGCTCATAAGGAAAGCAGACAATGTGCAGGCGTTGCTGAATGTGTGCCGGGCCGAGCTGTTTGCCAGGCCCGGTTTCGGCCGATTTTGTTACAGGGGCTGATAGTGCAGCCATGCTGCAAAAACGGCCCTGTAACAAAAACGGCCCCCAAGGGCCGAAAACTGGCCCCCACACTGGCGGCCCACCGGGGAAATGCCCGGTGCCCGCTACGGCCAGTCCGGCCCTGCATGTATTGATGGAAGTGAACATTTCTGTTCTAGAGAGCTTTGCCTATTCCTTTGAACTAACCCTGCACCAAGCAGGTCTTGCTAAGGAGACAGAGGAGTACCAGGCACACACCTCGCTCAATCCCTTTATGATCAGGGATGGAGCAATAGGTTTGCTTACCCCAGACCCTTAACCAACTCTCTGGTAAACATTTGATGCCATGGTGTTTGTCCACTTAAAGGAACAATTTCACACATGGAGCACAGGTTTGCACTATTGCATGTTTGGTTTGTCTATCTGTGTATCCACAAAATGTCTTTTTCTCATATGATCACAAAATGTATTTCCTTCATCAGCCCAAGCCAAGATGGAAAAAAAACGTGTGAATCTGGCCTTTACTCTAGAAAAGTTAAAGATGTGCCCACTTAGAGGGTTTAGGAATTATTCAGTCACTGTAGATGTTTCACGGTCCGTGATCTTTCTCTGTTCGCATGGCTCTGACAGCAATCTGAATTGCACCCTCTCTAGATGGCTACCTTCAAAGTAGCCTGCATCGTCTACAAAGCCCTAGAACAAAATACACTGAGCTACTCAACATGTAAAGTAAAAATCGCCTGCAAGTTGTGATGTAAACTACACTCTCCCCGTAAACCACCAGTTTAAATGAAAAATTCACAGTACTGCATTCCTTTTTAGGTCCTGCCTTTGCCAAGACCTTTTGATTTTATTACGTTTTGTGCCCTTTTTTCTCTTCCCTTTCCACCTGTTGGCTCTGTGCAAGGTCTAGACCTGTACTCTCCTGATCATTAGCAAACAGGCATTGTCTGCTGACACACTCCACGTTACTGTTACGAACTATTGACGCTTGTTGCTTGTTTTTATTTCTGCCACTCCCTGGGTCCTGCTTCGGCCAAACCAGCCACCTCCTAGTGGCAGCTCTCTTTTCTTGTTTTAAAAGCGGTGTCAGCAATGGGGGGAGGGGGTGTTATTTAGGCACCTCCTGCTTTGTGCTGCCTGGAGAACAAATCCCCCTGTCTTGCTTTAATCCCTTATTACTCAGCTACTGGGCTACAGCCCATTGATTGTGTGACTGTGTAGGCTACTTGCTGAGCTGGGCGTCCGCACCATCATTGCTCTGCTTGGATATTTTGTTACACATTGCTGGAAAAGGGACAGGTTGTAGCTAGTCTCCATCTGCCTTGGCCCACGTCCCCCCAGGTTCGAGCGATGGGGGAAGAGAAAAACCATGGAAGGTACTGGTGGTGGACAAGCGGGGAATGGGAAAAAGGTTAGAAAATCGTCGAAACACCCAGGCAGTAATTGTGTCCTAGACTGTAATCGATAACCTTGATTAGCGAGTGCAAAGGCATTTTAGATGCTGAACCAGCTATCCCCACATGCACCCCTTCTGGCCAACCTTCTCCCGGAAACATTAGTCCCAGTTGTTCACATGCCATCCCAGCAATGTTAAAAAATCACTCTCAAAGGGGACCCTTACGCACAATTTGGAGGCACCCTCTCACACTGTGAGGGTTCACTCTCCCCTTACTAATTCCCATGATACCTTTAGCAATACCTCATCACAGCCAGAATATATGATCTCATGTGCAAACAGGTTCACTCCTTTACTGGACCTGTCTGATGACCCCAAGGAAGATATATCCCAGCAGCCTCCTGAGATTACCAATACGATCGCACCAGCACCAAATTCAGAACCCCAGAACACCCATCAACTTATTAATATGCTTACGGCTGAAATAGGGACCATGCGATCTATGATTGAGGGCCTTACCACCCTAGTTAAATCATTAATGCAGAATGGCTCATCTCCCCAATTGCATGCTAAACCTGGGTTAGGAGCTCACACGCAACCCATTTGTAACCATCACACGCCCCACCAGGCAGTCATCTGTGGAAGGGACACTGCTTCCCACGGGCCTACCCTGCTCCATCCTGCTATTACTCCCTACACCCAAGCATTATCTGAACCCACTCCCAAGCGAGTCAATCATTCTACTAATCCAGTGGTCGCACATGGTCCCTTTAATCGTTCTGGGGCTAGAAACACATCCCCTCCCCAGGGACATCAACTGCCATGTAACGGCCGTAACCAACGGACTCAACCAGCTATTCCATGCCTGCCACCCGCACAGAAAATCTATATGGTCAATGTCCCGAAACTCGACAAAAGGATTGGGTATGAGGGGAAAGAGTCTTTGACCAACAAAGAAATTCACTGGATCCGCCATGTCAGGGGTTGTCGCTCAGTAATTCGAGACGACATTATTAGGGCAGGGAGGTGTACTTTTCCTGCCCAACCATTCGATTGTATTGAATTCACCCTAAAAGGGATAGATTTGGCTGAAAACCTCCTTGCCTTGGAATACCGAACCTGTTCCCCATACGCCTCTTTAATCCAGTTTAAGCGCTCTACACCCCATGATCAGAGCAAGCTATTTGCACCCCAACCACCTGGCCGATTAGCTAGTGGCTCCAATTTAGACGTTAATGATGGACTCCCAATGGAAGACCATCAGCATTCCAGGTTATGCTCTACCCCTTCTAACCATGTAGATAGCCTTCCAAACAATGAGGCTCGGCAGACGGTGTCTCACCAAAGGGAAGTTAGACCCCTAGCAGAAGCAGGTACGAGCAGCGCCCCTTCCAACCTTAGCGAGTTGATGGGTGTGCATTCTTGCACGTCACAACATCCAAGCCCCATTACAGGCCCCTAATAGTCATTGTCTTCCCAATTCAAATGCTGCCCCTAGCCCAGGTTCCCATCGACAGCTTAGGGTAATATCATAAAATGTGGTTGGGTTAAATAGCAAAATGTCACTCCCTCACTGGAATGATTTAATTGACGGATACAACATTTGCATTTTCCAGGAGACTTGGAGTTTGGTTCCTTTATTTAAATCAGGTTTTGTGTGCTTCTGCTCACCAGCAACGACAATAGGGAGAGGTCGACCGGCAGGTGGATTGATTATCTGGGCGAGCATAGCCCTGGGATGCAGGATCACCCTCCATCCAAGCTCTACCCCGGATATCCTGGGGTCAGCATCATGGGACCCAGGGGGGGGGGGGGACCCCATTGACCTGTTGAATGTTTATGTGAGGGGGACTAAAGGGGGGTAGACCCTCACCTACCATCAACCCTATTGGAAGAGAGCTTAGTTAAATGTTGACCACATTCTAGAGTAATAGTAGCAAGCGACCTTAATAGTACCTTTGAACCACTTGACAATGAAGATCCGCTAGGCACTGAGGATGGCGACATTGAATGGGCTGTCCCCTCCTTAAATCTATCCCCTGTTAAAAGATGGACGAAGACGGTGCTCCAACTTAACGCCCTTAATGTCGAGTTTGGCCTGAGGGCAGTAAATGGCAGAACTGCCTCGGACAGGCAGGGCGCAAACACATACAACAGAGTTAGCTGCCCGTCTGGCATTGATTACATTCTCCTCGATTTGAGGCTTTGGGGAAACTTGATGGATATGAGCGTGGGTACCCCTACAGAGAGTGACCATAATCCCCTCTGTTTAAGCATGAACCCTTTGTGGGAAGCCCTCTACCACCTCGAGAGCAACTCACCTTTGATCCACACTAGGGAGATTGTTCCCTTGAATAATAACAGATCCTTAAAATGGTGAAAGGTGGCTCTGCAAGAAAATAAGATCACAGGCATACGGTATGACCTGGCAGTAGGTACACTTGAGCTCCAATCTGTGGTCGCTAGCGAAAGTGGGCTGGCCGATGTAGCTCTGGTTCATTCCCGTACTTTCGGCCGACTTAATGTATACTTTTTAGCTCCTAGGTCGGACCGCAAGTCCAGCATGTCAACAAGAGGGGCTCACTCATGGTACACCAAAGATTGTAGGCACGAGCGATCCCTCTTAGCTGCAGCAATTAAAGATAAGTGCCCCATGACCAGAACTGCCAGGAAGCGCTATAAGGCCACTTTGCATTCAGCAAAGTTAGCATGGGATGAATCCCGCTGGCAGCAACTTAAGGAAGCAAGTGCAGCTAAGGACGCCAAGTTATTTTGGTCCCTAGCTACCTGGGGGTAGTAAATCAGGAGCACACTCACCTCCTAATTATATTACGGGCAGTAGCGGTCGGTGGTGGGAGTTCTGCCGGGCGCTGACGTGGGGCGGGGGAGAGGCAGGGTAGTAAACTACGGATTACGGCCGATTACAGGTAAGTACACACATAAATAAATAAAACGAATTTCGTTGCGCGCGCTGCATCGCATTTGGCGATGCAGCGCGAGAAACGAAATTCGTTTTATTTATTTATATGTGTACTTACCTGTAATCGGCCGTAATCCGTAGTATACTACCCCCCACCCTGCCCCTCCCCCGCCCCACGTCAGCGCCCGGCAGAACTCCCACCACCGACCGCTACTGATTACGGGCCAGGAATGGTACAACCACTTTTGGAAGCTCTACTCAACCTGTGAGGACACGCCCCCAGTGGAGTTTGCTGAATTTTGTGGGCATCCCTCGGATGACAAACATTTTACCCTGGGTGAAATTGAGGCCACAATAGGCAGAGTAGTGCCGTCTAAAGCAGCAGGACCAGACGGCATTCCGGGAGACTTACTCTTAGCCGATATTCCAAGCTGGGCCCGCTATATTCTTCTTTTGGCAAATGCAATAGCCAATGGCGCCCCAGTCCCTGGGTCTTGGAAAGGAGCAGAGGTGGTGCGGATCTACAAAAAAGGAGCTAGAGATGATCCCTCAAACTATAGGCCCATAAGCCTGATCGATGCCCTGCAGACGGTCTTCAGCAGAGTTCTGCTGCAGAGGATCCAGTCAAGGACAGACGATAACGCCATTCTATCTCAGTATCAGGCTGGCTTTAGGGCAAGGACGGGGACCATCGATCAGGCATTTTGGCTCCTACTCATCTATTGGAAAGTGGTGGTGATTGGCAAGGGCAGTCTTTACCTAGAATTCATGGACTTGAAGACTGCCTTTGACTTAGTCCCCAGGAGAAAACTATGGTTGACACCCAAGACATTGGCATCCCCTCATTTATTCTTAATCTGGTAGTTAGGTTACATGAAGAGAACTACGCACAGATTAGGTGGGGGGCGCAAGGACAACTGACCGATCGCATTCCTGTCAGCAGGGGAGTTCGACAGTGTTGCGTTTTGGCTGCCACTCTATTCTCCCTTTATATGAATAGAGTGGTCAGCTTCCTGCAAGAAGATCCAGCAGGTGCACCAATCTTGGTGGGTGATAAGGTACCAACCCTTTTGTTCGCAGATGACAACCTGCTGGTGTCAAAGACCCCGGCGGGGTTGCAGCGGTTACTTGATAGGTGCCAACTTTTCTGCGACAATACAGGTCTGGTTATTAACACCTCAAAAACCAAATTCATGGCCTTTAACCACCATAAGTCCTATAATGGCAGCCCCTTGCTAGGTGGGACTCCCTTGGAAAGAGTTAGCACTTTTGACTACCTTGGTGTCTGACTCTCAGATAAAATGTCATGGAAGCCCCACCTAACAAAGATGCTGATGGGTCACAAGTGGGTAGCGGGATCTCTTGGGAAGGAACATCGTTATTCACATAGTAGACCGGTAGCTCCAGCCCTCCAGGTCTACGACGCAAAAGTAGTTAGTACAGCACTGTACGGAGCAGAGTTGTGGGGATTCGATAAGGCCCACGACATCTGCAGGTCTGAGCATGAATTCCTAAGGGATTTAGTGATGCTACCTCAAAACATTCCCCTCACTCCCATTATGCTTGACATGGGTAGGCGATCCATGGGTGATATAGCAAGGCTCTGCCCGCTGCTCTTTTGGGCCCGTATTAGGCGGACCCCAGAGCTTCCATCTTATATGGAAGCCCTATCTGAGGTTATTCGGATTGACACAAGCAGCAAAGTAGCCTGGATCTCAAACGTTAGGAAATTGATGTCAGCATTAGGGCTTGAAGCGAACTGGGATAAGCAGAACCCACCTAGGAAAGAAGAGCTTAAACGTCTCTACTGGGAATGGGTAGAACAAGAATCCAGCAAACCAAACTTGGGGAGACTAACCGCAGAATTTTATCTTCATAAACAGACCAGACAGTTAGAGCCCTTTTTAGATATAATCCAGGTCCCTCGGGACAGGATGTTATACATCCATTTTAAGTTTGGCACACTCCCTGTCTGTGAGACAACAGCTAATTGGCATTCGTGCAACCCAACACCAAAGGACTGCCAATGCTGTAGGGCCCCGGTAGAAGGTAGAAAGTATTGCCCATGTCATGTTTGTCTGCCAGGCATACACCATGCCGAGGATGAAATGGTTAAAACCAATCTGCCGGCAGCTGGGCACACAGAACTACCGGGTTGCCCTGCGCATCCTTAGATCAGATCCGATCCAAGACCACTCTTTGCCTGCAGCGTGGCCAATTTCCTAAGCCAAGCATGGCTCATCAGACGAAAGATCCAGACAGGAACACTACAGCACTCAGTAGTGTGAGGATTACACGCAGCTGCTGTAGGGCTCATAGGCTGGCAATCTATGTTTTATATATATATACTATGCACGTGCACTTTATTGCTTTTAGTCTCTCCATGATGTTGCCCCGAGGAGAGTTGGATATTTTAACTAGGCCTGCCGGGGAGTGTAAATTGGGTTCAACAGTAGATGAACTATATTAGGACGCATTGTAACACTCCTCCCTCCTCATTTATAATGTGTTCAATGTATGTTCTTATCGTACCCTGTTGTATTACCTGCTTTATGGCTGATCTGTCGAACTGCATATTGTGCTTTGGTCGCAGTCAGGTACTAGGACGGATCATTCATATATACTTATCTCTAATATGCTGCTGTATGAATTGTTTACTTTTATCTTTTTTATTTAAAATGGTGTTTCTATAGCTTTTATGACATGAGCTGTCAAAATAAAGCTTATACAACCAACCTAATACGTTTTTATATAAGATACACATGTAAGGGATTTCAGGCATCCCTCTTCATCCATTGATCTGTTGAGTCATTCACATTTTTCACCTACCGCTGTTGCATAAAGCATGGGACAATGGACAAACCCACTTCGGCCATTGGCTAACTTCAGTGTGAGTGATGGAATTATGCTCTTTCGCAAGGAGCCCATCACATACAAATAATTCCCTTCAGAGGCTGTGACTACTATGGCAAAGTGTGCTTTTTGACGCCAAAAAATATCCCCAAAATATTTTTGCTTGTAGACAATTTTTGTTATAAATTGCAGAGGTCGCTGAAACTTCCCTAAGTTTTTTACAAAAACCATGACAGAACAAAACAAGCCTAGACAAATTCAAAAGCTTTGCAGCCAACACCAGACCTTTCTGCCTTGCCAGTGTTTGTCTGACTTTGCACCCAGATTCTAGTGCAGCATATCTTTTCAAGTCAGACAATAAAACATTATTTTCCTCCTCCTAAAAAACATCCAAAGAATACCTAATACTTAAAGCTTCACGTTCATATTGCAAAATTCCTTTCTCTATCTTTGATGACACGTACTCTAGGTTTATCATGTTTTCTTAAATACCGAACTCTCTGCTTAATTATCATCATTAACAATTAATTCGACGCTCATTGCTAAATATATAAGTAGTTATCGAGGGGGGCAACACAATTTAAAACAAATTCTGAATGATTTTAATCTGTAAAACTGACTATTTGGTCATCAAATTAAAGACTTTAATAACTAGATATTCAAAGTGAGCTGTAAAACAAGCATTTTCATATATGAAAACAGTGAATGAAATGTTTATGACTTTACTGGTACTGGTTCAAACCCCCGAGATTTGCTAATAGAGTTAATATCACAAACGTTAATATTTGGTCTATTTTTGACATTAGCTAGTGGACATTAACTATGAAACACGGTAGAATGAGTGGCAGCTAATAACGTTTTTACAAAATGCAGTTTGGGGAAATAACGACAAAAAAGCCAACAACTTTCATCGTCAACCCTTTCAAATTTTGATTTGGTTTTGATCTATTTGTGTCCTTAGCAAGTGGGTATTGGCTGTGTGATGTAAAATGAAGTACAATTAGTTGTTTTTGGTAAAATAAATGCAACATAATACATTTTTTAGTCTGCAAAAGAACAATTTTCGTCATTTTCCTGCCTTAAAAATTGGATATTCACCATCGAGTGTGAAACAGCTAGTTTCTGTCAATTTATGCAATAAGAGACCGCTTTTATACAGCAAATGAATAGGGCTGGTGGAGACAGAAAACACCAAAATGTCAAGCACTGTTAATTTTCCTATTGTGTGGTGAGGACATTGATCCGTCTCCTGGGGAACAGAGTTATAACTTGGCCCAGTAGGGTGGACGAAACTCTGGAATGGGCACTGGAAATTTCTACTCAGGGTGCATGTTCTCACCCAGTTTAGTGCCTTGCTGGACCCTGTAAGCCTAAGTGGAGCAGATCTGTACTTTAGTGTATATAATGTGTGTACAGCAAAAGCACCACACACCTTCAGTAAGCACTACAGTCCTACACTATGAACACCCACTCACATTATATGGCCTACCATCGGTCAGCACCAATCCCTGAACATTCCCTTCTGCAACAGGCTACCTGTGCTTTGATACCGGGTTGCGCAAGGAGCTAGCCTCCCACACTCACGTGTGCATACATGTTCATGTATAACCAGTCCAGAGCCTTGTACTTTAGCTGTGAAGCAGTGGTCTTATCTTAAAAAGGCATACACTGGTGGTTAACACACTGAGTCCTATGTCCGTGAATTCACTGGGAACGACACTCAGGATTCAAGACTCACTCACAGCAAATGTTAACAAAATGAGTAGTCAAAAGAGAAAAATCCTTGGGGGATAAAAGGGCGGACCAATTTGCTACAAATGATTACTGTGGATTTGAAACCTTTTGGTCAAAAAATGGCATAAACCAACTAACCAAAAATGCATTTTAAGGAACAATTCACAATAATGGGTTAGTGTAAGTGAGTGGGGCGACATACCTCTTTTAAATGTGTTGTTGCACTTACAATGCACAATGCAAACTAGAGAAGAGGTGTGTGCAAGCTCGTCTAATGAGCTCGACTTCCATGAGTCACATTGGTAGCTAGATGTAGTCTGCTCTTGTAATTAGGCTCCCTCTAATTCACCAAATGGAGTGTGTCTTCTTGTCTTTGTTTTTTTTATTGGAATGGCCTGTACATTGTCAATGAATTGAAATAGATCCAGGTTATTTGATGACCTGAAATTCTGTACCACACAGTTCATGTTCGTACATGGGCATGCATTGATGGCAGGGGACATCCTGTCACTTTCTGCCTTGTTCTGCACCTGCCCTGTACCAACCAGGAATTGCGTCTTGGAATGGGATGCTGCATTCACACAGGTGAGCTACTCAGAGGTAGCTGGAGAGCTAAATTACCTCATGAGCTACTGGTTGGAGACCCCTTAGTGAGACGTAACCCCTGCCAGACCGCTGAGAGACACACAGCACAGCTTTAGCCCCAGGTCAATAATGAAATAAAAACAAATGCTAACCTCCAGCATCACATTTTATACTACCAGATTCAGCTGATAAATGTGCATGCAGCAAATCTACTTTTCTCCCCCTCTGCGCTATGACAGAGGGGCGAATGTCGCTTTGTCAGCAAAACTGTTTTCTGTACTTACTTAAGAAATGGACATTGTTAGGAATGGGGGTCTTTGGTTGGCACCTTTGTCCAAGTAGGGACCCTTCTTCCTAGTCAGGGTAAGGGGGATGCACTTCTAAAATAACACCTGCTCACCCCCTTGGTAGCTTGCCACAAGCAGACAGGCTTATCTCAGAGGCAGTGTGTAAAGCATTTGTGCATGCATACAGTAACACAGTGAAAACACTACAAATGGACACCACACCAGTTTAGAAAAATAAGCAATTCTTTATCGAAACCAAACAAGACCAAAAACAACAAAACCTCACAATACAGTTCTGAAAAGTATGCAGTTTGCAAAAAAACCTTCAAATTGTAGAAATATCCACAAAACATGGTTCTTCCGAGTCGGTAGCTCCGTCCGGGGCTACTGCGATGCTGAAAACAACAGAGTCCAACAGTTCCAGCCAACCACGTCAGTACGGTCTAGCTAAAGCGTTGACAGACTCGTGAACAGTACCTTTCTCGTTGCGGCCAACACGTTGGTGAGAGTCGGTTGGGGCTACCGTCGCGGTTGTGTTGCAAAATTGGGGGCGGTGCGGAGTGCGGTGCCCACAGGACGTGGTGCAAGCAACGGCTCGGTGATGATCGTCCAGACGGTGTCGGTGAGACCAAGGATGCGGTGCGAATTGCGGCGGGGCCTTCTGCGGTGCCTTCACGACATGTAAACGTGCGACGGACTCAGTGACAGAGTCAGATTCTCCTTTCTTCTGGTGCGATGAAACCAGCAGTTCCAGAGACGGTACCCAGAAGGATGGTGAGGTTTTTGCTGTTCCTGAGACCTGTTGAACAGGGGCAAGCTCCACTTCAAGCCCTTGGAGACACTTTACAAGCAGGATACACACACAGTTCTCTCCTTGACAGGAAACAGCCACTGCAGGCCAACCCCAGACAGCACACAGCAAAGGGGCAGTACTTCTCCTTCAGCTTTCCCAGCTCTCCTCCTTGGCAGAGGTTCCTCTTGAATTCCAGAAGTAGTCTAAAAGTCTGTGCCCCACTTTTTATAGCACAGATTCATTTGTTCTCTGGTGGCAGAGAACCTCCTTGCCCAGTCAAAACCAGTTCTGTCCTCTCTGGTGCAGCTTCCTGGCAGGAGGTGGAGACAGCATTGTCCCAAGCAGACCAGGCCCATTCAGGTGTGAAAGAAATCTCCCCCCTACTCTGAATGCAGCCCAGGTCTATTCAGCCCAGCCCTGACTCACCCTGGAAAGGCAGGACACACCTCAACCCCCCAAGTGGCTGTCTGAACAGAATGCACACCCCAGCCCCTGTCACTCCAAAGCCAGACAGTCAATACACAAACCTAGCAGAGGAAAAGAGGATGGCTAAGCAAGAAATACCTACTTTCTAAAAGTGGTATTTTCAAACGCACAATATAAAAATCATCTTTCCTAAAAGATGCATTTTTATAGTCTGAGTTCAGGCATAATAAACTCCATCTCTCCATCTTGTCCCAATGGGAAGTTATATTTATAAGATGTTATAAATAAACTCCATTCTATCCTATGGGACAGATAGCCCTTCAAGAGTGAAAAACGAAATACACTATATTCCATCATCAGGACATGTCACTCACACACCTCAGTACATGTCCTGCCTTTCACATACATGGCACCCTGCCAATGGGGCTACCTTGGGCCTACCTTAGGGGTGTCTTACAAGTAAGAAAAGGGAAAGTTAGGGCCTGGCAAGTGGGTGCACTTGCCACACCCACTTGCCAGGCCGACATGGCAGTACCAAACTGCGAACAGACACTGCAGTGGCAGGCCTGAGTTACATTTACAGGCTGCTCATGTGGGTGGCACAATCAGTGCTGCAGGCCCACTAGCAGCATTTTATTTACAGGCCCTGGGCACACACAGTGCCTGTTCTAGGTACTCACCAGTAAGTCAAATATGCCAATCATGGAATCACCAATCCATAAATACAATTTACAGGGAGAGCATATTCACTTCAGCACTGATCAACAGTGGTAAAGTGCCCAGAGTCATAAAACCAACAAAACAGGGACCAAAACAGGAGGCTTAAAAGCAAAAAGTCTGGGGATAAACTCACTGGAAAAGCCAGGTCTAAGAGACATTCATTGAAGGGTGGTGTTCAGATCAGACTATAGAAAAAAAATGAAAAAGATGGAGCAGAATGTTTCTTTTGATTAAAATCAACACTACCAAATAGTTTAAAAAGCATACCAAATGGTCCAAAGAAAAAATGTATCCAACATGTTGAACTTTGCCCTATTTGCAGTTTTGAGCCAAATACAGTTATCTGCGAAAATAAACTACAATTGGTGATGGATGGGCTGAAACATACTAACCTACAAAAACATTCTTTTTAGGTCTGCTTTAACAGGGCAACATTCACCAACTTTATGTGATCAACAGAAAGAGCTTTCAGAAGTACCACTGAAAGAGGGAGGACACATGCTCCACCCAAATGGGATTTCCAAGAGGACAGTATTTGATCGTGCAGAAGTTGTGTGCTTACACATATTGTGGGACAGCTTTTGTTCAATACAGCACACAGATTTGGTTAAGGTGGCAAGCCAATGATCAAGGCTTAGAAGTGTTTTTTTTTTGCACTGTGTTACATGCTGGGGACTGGTATTTTGCTACATGAAGTCTCAGATTACTGCAGTAGGCAAGGTTTTTGACGTCATTCTCTCTGAAAAACCCTGGCGGTAGAAGACTATCACTGTGAGAACCCGAGCCACTTTAAGAGGGGTTGTATATTGTTTTGCCATCTGTAATTTGAGCATATTTGCAGTTTTTTTTTTAACTGGTACCCTGATGTTTGCCAGTTTAGGCTCAATTCAGTAGATATGTGCTGGTTATGGTGACACGTCAACAGTTCAGGCTATAGACTTTGTTGGTTCATTGGGAAACGTTATGTCAGATTCCATGGATGTGATCTGGATATTATGAAGTTATGACTAAGCCAGTAGGCCTTACGCACATATTGTGAAAAGCATGTGTTAAAGGCAAAAGTCGTGTAAAGGTGGATTAACACACTGTGGTAAAAAAAAAGAATATATATGCCTGTAGTATAGGTACGTGTTGTTTTACATGAAAGGCTCAGTTTAGAGGCTTCATACTTTTATTTATCACACTTCCTTACTCACGTAAACGCTCATTATTTTAATAGACGACTGACTCAACTAGAGTGAAAGGGGATAATTCAGCGTTATCTTGGATATAGGTCTGAATCTTCTAAATTGTTTCCTCAAAAAACAAAAGCAGGATTTGGCAAGGAAAGTGATGGAGCATTCTTCATTGCTTCCAGTTCCGTCACTATATGGAAGTTTGATGGAAGCCTGACTGACTTCATTTGTAGCATTATTTGCACTCTGAGATGTCTTAGTGTGACTATTGAGCCTCATCTTTTCATGAGGTTCAGGTCAGTCCCAAAAACGTTGTTACGTTTGCGGCAGGAAGAAATTCAAGGCTACCAATAAAGCTAAAAATCAAAAATGGCAATTATTTTGTCTGACAACGTACAACTTTTTTCTTTTTCTAGTCCTTAACATATAGACATTTTTTGTGAGAAATAGAATCTAGCGCAAGCATTGCACATTTCCAAGGCTTATAATAAGCTTAATTTTTGGTGTAATTAAATATTTTCCTTAGTTTTACTATGATAATTTTCATGCTGATCACTCAAATGTTTAAACACTTTGTTTTGGCCTAGTAAGAAGTGTTTTACGAGCTACAGCATGAGCCTATTATTATTATTATAGTAATGTAACAAACATTTCCAGGATAGAATCTGGTGCAATTAATACACTTATCAGCGACTTAAATTACATTACTACTGCTTTGAGAGAGAGAAGTCCATGAGGTTTTATTAAAATTAATGTTTTTGCTTACTGAATTAATGAGTTTTTATTATATCTACATTGGATTTGAATGACTTGATTACTTCTATTAAAGTTATCTGTTGATCGTTCCATAATCTAATGAGTTTGTTCTTTCAGGTACAATAAATGAACAAACGATTTGGACAAAATATTTTTCCAAGTTTCTACTGAATGTTATATCCCCAACACGTGGGGAACGTCCCCAATCTGCACTCTGGTGTGATTCAAATATTCAAAAAAGTAATCAGTGTAATTCCAAACAATTTCTTCTTTATTTTCTTTTCATTTCAGTTTGAAGTATCCAACTTCTGTTGTTTTCAAATATAACAATGTTTCATAACACGAATATGCCCAATGCATTTCGGGCTGTGCCCTTCATCAGGGGTTAGGTCCTACAAACATAGAAGAAACTTTCTTCAGTATGAATCCATGATAATTGTCTCTCTTGTAAAAGCATCCATGCAATTAACTATGAGGTGCAATCAAATATCACTGCATGATTAAAATGACATCTGAGAAGTTGGCTTACTAAAGTTCCCAGTAAATATACTAATGCAGATGTACTCATTGTGACCAAAGAATCAAAATGCAAAGGGTCTGGCTTAAACGATAAACTGTGTTCTTCCTTGAGGAAAAAATCATGATAATTAATTGCATTATGGCGAAGGTGAAACAGTACACTGCGTACATCAGCATGCAGAGTCGAGACTTCGTTAGAGTAAGATTTCTAGTTACAAACCCAGTGCTCGGTTTGGTGTTCTGTGAACACAAAGAGTGTCGTGGCCAATACCCGACGACTCATACCTGACATAAATTTAAGGCAAAACAGTGCACTACGAAAAACTAGCATGCAAAGTTGCATCTTCGTTAGTGTGAAATTTCTGGTTGCGAACCAAATGCACTAATTACCAATCTGTGAACACGAAAAAGTGTCATGCCCAGGACCCAGCGATTCATGCACGCTTAAATGACAACCCCTCCGTTAACATACCTCATCAGTATGAGAGTATACCAAATAAACCTCTGTCCCGTGTAGATATCCCGGTGTGTTAACAACTGCTTCTGTGGTTAATCTCGGCGTGTCAATCAAGGTGAACCGATGTGGCGAGTCGCGTAGTCAGTATCCCATAAAGTGACTGCGAACCTTGATCCGGGTTAAATTCCCGTGATTTACCCAGAAGTGAAAACAGAAATCATCATCAACTTTATTTCGCACCTCAAAGATGCATAAAGTACACATAATAAAAAGAATTTCATTACATTTGATAAACCAATCGTGAGACAAATGCAATGCGGATTACAAACGGAATAAAACAGCAGCGATCGTGAATTAAAAAACAAGTGCAATCAATTAAAATGATAATCTTTAAGATTCGATAGATAATATAGTAAAAACCTTGCGAGTTCTCAATGTGGCTAAAAAACAGGAAGCAAGTACATAGCAAACCAGTGGGGTTTCTAATTGGTAAAATAACGAAAGGGCTAAGACTGGATTACGCAAGGAGAATTTCTTTGAAAGTGGGATAATAAAAATCTTCCCCTCTGCTTTATACAAAGGGCAGAAGAATAGGAAGTGTGAAGTTGATTGGGTCGCCTTATTGTTACATGGGCAGGGCGGTAAGTGACTTATAGAAAATAAATTGAATGGATGGCCCAACATTAACGGAATAAAATTCAATCGAAATCTGGTCAGGATAAAATGATGCTGGTTGTTCTCGACAAACCCTAAATACGAAAGAGAATGTTTGGGCATCTGCAGTATACTTTAAAAAAACTTCACAGATTGTTTCTCTCTATGGCTATCCCACCTGTCACGAGTAACTTTCGTTAAATAAATGTCCTTCAATCTAGATTTAGGAAAATGTTCACAAAGGGTAGGAGTGTCATATAGGAAAGCAAGACCCAATGAAGTTAAGGTTTGCCTAACATACGAAAGCCATGGGATTTTGTGGACATGAGCCATGTTCAGGATATCTTTTAAGATTTTCTGGTGCAAACCCACTGTGCCCCTTTTCCATACTGATAGCCAGAGAGTGGGGCTAATTTAATGGCCTCGGTAATAAATGGCATACTGAGTTCAGTGTGTGCAACAAAGTTATTATATGATTGTGGGACTGACAGCAATCTTTTGATAAATGTATCTTCTAAATCTTGGAGTACTGTCACGTCTGTTATCCCCCGGATTGCTGCCCCATATGTGGCCGTTGGTAATGTTTTAGCCAGATAGATTTTAGACATTTCTAAAATTGGCTTACAGCTCAATGTTTTAGAAAATCTGAATATCGCAGCGATACTTTGGACCATTAAGTTTGCTCTATTTTGCAACATCTCCTTCCAGTTTTGTTTAAAATCAAAAACAATACCTAAATAATTAAAATGTTGTACTTGCTCAATTTTACTCCCCTCTCGATGGTAACTCATCGTCTTCTTTTTAACACCACCTGTTGCCATAATATAGGATTTGGCTTTATTTACGTGTAGGTCCAGATCGAGCATGAATGCTGGGTAGTGTGTGATAAGATTTTGAAGTGCTAGAAGGGTCCTTGCCAATACACCTGCGTCGTCCGCATATAAAAGGATAGGGAGGGGGGACGTCAAGACTATTGGAGTATCTTTTGCGATGTTGATCAGGGCATCATTTAATTTGTTAGTATATAGAGCAAACAAGAAAGGAGCCAAAACACATCCTTGTCTGACGCCCCTTTCAATTTTGAATAAATTTGTACATTCGCCTAAGCTCTCATAGCGCACTATGGCAGTGGCATCCCTATAAAGCTCTCTTAAAAATTTTATAATGGCGTCGTCCACTCCCATATCCTTTAAAATAAACCAAAGTTTGTTATGTGCCACGCAATAGAAAGCCTTTGACAAGTCCATGAAAGCCATGTACATTTGGGCCTTTTTTACTGTGGTGTACTTTCCTAAAATCAGTGTTAAATTGAGACACTGGTCTATAGTGCCCCGACCCTGTCTGAACTCGTACTGCACTTCCGTGAGGATTTTCTTTTCCCCTGCCCAAGCTTCCAATTTATTTAACAGTAACATGCCCATAAGTTTAGCTGTGCTATCAAGCAAAAAAATGGGGCGATAGTTGGCAGGCATAGAAGCGTTCCCTTTTTTAGGTCTCGCCCTGAAAGCCAGCGCTTCAGCGCTGGCTCTGGAGGAGACATTTTGTAGTGTGTGCTTGCAGAAATGCGACCACAACTTTTGGCTGGCCTAGAGCATGCGAGAACGCGCGCAGTAACGCGCATTCCTCGCATGCTCCATCTGGCTTTCTCCTCCCCCTCCCCCACCACAGAGCGCGTCTCGGGCCGCGCGGCGTGTCACTTTCACGGCCGCGCGTCACTTGCTCTCCCGCTCCTCCCCACTCCCCCACCACATAGCGCGTCTCGCACGGCCGCGCGGCCAATGCTTGTTATACAATGCAGACAGGGCTGTCTGAGTGCTTTACAGAGTACACGTTGTTATACTGTTACAGTAGTGAGATTACAGAAATATAAATTGCGAGGAAGTGTTTTCTACAGCTACCAAGACTGAAAGCAAACATATGCAATTACAGTATTACAAATTATGCATAAGTAAACACAGTGAATAAGTGACATCATAGGGGGGGCGTTCCCCAATCAGCCAATAGAGTAGAGGAAGAGCGGCTGTTTACCACATCAGGGAATTAAATTAGATTAAGCATGGTGTCACACACACACACACGTACTCAGTCACAAAGTGACTGACGTGCACCCAGACTCACAAAGATAGTCACCGAAACACTGCAACGCTGTCACTCACACTCAATCACCAATGTTCACTAACTTGCGACCACAGGCACGCATTTCCAAACACACAGAACCACAGTCGGATTTCCAGCAACCTCAGACACTCTGTCACATATAATATTATCCAGATTCCACTGACACACTCAAACACATACACTTCCACACACCCATTCATAGTCGCATGGACACTTGCACACACTCCCCCTCTCTCACACACCTACATATCTCTCAAGCCTGGTGTCCAGATTCCCTCGTGACACACAGAAGCACGGTACTTACACACTCTCGTAGGCTCTAGGTCCGAGTCGGCGAATCAAAACAGCCAGCCACATTGTTGTTGGTTTAAGAAGGGGTCCGATGTCCTCTTTCCCCATTACTTTATTCTGGAAAACCGTTATTTGCGTAGCAGTGGCCAAGCATAGCATGGTTCATTCCATAGCATCAAGCATCAATTAAAAACAATAATGAATCCATGCAGTTAGCCCGCGTCTCCTTTAGCACAAGCATAATCACCTGTAGACCTCCATTTTAGGGAACGATTGTGTACAGCCGCCTGACAGGACGCAGGTTCCCCCCCCCCTCCCCACATCCCTTCCCCCCCAGGTACCGCACGGTCCTTCCTTCCCTAACATATATGATGCACAATCACAGATGCAGGTTCTTTTCCAGTCTCACATGCCCTCTGTCTCTCCAGCACACTCGCATGCACGCACATTTATGAGTGTGAATCCTCCCTTCCCCACATTAACAGAGAAATCCACACCGCTAAATCTCACTGATGGGGTGGGAAGTGGTTGTTTCAAGGTGTTGCTTGTCTTTGAAGTTTGGGCACGCATACAAACAAGTACTCCTTTCATTGCCATTCCACGCCGGAAATCGCCACAGACTTACGCCATCCCCTTCCGGGATGGGAAGGGGAAAGAATCACCACCAGATTTGGTGGGGGTCGGAGGGGAAGAGCAGCTCCACTGTAATTTTTGCTCATACGGAGAATAAAAAGTACAGTTGCTGTATGTGTGGAGTTATCATGCATAGATAACTCTGCACATGTGAATAGGAGCCTTAAAAAAAGTCGTGACATTCCCAAAAGTATGCCTCAAAATCTATTCCTGGCGCAGCTTTCCAGGGGGTACTTCTGGGAATATTTGTGAATTGATAAAAACAGTAAAATACGCTCCGCCTGTGCTTTCTCTTTTCCTTTTTTGGTGTTTAAAACTCCGCTGCTTATTCCTCTGTCACACACATGTCGAGTCCCGTGAAATAAACTGGCCTTTCTGTTAGAGGACTCGGCGTTGCTGAGCCTGAGACAGGCCTGTGGTATTTAAGGCACATTATACCGGTGAGCCTCATGTAAACACCCAGCTTGGGTGAATTGATTCGCCCTGCTTAGCCTGCATTTCAGCAACATAATATTTGTTTCCTGCACTCTGAAAATGACAAGTACCCATTATATCAGGAACCTGCGCACTGGCTTGAAAACCACGGAGCTGCTGCTTTTTCATACGCTGCCATTGTCATTCAGAATTAGTGTAGCTTTGTTCGGCGGTAGGAAAAGCTATTGGTTTTGAAACAGCAGCTGACAAAACAGATTTTTCTCTGCCCTCCGCCCCACCCCCCTCCTTATCGGTGTGTTGATGAAGTCATTGCCGCGGGGGGCCCTGGGAAAGGGACTGCTTGCGTCTGAACTCCATTGTGTAACTGTGTAGGTTCCCTTTTATTGCTTATGATGTCTGTTGGTGCACCCTCTAGCAATAGTATAGGACCCTAATGCTCGCCGAGACTACGTAATTTGTGGTTACTAGTGTGTTTCGCAACAACTCTGGCAAAATACATGCAGGAAAGAGAAACAGGCAGTCCTGTTCAGAAGTTGCCTTTTGCCCTTCTAGTGATGGGAGAGGATTGTTTTGAATGTTTTCAAATTGCAGGATGGAATGGGGGCTCTGGTGATTGGAGGAAGTGCTTTGCAATGGGTGTGGGAAAAAGGAGGAAGAAGGAGGAGAAGTTTGCTAAAAACTGCAACAAAGCTAACAAGCATTGGCATAGCCAATAGGTCTCGCTTTTGGGACCTTATAAGTATTTAGTTATGCAGCACAATATCCTTGGTGCAACAACATCAACTGTTGCATGGCTAAACACTTATAAGGTCCCAAAGGCGAGACCTATTGGCTATGCCAATGCTTGTTATATATCAGGATTATGACAGAATTTTTCCATGAAGGAAGGGGACCATTCTTTGCTATGGCATTAAAAACCACAGTTAAAAGGGGGGACCAAAAAGTGATATCTGTAAGAAAGATGTCCATAGGGACCCCATCAGGCCCTGGTGCTTTCCTAGAAGGAGATTGTAACAGAGCAAGTTCGACTTCCTCAAGATCGAATGATAGGTAGATAAAGGCCTCTGTAGTGGGGCATGCATCTACACGAAGAATGACTCCTGTTTTTGGAAAAGTTTCCTGGAAATGCCTTACCCAAGTGTCTTCGTCAATGTGTACCTCTAAGGAGGGTCCACTACAATATTTCAAAAAAGGAGCATTAATTACCTTCCAAAAGGCGGTGCTATCTCAGAAGGCTGAGGCTTGCTTTAAATGATTCCAGGCTTCCAATTTAAGCTGCCTCAATCTGCTTTCTCTTACTCGTTTATAGATTTTCCTCAGCTCACAAACATGCTCTTTATCTCTGGGAGTTGTTTTGAGGGCCTTACGCAGGTTGGCAGAAGCCAGGGAGGAATTCGGATCGAACCACCTGTGCGGGGTACTATATCTAGCGTGTCGGGCGAATCAGCTGTAGTTTTAAATAGTTTATTAGCTTGCTAAACGCATCTGTTACCTGAACTTGATGTGCAGAAGGATCCAGGCAGGTGTTTATGTCCTCCTGGATTACCAAAAAGAAACTTGACAAAAGAGTGGCCACATCGACCTTGTCCCACTTTAAAGTGAAACCATTCTTTCTGGCAAGGGTTGGTTTTGATACTTTAGTACCATTGCGATTTTTTGAATCCTACCATAATAAGGCACAGGAAAGCATGGCATGGTCGCTATATCGAGTGAAATGTGTCTGAGGATTGGTTAACCTTAAACTAAGGATATCAGAAGAGATAATGTAGTCTATCGTGGATGAGTATTAAGCTCTGTAAAAAGTGGGGGGAAATTTCCCCATCTGTGGATCTAGTTCATTGAGTATTTTGAGTTGGCACTTCATTAAGATACTATTTAAAACATTCCCCTGAACATCGTGGTGAAAATGGGGGAATCGCACATAGATCCACAGAGTCCCGGGAACATGTCTTTATATTAAAATCGCCCAACCAGATAAGTTGTATAGCTTTAGGGTGGGACCCTGCTACGTCCTCTATTAGGTTATCTAAGAGCAGGGGTGACACCTCAGGGTTTTGAAAATTGTTATTGAAGTAGTTCACTAGTACTAAATCCCATATTTTGTTCCCTTTAATAACCAGGATATGAAAGTAAGGAGTATTTATAAATCTTAAAACCTTAAAAGCGACCACGTTAGAAATCAATGTAAGTAAACCTCCCTTGGGCCTGCCCCCTAAGGAGGGCAAGGCTGCAGATTTTATCCATTGATAAAAATAGGTGCGATCTCCCAGGTTTCTTGTATACTAATTATCTGAAAATCGGCCAGGGCAGTAAGCCACTCCTCGTTGTTCCGCTTGCTGTTATAGCCTGCTATGTACCATGAAAGGAGGGAGTAAACTAAGTTGTGTGGTCCCAAAGTATAGACATTCGTGACCTCAATGGAAGGGCCTAGAAGATGTGGGTCCACACAGCTCAGATATTCTGTTTCCCCCTGTGATGACCGTATAGCGCCGTTTGTCTCAACCCCTTCACTCAATATTTGAGATAACATCTGGGGGCTCGGATTTATAACCTCATGTCAGTCGCAAGAATCCAACCCTGAGAGTGGAGTGAACCTGTTAGATCTACCCAGATACATGTGGTTGTTCAGTGAAGGCCCGATAACATTTATGTCGGGATCTGCTGCTGTAACTAGGGCCTTTTTGTGGTGAATGATCTGCGCTTTGTAGAAAAAATCCAGGGGTGCCGGAAAGATCTTGGTTGCTAATTTAGGGGCCGATATGGGCTGAGAAAGTAAGTCGGTTACAAGCTGTGGACAATCAAAGTTTAATACAACACAATCATCCTCATATTTCTTTGGTGACAAAACCAACGCATGAAATTCTCTGCGCCTTTAACAAGTGGTTCTGAATTAGGTACCCTGGCCTGGTATAGTTGCATAACCAGTGCCACGCTTTGGCCATAAGCTGAACGGTGGATTCACTTTGGGAAGGAATAAGTACTGAGGCATTTACCAAAACAAGGACAAATGGACAGGCTGCGGGTGGCAGGTTAAGGGTTCGGTGCTTAAGTTCCCTATAGTTCTGCGTGGGTACGCTGAGAGTATGGTTAACGTGGTAAGTGTGAATATAAGTGATGATGCCAGGACCCTCCGTTGGCTTGTTGGGAACTAGTCTATTCTCAGGTAGAGGACCTGATAGTGTTTGGGGCGAAACGATCCCACCTGGCTGAGTAGTAGATGACGAGACAAGACCAGGGTTAACCTCCACTGGGAAACTACCAATATGAGGATGCGAAGTACAGACAATAGGGGGATCATTAGTAGTTAACAAGAGGTGGTTAGTAGAAGAGATTGGCTGAGAAGGAGCTCTGTTAAAGTTTAGTAACTGTTGGAGTTTCAGTTCGATGTTGTCCAAACGAAGCAGGATAGGTTTGAACATTTTAGATAATCTAGCGCAAATGTCCTCAGGAGGGGCTGATGTCCGTGACAGGTCAAAATTGTCCGCACCATGCTCTGCGCTGGTTTGAAATGGTTTTGATTTCTTTGGGTAAAACGGTAATCATGTCGGGATATGTAGTCCTATACAAATGATTGTTAGGAAGGAAATACATAAAATATGCATAATTGTATGTTTTTAAATGAAAAAATGTAAACAAATCCTTGATACCACAAGTGAAAGAACACTATATGAATGATGTGTCGAATGTGTTTCGAAGATGTTAGCAATAAAGTTTTATATAGAAAAAACCACAGAGAGCTTCGTTGGCTCGTATATACGGGATGTAAAAAAGCATATCACAAATCAGTATATCTAGGGTTTGCACAATACGATGATCGCCAGAGATTCCTAAATGATTCAACCTAGTGCTTATAAAATAAGTGTTGTTCTGATAGCAAAAAACTGTGTGTTATCAATAAAGTTTTTGGTAAAAAGAAAATCCTACCAGTGATGTATGCTAAACTGCTGATTTTCACCTGCGCACTAATAAAAATGCATATATTCTGGTGAAAAATGTATTATTCTAATGGAACATAACCCACAGGAATGTGTAACATTAAAGGGTAAACAAAAGATGCATGTTATCACAATAAATGTTCCCACCTTTTGACATGTATTTAAAAACATGTCTTGCCAACACTACCTTCGTAGTTGATCACTAGTGTTACATGAGTAAATATCACTTTATAAAAAACAACTCAAGTCCATTTGTTCATTTAACCCCATGGGGCTGACCGTGTCCAGTCTGTTAATCAAGTAAATTTCTTTCTGTAATAAAAATTTACTGTTGTCTCTGCCAACCTTAATTGGAATTTGCTCGTGGATTAGAAACCTAAGTTGGCTGATGCTGTGTTGATGGGTATTAAAGCACAAGTTACTAACTTGTGTAACGATATATCTGTAAGAGACAGTAGTTAGTGACAGATTCCTTACCTTAGAATATCCCCAGGCGTCAGGCTGGATCCGGAAAGTTTTTTGCGTAGCAGTACCCTTGCGCGTCGGTAGGCGGCGTCGTGCGGCTCCGCGTCCGTCGTCGGCGTTGTGATCGCCGGGATGACGTCGCGGGCAGTACTTAGACGCCGCCCCTGCGCGCTGGCGTCAGTTCTGTACACGACTTTCCGCGCCAGGAACGCAGAGCCATGCAAGAAGCTGACATAGGTGTCTGAAAAATACTAGGGCCCTGAAAGGGATGTCCTTAACCCTAGAAATCAGTTCGCAGAACGGGGAGGATGGGTGGGGCGGTAAGGAATCTGTCACTAACTACTGTCTCTTACAGATATATCGTTACACAAGTTAGTAACTTGTGCATCTGAAAGAGACACGTTAGTGACAGATTCCTTACCTTAGAATAGATACCCCAGCAATACCAACCCCGGTGGTGGGTCTGCGAACAAAGATCAGACAAGGAAGTCCTGGAGGACAGAACGGCCAAAGAAGCCGTCCCTCCGGACCTGACTGTCAAGGCAGTAATGCTTTGTAAACGTGTGCAGCGAGGCCCACGTAGCTGCCTGACAGATAACCGGCAGCGGAACACCGCGGCCCAAGGCCGTGGTAGCAGCCGTTGCCCTGGTGGAATGGGCACGCAGCCCAACAGGAGGCTCCTTTTAGCCAAAGAATAGCAGGTCTTGATGCACAAGGTAACCCAGCGGGAGATGGTCCTCTTGTGCACCGCCCGACCTTTTTGGCGCCCACGTAGCCAATAAAGAGCTGGTCATCCACCCGGAAGTGTTTTGTGCGGTCAATATAGAAGGAGAGCGCACGTTTTGGGTCCAGACGGTGGAGCCTCTCTTCCTCTCTGGAAGGATGCGGAGGCGGAAAGAAGGTGGGCAAAGTGATGGTCTGCCCAATGTGGAAAGCAGTAACCACCTTTGGCAAGAAGGACGGACGCGTCCGAAGAACAACCTTGTCTGGATGAACAGACAGAAAGGGAGGTTTGCAAGATAGAGCCTGGAGCTCACTCACCCGCCGAGCGGAGGTGATGGCCACCAGAAAGGCTGTCTTCAGAGTCAGAAGACGAAGAGGACAGTTATGTAGAGGCTCAAAGGGAGCGCACATTAAAAAGGTAAGAACCAAGTTTAAGTCCCACTGAGGCATCACAAACGGAACAGGAGGGAAGAGGTGAGTAATGCCTTTTAAGAACCTGTTAACAACAGGGGACTTGAAAAGGGAGGGCTGATCAGGGAGCCTGAGGAAGGCCGAGATAGCACAAAGATAACCCTTGATGGTACCCAGGGCAGAACCCTGTTGGGCCAGAGAGAGAAGGAACAGAAGGACCTCAGAAAGAGGGGCAGAAAGGGGATCCACAGCCTTTGCTGTGCACCATGCCACAAATTTGTTCCACCTGCAGGCGTATACCACCTTAGTGGAGGGACGCCTGGCTGCCAGAATCACATCACAAACTTCGGGAGGCAGAGTCGAAAGGAATCAACTGCCGCCGCTCAATCTCCACGCAAGCAGGTGTAGACTGGACAGGTTCGGGTGGAGGACCGTCCCCTGCTGCTGCGACAGAAGATCCTCCCGAAGAGGCAGACGGATCGGGGGATCTACGCTCATATTGAGTAGCTCGGGATACCAAACTCTTCGAGCCCAGTCCGGAGCCACAAGAATGACTTGGGCCCGGTCGTGCCGAATCTTCTTCAACACTCTGGGTAGAAGTGGTATAGGCGGAAAGGCGTACAATAGACCGCAACTCCACTCGTGACGAAAAGCGTCGCCGAGCGAGTGCCGCCTTGGAAATTCCAACGCGCAGAACTGATGACATTGCGCGTTCTCTTCGGTGGCGAATAGATCTAACCAAGGCTCTCCCCACTGTAGAAAGAGTCCTTGCGCCACTTCCGAGTGAAGACGCCATTCGTGATCCATCATGCACCTGCGGCTGGAGTTCGTCCGCCCTGGCGTTCAGGGAACCTGCCAGGTGTTGAACCACCAGGAACATGCCCTGGTGTTCCAGCCATGTCCAGAGGCGCAGAGCCTCCTGACAAAGGGTCCACGACCCCACCCCGCCTTGTTTGTTGCAGTACCACATGGCAGTGGTGTTGTCTGTGAACACCTGCACTACCTTCCCTTTGACAGAGGGAAGGAATGCCTTGAGTGCAAGTCGGATCGCCCGGAGCTCCAGAAGGTTGATATGGAGCCGGGACTCCGCCCGGAGACCAGAGGCCTCTGATCTCCGCCTCTCCCATGTGACCGCCCCATCCCAGAAGGGACGCGTCCGTCACAACTGTGTGCTCTGGCTGGGGAAGGGAGAGGGATCTGCCCATGACCCATTGCCGGTTCGAGAGCCACCACTGCAACTGTTTTGCAGTCCCCTCCGAGATCTGGACGTGATCGGACAGGTCGCCCTGGTGCTGCGCCCACTGGAACTTCAGGTCCCACTGCAGAGCCCGCATATGCCATCTGGCATGAGTGACCAGCAGGATGCAGGAGGCCATGAGGCCCAGCAGCCTCAGGGTCATCCGTACCGAAACCCAGGATAAGGGCTGAAAGATCGGAATCATAGCCTGAATATCCCGGACTCGCCGTTCGGGAGGATAGGCCCGAAACTGCGTCGTGTCCAGAACTGCTCCGATGAAAAGGAGCTGTGGAGAAGGAATCAGATGCGACTTTGGCACATTGATGGAGAACCCCAGCGAGTGCAGGAGTTCGGCCGTAGTCTGGAGGTGGGAGACAACTGCCTGGGACGAGCCCGCCTTCAGCAGCCAGTCGTCGAGGTAGGGGAAGACTGAAACCCCTGCCCGGCGCAGATGAGCTGCGACCACCGCCATCACTTTCGTGAACACCCGAGGGGCACTGGTAAGGCCAAAGGGAGCACGGTGAACTGAAAATGCTCGAGGCCTACCGTGAACCGAAGGTAACGCCGGTGGGCCGGCAGGGCGAGGATGTGGAAATAGGCGTCCTGCAAGTCCAACGCTACCAACCAGTCTCCGGGGTCGAGGGCAGTCAAGACCTGAGCTAGGGTGAGCATCTTGAACTTCTCCTTCCGGAGGAAGCGATTGGCGTTCCGGAGGTCCAAGATAGGACGCATGTCCTCCTTGTCCTTTTGGGCACCAGAAAGTAGTGGGAGTAGCAACCACGCCCTACTTCTGGGGTCGGAACATGCTCGATGGCCCTCTTGGCCAAGAGGGCCGTGACTTCCTTCTGTAGAAGCACCAAGTGATCCCCTGACATGCGGTGGAATTGAGGTGGCATGGCTGGGGGGTGGTCTCGAAGGGAGGGAGTAGCCCCTTCGGACAATGTCCAAGACCCACTTGTCCGAGGTGATGGGACGCCAGTGGTGAAGGTGATGGCGGACCCTGCCCCCGACTGGCGTGCTGTGCACCTGAAAGGAGGGACTAGGAGGGCTTGGAGGCCGCGGACGGGTTGGAGGTGGTGGCCTGACCCGCACGCTGGTTGCCCGAACCGCCACGGCGGTATCCACGTCCTCGGCCACGCGAAGGCGCTTGCTGCGCGGGCCGTTGGCCGGGCTGTGGACGTGACTGGGCGCCCCTTCCGTGGCCACGAAAGGGGCGAAAAGCAGACGTTTGCGTAGGGCGCACAACAGCAAGGCCCAGGGACTTAGCAGTAGCCCGTGAATCCTTGAAACGCTCCAGCGCATGGTCCGCCTTTGAACCAAAGAGACCGACTCCATCAAAGGGCATGTCCATGAGAGTATTCTGGACATCCCTGAAAAACCAGTGGTTCTCAGCCAGGCGTGGCGGCGCAGCGCCACCGTCGTTGCAAGCGATCTGCCCAGCGAGTCGGCGGTATCAAGGCCACAGCGGATGGTATACTTAGCCGCATCACGCCCTTCCGCAATAGCGCGGGTAAGCAGTGTCTGGACCTCCTCAGAACACTGCGGCAAAACATCAGCCACCGAATCCCACAGGGAGTGGGTGTATCGGCCCAAGAGGCAAGCGGTATTAACAGACCGCAAGCCAGCACTGGAGGAAGAGAAAGCCTTCTTCCCAAAGTGATCCAGGCGCTTGGATTCCCTATCCGGAGGGGCGGTAGGGAAGGCTGTTTGGGAGGCAGAGGCTTGGACAACCAAGCTCTCAGGGGTGGGGTGTTGGGAGAGAAACAGGGGGTCGCCCGGAGCCGGGCGATGGCGTCGGGCCACGTTCCTATCCACAGGAGCCCCTGTGGTGGGTTTGGACCAGGCACCCAAAGAACGTCAGTGAGTGCATCGTTGAACGGCAGCACAGGCTCCGAAGAGGAGGCCGCCGGCTGAAGCACTTCAGTCAGGAGGTTAGTCCTGACGGCCACTGTAGGCAACTGGAGATTTAAGGCTCCAGCAGCTCTCACGCAACACCGTTGCAAAATTAGCCCCCTCCTCCGTTGCCACGGGAGGAGACAGCATGCCAGAGTCGGGGGAGGTATCCAGCCCACTGGCATCCCCAAGTTCCTCAACCCAGTCCGGGTCAAACTCGCACTGTTGTGTGAGAGGGTCGTCAGACCCCTCCCAGCTCTCCTGGTCCTCCTCAGGTTGAAAAGATGGAGGAGGAGGGACATAAGGGACCCAAGGCCTCATCGGCGCCGGAACCGGCGTCGGGCGGCGCCGGTCCGGCTCCATGTCCGGACCCGGGGAGAACCGGGGAGCGACGCCGCCCGGAGCCCCGGACGGCGTCGGAAAGCGGCACCGGGGACATCGGCGTCGGCGGAGGCGTGGTTAGGTCAACCGGCGTCGATGGAGGTTGCGGCACCACCGGAACCGGGGTCGAGGCCGGGGCCGGAGCCGAGGCCGGGACGAAGGCTGGTGGGACAGGCGACGCCGGGACCGGAGTCGGCGGCGACGCCGGAGCAGCCCTATCTGGGCCCGCGGGGCCCGAAGGCGCACCGGAGGGACCTTGAGGCCCGAAGAGGCGGGCCATGGCCGACAGGAATTTCTGTACGCCGGCCGGAGTCGCCCCCGAACCCGGGAAGGACGGGTAATGCGGGGGCAACTCGACAGGCACGTCCGGGGCCGCGGGGCGGGGACGGTGCCGACAGGGACCTCAGCCGAGTCGCGCGACCGGCGAGGCGAAGTCTTAGAGCGATGACGCCGCTTAGACTTCTTGTGCTTCGACTTACCGGAGGAGCGCGAAGACTTGGATTCCGACGAGCGGCGGGGACTCCGCGTCCGGCCCCTCGACCTCTCCCGGGACCGGGGCTTGCTGCGGCGCGGAGCCGACTGCCGGACTTCAAGGAGCTTTCGAGACCGCTCTCGCAAAGCCTTCGGATGAAGTTTCCGGCAGTCAGGGCACGACTTCGTGTCGTGGCCTCGGCCGAGCAGAAGAGACACTTCGAGGTGGGGGTCCGTGATGGACATCATACGACCACATACCTCGCAGGGCTTAAAGCCGGGCATCCCTACGACACCTTAGGAGTCGTGAAGACTCGTTGAAGAGAACAGTGAAAAATTTCACAAAAGATAGTCAAAAAGTGACTAGGGCACTGCTCTTCCCGGATCTGCGCTTACTGGCGCGGAAAAAGAAGAACTGACGTCAGCGCGCAGGGGCGGCGTCTAAGTACTGCCCGCGACGTCATCCCGGCGATAACAACGCCGACGACGGACGCGGAGCCGCACGACGCCGCCTACCGACGCGCAAGGGTACTGCTACGCAAAAAACTTTCCGGATCCAGCCTGACGCCTGGGGATATTCTAAGGTAAGGAATCTGTCACTAACGTGTCTCTTTCAGATATGAACTGCTACGGTAGATTTTTGATTGTTCGTCCATGTTACTCTTGTGTTCCGTCAAACGTATCTTTATTTTTCTCTCTGTCTTTCCCACATATGCAAGTCCACATGGACATTTCAGCATATAAATGACATTACTGGAATCGCATGTTGCTGTTAATTTTAGTTTAATCTTTGTGCCTCGTGTTGGGTGTACCAGTATGTTACCTTTTATGATGGAGTTACAATTGCCACAATTCATGCACGGCAAAGTGCCACGATAACCTTTGGATTCTTGGCCTGGACTTTTATTTAGAAGTTGTCCTAAGTTCCTGGTGCGTAGATAAGCAGATCTAGGTTGTTTGTCAAACAAACCTTTGAAATCTTTCTCTGTTCTTAACATAGGCCAATATTTCAAAATAGCTTTTTTGATGCTGTAACTGTGCGTTGAAAATATGGATATGAAGGCCATTCGATTTTCATCATTGTTTTTACTTCTTTCCTGGGTAGTTAATAAGTCATCACGTGTTTTCATGTCAACTCTGTCAATAGCTTCTTGTAAAATTTGATGTGGGCAACCCCTTTGTTTAAACTTCTGTACCATGATGGTTGAACTGTGATTGTATGATTGGTTGTTGGAAGAAATTCGTTTGAGTCCTAGCAATTGTGAATATGGTAAATGTTGTTTGAGTGATGGCTGATGGAAACTCGTATAGTGCAATAGATTATTGTGATCAGTTGGTTTGGTAAAAACACTGGTGGTTAAATTATTGCCTGTTTTGGCAATGTGAACGTCCAGGAATGTAATATCGTTGGTACTGATGATTGAAGTAAAATCAATTCTGTCATCAACTGCATTTAATTTCTCAATTGCTTGTGGCAAATCTATTTCAGATCCTTTCCAAAGAATGAAAATGTTGTCAATGTATCTCTTGTACATAAGGTTATCAATCCACTCCTGTCGATTCAAAATGTTGTATAATTTAAATCTGTACATGAACAGGTTGCTGTATGATGGAGTGGCACAATTTCCCATAGATGTCCCAGAGAGCTGGATGTAGAATTCATCCTGCCATTTAAAGTAGCTATGATAAAGCGTGAAATGTAATCGCTCCATGAGGAATATTTTGAAGTCTTCATTTTTCTCTGAATCCACCAAAAAAGATTCAACCGCTGATAGTCCTGCATTATGGGGGTTGAGGTGTATAGGGACTTAACATCTATGGTACATAATACCACTTCTTTGAATGAATTCAATTGTATATGTTCTATGGTGTTTAGAAAATCAGTCGTATCTTTAAGATATGTAGACATACTTTGTACCAAAGATTGAAGGTGTTTATCCAGATATTTACCAATGGGTTCGTGGATCGAGTTAACCGTAGACACTATAGGTCTGAAGGGCGGTTTGAGAGGATCCTTGTGAATTTTGGGAATCATGTATATGTAAGGAATACTCGGGTGTGTTTTGATGATATTTCTTTTCTTCTTCCGAGATAATTCCTTCCTCAATAGTCTTGTTTATCAATGTTGTAAGTATTCTCAAAAACTATAGTAGGGTCTGAAAATATGCTCATGTACACATTAGTATCATGCACATGCGTGTTGACAATCTCCAAATAAAATTCTTTATCCATGATTACCAAGGCGCCTCCCTTGTCAGCTTGGTGACAAGTTATGTCTGAATTAGAAGCTATTTGGATCAATGCTCTTCTTTCTTTTTGGGTGATGTTCGTTGTCCTCGATTTCTTCTTCTTAAAAATCCTCTGGAAGTCTTGTTGTACTACTGTTTCAAATGCGTCCAATACCTTGTGACTTATGGGAGCGATGTATGCGCTTTTATTTCTTAATCCCAATTGTGTATTGGCCGTTATATATTGTTTGGGTTCTACTATGTTTTCGAAGAAATGTTTCAATCTCAAGGTTCTCATGAATTATACAAACTGATTTGTGCTTCCAGTGCATTGGAAAAATCTCTGGCGATCATCGTATTGTGCAACCCTTAGATATACTGATTGGTGATATGCTTTTTTACATCCCGTATATACGAGCGAATGAAGCTCTGTGTATTTTTTTCTGGATAAAACTTTATTGCCAACATCTTCGAAACACATTCGACACATTCATATAGTGTTCTTTCACTTGTGATATCAAGGATTTGTTTACATTTTTTCATTTAAAAACATACGATTATGCATATTTTATTATATTTGTTTCCTTCCTAACCATCATTTGTATAGGACTACATATCCCGACATGATTACCATTTTCACTTCCGGGTAAATCACAGGAACTTAACCCGGGTCAGGGTTCACATTCACTTTATGGGATACTGACAACGCGACTCGCCACATCGGTTCACCTTGATTGACACGCCGAGATTAACCACAGAAGCAGATTTTAACATACCGGGATATCTACACGGGACGGGGGTTTATTTGGTATACTCTCATACCGATGAGATATGTTAACGGAGGGGTTGTCATACATTTAAGCACACATGAATAGCCGGGTACTGGGCATGACACTTTTTCGTGTTCACATATTAGTAATTAGTGCACTTGGTTTGCAAACAGAAATTTCACACTAACACAGATGCGACTTTGCATGCTAGTTTTTCGTAGTGCACTGTTTTACCTTAAATTTATGTTGGTATGAGTCGGCGGGTATTGGCCACGACACTCTGTGTTCACAGAACGCCAAAGAGAGCACTGGGTTTGTAACTAGAAATCTTACTCTAACGAAGACGCAACTCTGCATGCTGATGTACCGCAGAGTACTGTTTCACCTTCGCCATACGGCAAGGATTTATCACAATTGTTTGCTCACGGGAGAACACAGTTTATCGTTTGAGCCAGGCACTTCGCATTTTGACTCATTGGTCACATCTGCATGAGTATATTTACTGGGAACTTTAGTAAGCCAACTTCTCAGATGTCATTTTAATCATGCAGTGATATTTGATTGCAACTCATAGTTAACTGCTTGGATGCTTTTACAAGAGAGACAATTATTATGGATTCATACTGAGGAAAGTTTCTTCTATGTTTGTAGGATCTAGCCCCTGATCAAGGGCACAGCACGAAATGCATTGGGCATGTTTGTGTAATGAAACATGGTTATATTTGAAAACAACAGAAGTTGGATACTTCAAACTGAAATGAAAAGAAAATAAAGAAGAAATTGTTTGGAATTACACCGATTACTTTTTTGAATATTTGAATCACAACAGAGTGCAGATTGGGGATGTTCCCCACATGTTGGGGATAGTGCATTCAGTTCATTTTCCCATACCTCATACTCAGGAGGATCAACTAATCAGCACCAACAAAAGAGTATGTGATTAACCCAATCACATGAGAGTGCGCAAGTCTCATTATCAAGTGATATCTAAGTTTCTACCACCATAGTTAGTATCATCAGCTAATTTACCAACAGACACTTAGATTAAGACTTTACTTTTTCACTGGTGCAACTGGACCTTTCTTTGAACAGTACAGTCTACAGAAAGTTTTTATTTTTTTGGTGCAATTAATTAATATTGATTTATGGAGAATAAATTAACTATTACAATTATGCATGCTAACAAATCAGCTGATAGGATTTTCCTCAATGTCTGATTCGCTCTTTGCAAATAATTCACTTTTTGATAAAATTATGGAAATAGTTGCGGTTTGTTGATTAGCAATTTTGAGCTAATTGTCCGGGCATTTTATGACTAACTAAGAGAATTCAAAGCTTCTCAAACTACGTTTGGGGCCTAAACTGGGAATTCGTTTTCTGGTGCCATTAATGCCAAATAATTCTTTCGGGTACAATAACTGGAATTTTTCAGGTGCTGCTAAAGAACCTAACTTTTGGTAGGGCAGTTATGTTTGCATAACTGCTTCGTAGTAAATAATGTGCAAGCCAATTAGAAAGACTTGACTGCAGCAAAACAAATTGTCAATGAACATTACTGCGTTGATTAATTTGCCTTCCCTGGACTAATCAAATGACATTTTCTTGCGTTATTTATAACCTTTTTGAAGTGACCCTTGAGATGTTGTGCACACTATGTGCATTCTATTGTTTATTTGATTAAACAAGCCACACTTGACATTAATAAAAAAAATCGAAAAAATTATTTTTATTGGTCAAATGAGTTTATTTCTTATGGTGATAGTACAGAAATCATTCTGTAAAACAGGAGTGTTCAGGACGTGAGTACCTACATAGATTATAATTAAACATGCTCAACTTGAGTAAAAGAAATCAATAAAACTGCCAAACCCAATAATTTAAAATGTAATATTTACTTTCAAATATCAACATTTTTCCTTGCAAGGAATAATTTGATGGCTATGTTCCTTTCTCATGGAAATCGTTATAGATACAATTTAAATTTAAGAGAAAGAATAGACCGAAACTTTAACGTTCTGTAACTAAAATATAGCAAACATGTTAGTATTCAATCTATAAAACACCCTATACACCCAGTCCAGTACAATTCCATTTTAATAACATTTTGCATAATTCATATTTCCTTGTATTGGTTCCAGGGTTACTTTTTCATTGAAGCAATTTACATATTTATTTAACTATATACCATTGTGATGAAATGTTATTTACAACAAAGTGCTTGGCCAGAGTCTTTGAAAGAAGATGAGCTGAACTTTAAGTGGAAAGCAGAATCTACTGATATACTTTTGTGACACCGTCATAAAAATATGCTGTGGATTGAAACTATGACAAGTGTAAATCACAAAATGGAAAAACATTCAATTATTGGACTGTGTGCACAAATTAACAAGATGGAACTTTTTTTAGCGCAGGATGTAAATTTCCATCTAAGCACTTAAACGTATAAAAGGGTAACTAACCAAGATTTTGTTTACATAATACAGTACTTCCGTCATACCTCACCCAACAGTTGTATCAATTCAACAGCACTATATGAAAATAAACAAACATACATCTTACCGTGTTATATCACTGCTACGGAGTTGTCCAGAAACATTAATTCACAATTTAGAATGCTACAGGTATAATGAATGATTGGGATTTAAAATTATGGTTTTTACATATAAAACCAACTAACCAGACTGTTGCCACCTACTTTACAAAAAGACAACCTTACCATTTTGTTATCACTACACCTCCCAATTATGAAATGTGGTCATCACCGAGATGCTGGTTTTATTACGTGTATAATATAAAAGGAGGTTCCACACACCCAAGCTTTCCCTGCATAGAGAATACTTAACACAATACAAAACATTGTAGAAATGTTTCTTTCTACACCTGTGCAGTGAGGAAAGGATACATTAAAGAAGATTTCAAATGACACACTACGTTCTCGCCAAGAAAGAAAATACAGACTAGCCTTTAGGATTTTGGCACAATGGAGACTTGATTTGGGTACACTGAGCACTATCTGAAGTTCAAATAATCATATCAACTCACCTTGAGATTACAAATATAAGATAGTCATTGTAAGTCACGTCCCTAAAAGCTTGCATCACTTCAGCTCTCTTTAAGCCAATCCAGAGTCTCCTATCCCAGTCTACTACTGCTCATAATTCCTATACCTGCAAGCACAATTAATGGGCTCAATTGCCTGTGCTAGAAATCCTCATTGGTTTCGAAGCAGGTATGGCCAAGAAAAACTAGCTCACCGGCTATAAATTTGATATTCTTACTCTGTATGGTTTCTTCCCTTACCAATTAGTAGGAAAAGGAAACCAAATTGTAGGATTAAAACCTTGGCCTTTGGCATTAACGAACATAGGCAACAAGGGACACAAACACTTCCAATATGTCTTAGGACAGAATAATGCATTCCCTGGGTAATAAAACTGCGACTACAAAAACCCTACAATAAGTAGTGCGTATGACTGCAAAAGAGCCTCAGATTTCAAGTGAGCTTTGGTAATAATTTGCTTTTGATATAGTGTTTGCTACCACAATCTTGTGACTTTGTACCATTAGAGACCATGAGCGAATACTATAACCACTCTGAATCCTACATCTTTATTACCCTCTAAAGATGTCAAGCTTCGAACCTCAAATGTGTATTTTGCATGCAAATTTCTACAGGCAATTAGTAGTTCTGCTATTTTAGTAGGACCAGTTAGTAGAGGTGTACGTTGTTACCTTAAACCATCACCTGATTCTCTTCTAATCCCAGTTAGCGGAAAAAGATCAAGCAGAGAGCGATGAGTCCACAGAAAGCGCATGGCAATGTGCGGCCGGAGCCAACTGACTGTGGCACCATTGCCACTCCCAAGGGACAGAAGAGAAATGTCTGGAGTGAGTACATGACTGGCTACCAAGAGAGACATCGTGTGACCAAGTGTTTACGAAACAATGTTTAGTGCTTCAGGATGAAGCGTGGTTTATATAGATTTTCAAGTGGATCCACAGTTTCAGAATCTGCTTCCGCATCGGGTCAAGAAAAAGATGAGAAATACTGCAAGCCAAACTCCTACAGCATGGCAAGGCTGCTGATCGATTTGCGGTGTTGTTCTCCCCTGCCGAGCATGTGCAGGGCAGCCCATATCTTCCTCCAAAGCTGCATGATCTAGGAATGTGCAGGCTGCATGCCTATTCTGACGGTCTACCTACAGCCAATCTGAATGGTCTAATCAAAGAACCGTTCTGTCAGCAATTTGGAATGTCCCCCTGTCGACTAACCTGCTGTTTCACCAAAACTGATTGGCCACCCATCCATAAAAATGAGGGGCTGTGTTTTCACCACTCTGATTTGATGCTGCAGGGCAGCCAATCAAAACTGATGGGGCCGGCATATCTGTTTTGTGGCCCTGTTAGTTCTCTTTCCCTTCAAAATTTTGTCCAGGTCTAATGCATTTCGAAGCATGGTAGAAACTTTTATTTAAATGATTTAAAATATAGCAATTCGCTTTTTCTTGAAGTGGCTTTGTCAGAGAAACTTTCATTTTCAGCACCAGGAAAAAAAAAAAAACGTTTGGTGGTGTCTGGATTGAATGGTAGCTGAATCTCTTAAATTTATTGTACCTGTTACCCCAAGTAAAATTGCATGTCAAACACAATAGAGATGAATTTACCTCATCTACGTCAGTGCTGCCATTGTACCTGGTACAGAGCCTTGCAGCCTCCATGAATGAAGACCTAATTAAAACCCAGAAATCGCCTGCACAGTGTGTGCTTTAGATCTGGGATCATAAGAATGCATTTTTTGGGGTTTTAACATAAAGACAAACAGATCAGTATTTAAAAACCCTTGTATACGTTTTCAGATTGAGTAAGAACCAACAGCCTCTTCTCACCACATGGCAGAAGAGGCGACTGGACATCCCTTTGTTTCTCCACACATTTCAAATTTAGCCACTTCACAACCTAAGTCCATTTCTTGGATCGTCTCGGGCAATTTTCCTGGGACTTTTTCAAACAGTCTTTCCAACCAGATGGCCATGAGCAAATACACACTTGACACTACTGATGATGGACTAACGGATAAAGGTCAGTGAATTCACTGCTCATTTAACAACCCGGCAACAACTCTAAATTGAAATTAAAAAGGAGGAAATCAACACAACAGATGCGTCCTACGTGAAGAAGGTCCCCAGTATTTTTTTCATGGCTCCATCATTTATGGCTGGAGAGTCTGGAATAGGGTTACCCAAAGGCCTTCATCATAAGGAAGCATATTTTAGCTAGGGTTCAACTTGTTCTTCTCATCAAATAAAGAATAACAGTATTGAAAGATCAAAGTTATTTGTTGACTCTTTATTGAAAGAATTGTTTCTCGCTCGCTGACAGATTCCATTTAATGGTATATCACTGATCAGACATTCCACCGGCATGTGAAAAATGACTAACATTTAGGCATGATTTGATACTTCCGATTTACCAAATAGGATACTTATGTTGAATTCAACTAAAAGTAAGATTTGGGCCTGGTATTTAATGCATTACAATGATGACTATTGTTAAACGGCCTGTACAGACTGCACAATAAAAAATAACGAGACAACTGTAATTTCTTTAAATAAAAAAGGAACACTTAAGAGTCTTTAGAGAAGTACAGGTATAAATATATTTTTTTTGCATAAAACAATGACCTAAATAACAGCTGTTCAATGCAGACTCATTATAGCAGCATAGTTGTTGGCTTTTCAAGAAACTTCTTGAACTCTGCCAGCCACTGGGCACCGACGGCTCCATCCACGACGCGATGATCGCAGCTTAATGTAACAGACATCATGCTAGCCACGTCAAATCTGTGGAATGAGAAAGTATAACAATTTTGAAATCCTAAAAATTGAAGTATTTTCCATTTGCTTACATATCTGATGATCTATTGAACTTGCAGCTTTCCTCCCAAGATGTTTTCTTCACACTGGCGCTCCAAAACAAAAGGAAACATCACTATACTTGTATGGCAAAACAAATATAGTGAAGCAGACCACATGCTTAGGGCTCTTGCACTTAATAGCAAATTCTATCAGGCGGTCATGGATAACTTACAAAGAAAACAGTGCTAAATGATGAAGGGGCTAGCTTTTTTACACAAAGACTGGTGAGGTTCTCAATCAGGAGCAAGTAGGAAGACTAGCCTAATCAAGCAAATATCAAAGGTGATAGACTGTCGGCCATTTGCAAAACACAGAATGCATAAGATGCGTTCCACAGCTTGAGGATCTCCACGCCAGTTATGTTTACTGAGCCACCTGAGTTGATCAGTAGCATTTAGACCAACCATCTAAGTGTGGAGTCATCTGCTGCATTGAGAGTTGCCTGCAGGACTATGCGCACATGAACCATTGTATGTTTGGAACAGCCCTGTGCAATTCCCCCACCCACCCCCTCCTCTCCTCCCAGAAAGCACAATAAAATCCTAACCCACTGAGAGTCCTCCTATTAACTTCTTTTTCCTGAGGGTCAACAGTGCCATATGCACAAGTTACTAACTTGTGTAACGATATATCTGTAAGAGACAGTAGTTAGTGACAGATTTCTTACCTTAGAATATACCCAGGCGTCAGGCTGGATCCGGAAAGTTTTTGCGTAGCAGTACCCTTGCGCGTCGGTAGGCGGCGTTGTGCGGCTCCGCATCCGTCGTCGGCATCGCCGGGATGACGTCGCGGGCAGTACTTAGACGCCGCCCCTGCGCGCTTTCGTCAGTTCTGTACACGACTTTCCGCGCCAGGAACGCAGAGCCATGCAAGAAGCTGACATAGGTGTCTGAAAAATACTAGGGCCCTGAAAGGGATGTCCTTAACCCTAGAAATCAGTTCGCAGAACGGGGAGGATGGGTGGGGCGGTAAGGAATCTGTCACTAACTACTGTCTCTTACAGATATATCGTTACACAAGTTAGTAACTTGTGCATCTGAAAGAGACACGTTAGTGACAGATTCCTTACCTTAGAATAGATACCCCAGCAATACCAACCCCGGTGGTGGGTCTGCGAACAAAGATCAGACAAGGAAGTCCCGGAGGACAGAACGGCCAAAGAAGCCGTCCCTCCGGACCTGACTGTCAAGGCAGTAATGCTTTGTAAACGTGTGCAGCGAGGCCCACGTAGCTGCCTGACAGATATCCTGCAGCGGAACACCGCGGCCTAAAGCCGTGGTAGCAGTCGTTGCCCTGGTGGAATGGGCACGCAGCCCAACAGGAGGCTCCTTCTTAGCCAAAGAATAGCAGGCTTTGATACACAAGGTTACCCAGCAGGAGATGGTCCTCTTGTGCACCGCCCGACCTTTTTTGGCGCCCACGTAGCCAACAAAGAGCTGGTCATCCACCCGGAAGTGTTGTGTGCGGTTGATATAAAAGGAAAGCGCACGTTTTTGGTCCAGACGGTGGAGCCTCTCTTCCTCTCTGGAAGGATGCAGAGGCGGAAAGAAGGTGGGCAAAGTGATGGTCTGCCCAATGTCGAAGGCAGTAACCACCTTTGGCAAGAAGGACGGACGCGTCCTAAGAACAACCTTGTCTGGATGGACAGACAGAAAGGGAGGTTTGCATGATAGAGCCTGGAGCTCACTCACCCGCCGAGCGGAGGTGATGGCCACCAGAAAGGCTGTCTTCAGAGTCAGAAGAGCGAAGAGGACAGTTATGTAGAGGCTCAAAGGGAGCGCACATGAGAAAGGTAAGTACCAAGTTCAAGTCCCACTGAGGCATCACAAACGGAACAGGAGGGAAGAGGTGTGTAATGCCTTTTAGAAACCTGTTAACAGGGGACTTGACAAGGGAGGGCTGATCAGGAAGCCTGAGGAAGGCCGAAATGGCACAAAGCTAGCCCTTGATGGTACCCAGGGCAGAACCCTGTTGGGCCAGAGAAAGAAGGAACAGAAGAACCTCAGAAAGAGGGGCAGAGAGGGGATTCACAGCCTTTGCTGTGCACCATGCCACAAACTTGTTCCACCTGCAGGCGTAAACCACCTTAGTGGAGGGACGCCTGGCTGCCAGAATCACATCACAAACTTCAGGAGGCAAGACGAAAGGAATCAACTGCCGCCGCTCAATCTCCACGCAAGCAGGTGGAGACTGGACAGGTTCGGGTGGAGGACCGTCCCCTGCTGCTGCGACAGAAGATCCTCCCGAAGAGGCAGACGGATCGGGGGATCGACGCTCATACTGAGTAGCTCGGGATACCAAACTCTTCGAGCCCAGTCCGGAGCCACAAGGATGACTTGGGCCCGGTCGCGCCGAATCTTCTTCAACACTCTGGGTAGAAGTGGTATAGGCGGAAAGGCGTACAACAGACCGCAACTCCACTCGCGACGAAAAGCGTTGCCGAGCGAGTGCCGCCTTGGAAATTCCAACGCGCAGAACTGCCGACATTGCGCGTTCTCTTCGGTGGCGAATAGATCTAACCAAGGCTCTCCCCACTGTAGAAAGAGTCCTTGCGCCACTTCCGAGTGAAGACGCCATTCGTGATCCATCATGCACCTGCGGCTGGGTTCGTCCGCCCTGGCGTTCAGGGAACCTGCCAGGTGTTGAACCATCAGGAATATGCCCTGATGTTCCAGCCATGTCCAGAGGCGCAGAGCCTCCTGACATAGGGTCCACGACCCCACCCCGCCTTGTTTGTTGCAGTACCACATGGCGGTGGTGTTGTCTGTGAACACCTGCACTACCTTCCCTTTGACAGAGGGAAGGAATGCCTTGAGTGCAAGTCGGATCGCCCGGAGCTCCAGAAGGTTGATATGGAGCCGGGACTCCGCCGAAGACCAGAGGCCTCTGATCTCCGCCTCTCCCATGTGACCGCCCCATCCCAGAAGGGACGCATCCGTCACAACTGTGTGCTCTGGCTGGGGAAGGGAGAGGGATCTGCCCATGACCCATTGCCGGTTCGAGAGCCACCACACCAACTGTTTTGCAGTCACCTCCGAGATCTGGACGTGATCGGACAGGTTGCCCTGGTGCTGCGCCCACTGGAACTTCAGGTCCCACTGCAGAGCCCGCATATGCCATCTGGCATGATCGACCAGCAGGATGCAGGAGGCCATGAGGCCCAGCAGCCTCAGGGTCATCCGTACCGAAACCCAGGATAAAGGCTGAAAGATCGGAATCATAGCCTGAATATCCCGGACAAGCCGTTCGGGAGGATAGGCCCGAAACTGCGTCGTGTCCAGAACTGCTCTGATGAAAAGGAGCTGTGGAGAAGGAATCAGATGCGACTTCGGCACATTGATGGAGAACCCCAGCGAGTGCAGGAGTTCGGCCGTAGTCTGGAGGTGGGAGACGACTGCGTGGGACGAGCCCGCCTTCAGCAGCCAGTCGTCGAGGTAGGGGAACACTGGAACCCCTGCCCGGCGCAGATGAGCTGCGACCACCGCCATCACTTTCGTGAACACCCGAGGGGCACTGGTAAGGCCAAAGGGGAGCACGGTGAACTGAAAATGCTCGAGGCCTACCGTGAACCGCAGGTAACGCCGGTGGGCCGGCAGGACGGGGATGTGGAAATAAGCGTCCTGCAAGTCCAACGCTACCAACCAGTCTCCAGGGTCGAGGGCAGTCAAGACCTGAGCTAGGGTGAGCATCTTGAACTTCTCCTTCCGGAGGAAGCGATTGACGTTCCGGAGGTCCAAGATAGGACGCATGTCCTCCTTGTCCTTTTTGGGCACCAGAAAGTAGTGGGAGTAGCAACCACGTCCTACTTCTGGGGTCGGAACATGCTCGATGGCCCTCTTGGCCAAGAGGGCCGTGACTTCCTTCTGCAGAAGCACCAAGTGATCCCCTGACATGCGGTGGAATTGAGGTGGCATGGCTGGGAGGTGGTCTCGAAGGGGAGGGAGTAGCCCCTTCGGACAATGTCCAAGACCCACCTGTCCGAGGTGATGGCACGCCAGTGGTGAAGGTGATGTCGGACCCTGCCCCCTACTGGCGTGCTGTGCACCTGAAAGGAAGGACTAGGAGGGCTTGGAGGCCGCGGACGGGGCGGGGTTGGTGGCCTGACCCGCACGCTGGTTGCCTGACCCGCCACGGCGGGAGCCACGTCCTCGGCCACACGAAGACGCTTGCTGCGCGGGCCGGTGGCTGGGCAGCGGACGTGACTGGGCGCCCCTTCCGTGGCCACGAAAGGGGCGAAAAGCAGAGGTTAGCGGAGGGCGCACAGCAGAAAGGCCCAGGGACTTGGCAGTAGCCCGTGAGTCCTTAAAACGCTCCAGCGCATTGTCTGCTTTGGTACCAAAAAGACCGACTCCATCAAAGGGCATGTCCATGAGTGTGTTCTGGACATCACCCGAGAAACCAGTTGTTCTCAGCCAGGCGTGGCGACGCAGCGCCACCGTCGTTGCAAGCGATCTGCCCAGCGAGTCGGCGGTATCAAGGCCACAACGGATGGTGTACTTTGCCGCATCCCTTCCTTCCGCAATGGTGCGGGAAAGCAGTGTCTGGACCTCCTCAGGACACTGGGGCAAGACTTGCGCCACCGAATCCCACAGAGAGTGGGAGTATCGGCCCAAAAGGCAAGCGGTGTTCACCGACCGCAAGTCAGCACTGGAGGAAGAACAGGCCTTCTTCCCAAATTGGTCCAGGCGTTTGGATTCCCTATCCGGAGGGGCGGTAGGGAAGGCGGTTTGGGAGGCAGAGGCTTGGACAACCAAGCTCTCGGGGGTGGGATGTTGAGAGAGAAACAAGGGGTCGCCCGGAGATGGGCGATGGCGTCGGGCCACGTTCCTATCCACAGGAGCCCCTGTGGCGGGCTTGGACCAGGAGCCCAAAAGAACGTCAGAAAGTACGTCATTAAACGGCAGCAATGGCTCCGAGGAGGTAGCCGCTGGCTGAAGCACTTCCGTCAGGAGGTTAGTCCTGACAGCCACAGTAGGCAACTGGAGGCGTAAGGCTCCAGCCACTCTACGCAACACCGTTGCGAAATTTGCTCCCTCCTCCGTTGCCACGGAAGGAGGAGACAGCATGCCAGTGTCAGGGGAGGTATCTAGACCACTGGCATCCTCAAGTTCCTCTGCCCAGTCCTGGTCATAGTCACACTGCTGTGTGAGAGGGTCCTCCGACCCCTCCCAGCTCTCCTGGTCCACCTCTGGTTCAAAATATGGAGGAGGAGGGACATTTGGGACCCAAGGTCTCATCGGCGCCGGGGCCGGCGTCGAGCGACGTCGGTCCGGCTCCATGTCCGGAACCGGAGAGAACCGGGGAACGACGCCGCCCGGAGCCCCGGGCGGCGTCATGAACGGCACCGGGGACATCGACGCCGGCGTGGTTAGGTCAACCAGCGTCGATGGGGGTTGCGGCACCACCGGAGCCGGGATCGAGGCCGGGGCCGGAATCAAGGCTGGCGGGACGGGCGACGCCGGGACCGGAGTCGACGGCGACGCCGGAGCAACCCCATCAGGGCCCGCGGGGCCCTAAGGCGCACCGGAGGGAACTTGAGGCCCGAAGAGGCGGGCCATGGCCGACAGGAATTCCTGTATTTGGGCCGGAGTCGCCCCCGAACCCGGAAAGGACGGGTATTGCGGGGGCGGCTCCACAGGCACGTCCGGGGCCGCGGGGGCGGGGCCGACAGGGGCCTCAGCCGAGTCGCGAGACCGGCGAGGCGAAGTCTTAGAGCGATGATGCTTCTTAGACTTTTTGTGCTTCGACTTACCCGAGGAGTGCGAAGACTTGGACTCCGACAACCGGCGGGGGCTCCGCGACCGGCCCCTCGACCTCTCACGGGACCGGGGCTTGGTGCGGCGCGGAGCCGACTGCCGGACCTCGAGGAGCTTTCGAGACCGCTCTCGCAAAGCCTTCGGGTGTAAGGCCCGGCAGTCGGGGCACGACTTCGTGTCGTGGTCTCGGCCGAGACAGTAGAGACACTCTAAGTGCGGGTCTGTGATCGACATCATGCGACCACAGACGTCGCAGGGCTTGAAGCCGGGCATCCCTACCGACACCTAGGAGTCGAGATGACTCGAAAAGAAACAGTGACAAAATCACCCAAAATTTAGTCAAAAATTGACTAGGGCACTGCTCTTCCGGGTTCTGCGCTTACTGGCGCGGAAAAAAGAAGAACTGACGTCAGCGCGCAGGGGCAGCGTCTAAGTACTGCCCGCGACGTCATCCCGGCGATCCCGACACCGACGACGGACGCGGAGCCGCACGACGCCGCCAACCGACGCGCAAGGGTACTGCTACGCAAAAACTTTCCAGATCCAGCCTGACGCCTGGGGATATTCTAAGGTAAGGAATCTGTCACTAACGTGTCTCTTTCAGATATACCCAGACAATATCCAGTCAAAGAGTGAGGACCGTAGACTCTGCAGCCAGCAGCACTCGTCTTTTTACCCGTATTCCTATGCAAGGCTGCCTACCGCTTCATTGTGTAAAGTTCGCTTCAGTCCCCCACAACTTAGATCTTTTGCATTATTCATGTCTAGAAGGTATATTAAGAGCAATTGCATTACATGAGAGAATGAGACTGAGAGGGAGTGTCAAAGAGCGAAAGAGATAGTGTGGAAGAGTAAGAGTGTGTGATAAAGTGAGTGATTACTATTGTGTGACTGACATGGTGGATTCTGGGGTCCTTTGTACTCTGTGTGTATGTGCTGCACAAGAGGGTTGTCTATATTGTGCAGTGCAGAGCTGGAGTACTTTTGGACATGCCAGCCCCTGCATTGCCCCCTCCCTCTCTAACCTTCTAGGTTGGGCGAGATGTAGCCAGCCCATGTGCTTTAATGTAGAAATACACTCTCCTGTCACAGCGGAACCCATCCAACCACTTCATGTTTGTGCCACCCCAGGCACCCTCTTTTAAACAGCTGTCCAAATGGGGCCATAACACATTGACCTGACCCAGCCCCACTGGCCTCAGAAGGGACAAAAAAGGGAGAATGCACATCTGGGCTTCGAGAACAGAAGGAACACTCTCAGGATAGGACGATCACTTCAAAGGTGCAGCTCTCCTGATTGGGGCGGCCTGGACAACAAAAGAGGATACATTTTAGCCTCCTCGGTCAGTACTTCATTTAATTTTTAACTCTTCACTAAATAGGTTCTGTGCAACTGTACAGGAGAGAAGACATGAGGAGCCAGGTGTGAAGCCACTATGTGGTTGTCATGCACTCTATAACCTGGGTGTAGTGTAGGAAACCAGCAGAGTTGCCTTGTTGCTGGGCCTCTGGGGAGAAACTGACCAACCTGCCTGTGAGGGAAGTTGGACCGGACCTCTAAGGAGCAACGTTTGAATCTGCTAGGCAAAACCAAGGCCCACTTTGACGTGGGGACCTGGATGGAGACATTGATAGGCAGAGGCCGACTGAAGCCCCGAGGTCGCTCAAGCCAGCTACCCAGGAGAAAGGAGAACCATGACATCTGGATTCAGGAACTGCACCACTCCTGTCACAATCAGGAAGGGTAAAGGGTATTACCCCCAAACCTCCCTTTTGTTTGCACTTTCCCCGTATGACTGAGCCTGAGAACAACCTTTTTTCATTCAGCGGCCTCAGAACCAGAAGCTACATTGAAGACCACCTTTTCCTGGTCAGTCACAAACTAGCTACTGGCGCTCCACTGTGCATTTTGGGTATCTACAGACTGTGGTGCACTCCTACCCGAAAACCTTGCCAACATATAAACTCCGACCACTTCACCATCTGATCTGGGGGCATCTGACGACCACCGTCTCCAACTTGAAGCCCAATAGGCTACTGGGTGCTGATGCCAAGGACTATGTCCCACAACCACGAACCTGTGACTGGATACGGGATCACCCCTCAGGCAACCATTATGTACTCATAGAGCACCTACAATACTTTGTTTGAAGGGCCGGCAGTTTTTTGCCTGGGTGGTGGGTTCCTTTGGCTTAGGCTCATGGTAGGTGCACAAACCTTATTCCATACAAATTTGTTTAGTTAACATATGATCCCCCCTCCCCGACTCAGAAGATCTGCAATATTGGTTAAATAATCTAGGAACAGAGTCACTATTCTGTCTGTCTTCTCAACCACTGTGTTTTCTGAACTACAGTAATGCTTTCGACCTCCCCAGTGTTCTCCCAAAGGCTCCAGAGTCCAGCACAAGATAATAATGTTAACTAAAAGGGAGGGAGCTGTACGTGCTTGTGGGGTTGTAACTCTGGCCCAGAAGATGCTAGAAACATTTTGTTTTCTTTATGGACGTGGTTAATGTGAAGAATAGATTACATACCTAAACTTAAGACCTTTTCTTTTATAAGGTAAAGCATTTTCTGCACTTTCAAGTAATGAACTGCTATCTAGCTCCCTCGTATCAAGAAGGCCAGATGCAGAGGTCCCTCCCTTCTCATACCTCGCAGCCAATACCTGGAACGACCGCCCGAAACACCTCAGAACCTTCCTCTCCCTCATGGACTTCCGAAGGCACCTCAAGACATGGTTGTTCCAGATGAAACAGGTATGAGCTCCTCCTCCCCCCTCAGGCCTGCCCTACTCAGCGCCTGGATACCCTCATGGGTGATTATCCGCGATCTACAAATTCACATAACATACCTAAAGTGTCACAGTGTTCTTTAGTTTTCGTCTTCACCCCACCACCGCCAAGAGTAATACTCGATTGTTCAACTCCATTGTCTTAGATTCTCAAGTGATTCAATGTAGTTCTTAAACATTCAGTCTGAAAGCAATAGTATTGTGGCCACGGGATACCAGTCGTAAGTAACAGTAACCAAACCGTTACTGCCCAATATCCACTTATTGCCCCGATACCCATAAAAAGCCCAACCGCCATATTTAAATAACAGCAGCATTGAGCCAGGGAGGGTGAAGACTATAACTCTGCTAGCGTACAAATGTTAGGCCCTCAAGAGCTGTACATCCAGCATGCTTGATGGCATCAAAGACTTTTCTGTATCTCAAGAGAAATAAACAAGTGTTCCCTCTGGCTAAGAGAGCTATGTGAAGAAAGCGACCGGTCACACAAAGTTTTTAAGAACATGGTCTCCAAACATGGGAATTCACTATCCAGGCACTGATTTCTGGGAAGCAGTACATGGGCAGTGCTCAGACAGACATACTCTTAAAATGTCAGCTTCATCTGAGAAAGGCTGCTTTGTACAGGTTACTATTTTGCAGCATGTCAAGGAAATTTCACAGAGCTGCACTGTAAAAATGTACACAAAGCAGTAGATTTACACAAACACCACCAAAATCAGGTGCACCGAGTACCTCAAAATTAAACCAAAGAATATTATGATGTAATCACAACTAGAAACTATAATGGTGAAATCATCACTGACCATTCCATTCTTTCTTCAGAAATCCACATCCCTTACTTGTTCACAAAATGGCCTCCGCTCCCAATGTAAGTATATCTCTCAGCAGCACAAGCACCCAAACCCCTCCTTTTTAACTCACTGCACGCATATTGGCCAACTTTAATTCCTGAACCACGATTCAGATCATTTTACTTCACTTTTAGTTAGAGCCCTATGGTTGCAAAGCTAACAACGGGACCACTGTAAAGGCTCTGATGGGCATCCATACATCCACATTTAGCAAGAACTCACCCTTTTTCGTTATCTGCTGGCACCAGCCTGCTCTCAGAACCACCGATGGCCAGAATACACGCCTGGGGTGGGTTAATTATGGCAGAAAAGTTCTTGATGCCGTACATTCCCAAGTTGGAAACCGTAAAAGTGCCACCCTAAAAAACAGAAAATGAAAGATTGTCACGAATAAAAGAGAGAGAGACATTGACTACAAGCAAATATGACATAAGGAATTCATCTTTATATAATTAACAAATTATGTGGACGTTGCCTACATAGCATAGCCTTAGCCTGAGAAAATGTCTCCCCAAAGACAGATACATAATTTAGAAAATCATGTCATGGCCTATGATCGCAATGAAAACCATGCATTGGTGTTCACACTTCGGGTTTGCAACGAAACGCCGAAGGAGTCACACCTAACTAGAACACTTCACGTCTTTTTTTTTATTTTTATTGATTACATATTCATGCTACATTACAATGTCATGTACTTTATGGTTACAAGTCGGATAACAAAGTGTAGAACGTCAACAGCATATTGCATATTTATCATCAGTCCTTTTTACAATTTTTTTAATACATTTTAAACCGCCGTGACTTTTAATATGACCGATCACCCTCCACTATAACTCTTCTTAAATATACCTGTACCCTTCATTGCTGCTTCCATATCTCATGGTGTTCTACAGAACTGTTACGAATAGTGAGATTTCTGTACTCCGTTACTTTGTTAGTAGATGTGTTCGAGTTTATATACATGGGGTTCCTCCATAACGAAGAAAATTAAGTATCTATAATCACTGTTTTACTATATGCTTTTTTGATACATCTATATATAGGGGACTTTATGGAGGTCGTTCATCGTTTTTATCAAATGATTTCAATGCATCCAACATAATATCCCATCTTTGACCAATAAACGTTTTCCTCAGTTATGCATGTTTGTCTCTATGTAAGTGGCCGCTTTCGGCTTCCAGCCATTGCACAGCTATTGACTGCCATCTTGTGGTGGAAGGCGAGTTGCCCTTTCTCCAATCCATAATAATACTTCGGCCAGCTGATAACAGTGCTAGGAGGATCGGTTAGCTTCTTTGAGGCCTTGCAGTGTTTTGGAAATGTGCAGAGGCCAAGTACTCACTCCTCCAGTGTATTATAAAGTTAGCAGCGGGTGACGGTAGCGAGTGTAGTCGGGATCCATTTCCAATACAACAGCAGAAAGCCACAGGACTACATCATAAATGCAAACCTTTTTTCCCTCCTCTATTGCTCCGCTATCCTTCTCAATCCAAATAACTAATATCCTACCACTCAAATTACTTTCATATTTCACTATACTAATTCACCACTAATCCTTATGGGTTCCAGAGTAGCGTGCTACTCGCCAAGAAAGTGCTTCAACACCCCAAATAATAACCTTTTTTCCCTCTTCTATCCCTCCGCTATCCTTCTGAATCCAAATAACTGAATAACCTATCCACCACTCAAATTACTATCATATTTCACTATACTAACTCAACACTAATCCTTTATGGGTTCCGGAGTAGCGTGCTACTCGCCGAAAAAGCGCTTCAACGCCTCGTCAGGGGTAGTAAGCGCTATATAAATGCAATTATAATACAATCATGTGAGGGATAGCAGCCTCGGCAGTTACATCACAAGCAATTTGGAGCATCCGGGATACATTTTGTTAATTCTCTTGGGAGGGAGGCGGGGGGTGGGGGATGAATGAAAGGTCCGAGTCGCATACATGACAACATTTTATTCGAGGAAAGTGGCAGATTTAACAAATGTAATCAGGAGAATGCATTTCCCCCATTGACTTCTATTGAAGCAGAGGCATTTCAGGCAGGAGACAGCCTGAATAAAGCCATTTATTGGCTTAAAAAAAATCGGAAGTCTTCTGCCTAAATCGGGTCTATGGGTATTTATAGATTTGTATAAGATTCCAATGTTTTTGACTTTCTGGGCGCTGGAGGGTGAGCACAAGTCTAGGATAGAGTTGTAGGGTCCGAGAAGTGGAGTGATGCCCTCACAAAACTAAAATTGCAGGGTTTTATATATCATGTTAAGGCACAGGAAGGTACTATGCACACAGTGCTAGATGTTATCTAGGCCGTTGATATTGGATATCTATATGCAAGGGTGGATTGGTTCCCCTCTGCTGCGCTTACACACTAGTTCCCCCTCGTGTGTTTTCCACCTCACAAACAGCGGCGGTTTCTCCGCTAAGTCGGAGGAGCGTCGCCCCACTGCTTTGAAGCAGTGAAAGAAAGGAAACAAAATAACGCAACGTTTTTATCATTTTATGTTTTCCTGCTGCGGTAGGTTTGCGGCGGGGCTGCTCAGACGACAGAGGAGCAGGGGAGAAGTGGTTTGTCCACTCCTAAGTGCACATGACTGTTTGGCCGGACCTCTTGGGCGAACTACAGCGCTCAGACCAATCACAATGCTGCATTGCAGCATTGTAATTGGCTCAGGGGAGCCTGGGTGCTTCCTGTTCCGGCCCCAGGGGAGAGACAGTGAAGGAGACACTGAGGAGAGACACGGCATCAGGTACGTGTTTTTTATTATTTTAAAACCCCCTTACCCTCCCCTTCCATCCTCCCAACCCCGATCCGTGCTGGCTGACACTGCTCACTAACTTGTCTTTCGGCGGTGCTCCATACCTACGCCACTACGGATTTCTTGGTCCCCGTCTGTGTCCCCTCATGAGGGGAGGGCAGTGCTGTTGTGCTCTGGGTTGACCGGCTAGCAATCTCCGTGAGCCTCCATCTGCCTCTGACAGCTTTTTGCTTTGATTGGCAGTACTTCCAGAAATGCACAGACATGAAAGAGGCTCAATGTGATACACCGTGACAGTTTATTTATTTTATTTATAGAGTTTTATATAGCGCGAACGTGACCCAAGGGTATCAGAGCGCTTCACAGTTACAAGAGGTACAGTTTAGATTACACTGGTTTAGCTGCAGTAATATATATATATATATATATATATATATATATATATATATATATATATATATATATATATATATATATATACCAGTTTCAAACAAAACAAGTTTAAGAACTGTTTAGAGTACAAAGGTGTAAGCAGTGGTATCATACAAAATGGTTCCGATGTGTACCTTTTGAATGTTTTACATCAATACTACTACGATCCATTAATTGTAGAACTGAACAGTTAAAGAAGTTTTCGCAACATTCGTTGTTGATCTGTAGAGGTAACACCTACATCAGCTCTAGTTGGCATCAGTCTTTGGTTAGTTTTGGTGTCTTTGTGGTCATTTTGTGCAGGATGTATCCATATAAGACAGGGCTATGCGACTTCTGGTTATTAACCACGGTGCAGATGATGAACAGTCTTGTCTATGGAAGGAACTTGCTCATTAGGAAGATCTTCGCTTCCCTCTTGAATGTTGCCATATTTGGAATTTTTCTAATGTTTGGAGGGAGTGAATTCCAGATTCTGGGGGCCGCTCTGGAGAATGCTCTGTCATACGTTTTCTTCTTCCAAAAGATGGGCGGTTTCAGCAACAGCTCTCTGGAGTTTTGTATCCAGAGAGGTGTGCACCCTCAGTGCATGCCACAATTGAAGGTATTTTTGAATTTGCGTGGATGACAGAGCATAGGTCGATTGTAGCTCTTGAAGGAGTGTATATGGCCGCCTGACCACAAAGTCCCCTAGCAGGGAGATGCCTATCAAGTACCAATGATTAAAGCCTTCAAGGCCAGCCATCTCATGCAGCCAGATCCCTCTCAATAAGGGGGGTCTTCATCGTAAGTTTGCAGTCCCACCCTGTGCATCTAATAATTCATGATGTGGGAATGAATCAGACTTGATAATTACTCTTGTTATGATGGCTATGCGTGGCTGTTTGTTGCTTTTGATTTCTTGTGCAATAAATCAATAAATTTGGTTATAAAAAAAGAAATTGTCAGAGTTTAGATTCTGCAGAACATATGGACTCCCATGAGTCCAAAATGTATGGGTTGTGATGGACAATCGGTTTCTGCAAGAGACAAGGGTTTCTTTGTTTGGTAGAATTTTGTATACAGTTTCTAGGTTGTAAGTTAGGAGTATTAAGTCATCATTTGTGAAATTCGATGTTGGAAGGTTGGTGCCTCAGGCATTCAGCCTAATCTTTGTATTGTCATTACTTTGATTACAACTACAACAAATTACTACTATACAGAATACACTACACAAAAAAAGCTGCGTACAGACCAAAATCTACTAAAAAGTAACCTTACCCTATACCAAAAAATAACCTTGAGTCCACCCATCAACCTTGCTATAGCCCCAGAGCACCAAAGCATGTCCCTAAATCTTACCCTCACACATGGCCCCACTGAAAATGCCCAGTCCTACTGTGCAGCTTTCCCCTGATTCCGGGGATTTTATTGACGATACTTACTACTTTCTCTAAGCTGATTGCAAATATGTCCAAGGGTGGGGAGGGGAGTGGCTGTAACCTCTCTGGGAGAGCACGGTCTACTCCCACATACTATTTGAAGTGGCGGACCGGGTATCTGCCCAGAGTCCCTGCCCCTTTCTCAAACGCATTTTCCAGGAGCAGAACGGTGTCTGGTAAATCCAGGTCTGGTGTTTTTGGACCCGGTAAATTCAGTCCCAAGACACCAAACCACTCAGAGTTGCCTGATCCGTATCTCCTCCCTCCACCCCCCGCCTCCCACACACACAAGGTGACACCACTCCTGGCAACTCATAATGAGGGCCCCAAGTATAATGCTGACTAAAGTTAAGTCTATCCTTGTACCCAGAGCCTAATCCAAAATAAATCTGTAACCTTAAACATTACACAATCCCCTTTCATCTAACATCCTACACCTGAGGCTAGAACAACTCCCTAATCTTAAGGCATACTCCAACCTCTGCGCTAAATGTTTGCATAAAACTACAGCAATTCAAATCTAAATCCTCACCCTAAACCTAACATAACCTATTACCCTAATTCCCAAATGAACAGTACCGCTTACTATAACCCCCTACCCTCTTACCCTTGTACTTACCTACCTCAGTCAATGTAATAGTATTATCTGTAGGGGTAGTTTCGATGTCCTGGCATTTATCTAATGGTACATAAATAATATGTATTTTCATTTGTGTAGCCGCACCATCTCAATTATTCATCCTTTTGAACTAAGGCTCGTGATTCAAACCTGTGACGGCACGTTCTGCATAAATGAAAATGTGACTGTCGTGCACGAAAGACGATCAGTGCTGCAGGAAACTTTCAGTGATGCACTCACACACTACTCAGGCAGAGGATGTAGTGTAAAGGAAGTAAACAGTGAAATTGCGGTAGTAGTGGAGGCGGAGGACAGAAGAGTGTGCACTCCAGGTTTGGTTTTAGACAAGCACATCACTGTTTAAACGCTCCATTCTCAGCTCAAGCATGGTACACAAATGTTCTTTCTTTACTCAAGTAACTACAATGCGTGTCAAGTACAGCTATATCATGAAAAGATGCTTTAACCACAAAAATCAGAGTAGCAAAATAAGAAAGTGGCACTACACAGTGGTACGCCTGTTCAACGATAACAACAAATATATTGGATAGTGACAGCATGAATGCGTGCGCAGACACTTTGGATAGTATTATGGGGTATACAAGACAGGAGGACACTTAAGAGGAATACAAAATGGCGTACATGTGGGCCCACCGAAGTGAGGCAATTTGAATACCTGGCTTAGATTATTGGACAACGATGCTACCAACTGCAGATGGCACGTACTTAAGGACACCAGTGTGGGACAGAGGACTGAACAGATGCAGCGAGGCAACTTACTGCACACCAGAGCGAGCTCTTAAAATGGCACACTGTGCAGTGATTTTAAGTGTTCAACTTTTGGACTGAGGCCAGCACAGAACGGAATAGTTATGGTCCACGTTTCAATAAATAAAGACAAAATGCAGCACAGGCAGGCCAGGCATTTACTTATTTTCCCCTGTCGTCTTTTTTACTCACCATGAGGTATTTACCTGCACTCTGCTCGTTTCCAACCTGTTCTTGCCAGATCTGACAACACATACAGTTGTACAGATCTGCTGCCTCGTCATCTCCTTCAACACAAACACACACATAAATAAACAAACACACACACGCACCCACACCCAGAATCAACGCTGTTCTGGAAATTTTCACATATTCATCTAACTATACTTTTTCACCTTAAAAAGGGTCCACTTTTCAGCAAATACGTTTAACCCTTTCTAACACAAACACATACATGCATTTCTATGTGCTCAAATACAAAAAAAGACACGTGCAATAGTGGCAACAGATTCCTAAAATGTAGCAATTTCATTCAATGCGACTTACAAACCCAAGTACGGTTTCAAATACTACCAGAAACACATACTGGACTCTAGGACTTCAAACAACTACAACAACAAAACAAACACCAAACCACCATAACCAAAGGAAAAAAATATCACCGGCTAGTCACACCGCTCACCTGAAATTCATGCGGCCGGAGTTTTCCATCTCTTGCTCTGGCAGCCAAAGAAACGACGTCACTGCTAATGGAGGCCAGCCCCTTTATGTGTGCGTTGAAGACTATAGGAGTAATAAGGCCAGCTGGAGTGCTCACAGCAACGTTTACATCCACCACGTGGTTTCTGTGGAAAAGCAAAGGCGCATCAATGACTAGTGTCTGGATTTGCAACAAAAGAGCTTCCTTCAACACAACTCTTTGTAAAAAGCTTCACAAAAGCTCACACTTACAGCTAGGTTGTAGTGGATAGTGGACGGTATTGTGCCCAATGAGGAGTTTACAAATTAAGGATGTTAATGGCGTGGCATTTATGCAAGGTACAAAACTTGGAAAAATTTCACAAGAGGCACAAAACACAGATTTATTAAGTGGTTAATTCTACATTAAGATCCAGAAAAAAATGTTCAACTGATTTAAATAAAAATGAAAGCTCTCTGCAGATAGCGCTTAAACAACTATACGCTCTTGGTGGTCAACAGCAGCAAAGACAACGTCTGACCAAATGACAATATTGAAACAAAAGGGCAAAGTTTATCAAAATAGAAAATTAAATATAAAAGGATAGTAGGAAAATGAATTCTTGCACTTACTGCCTAATGACAGTATCCATCCACGAAGAGTTTGCCTCTGGAACCTTTAAACACGACAATGCAGAGGCCTTGATAATGAAGTCATTGATCGAGAGCTTAATGTTGTCCTTTTTCACCACCTGTGCAAGGGCAATAAAGCATTTTTACATTAAGATCAAGGATTCATTATGCAACCATCTACAGCTTAGTTCTTGAAATAGTGACGTCAACGACAGCCATATGCCCACGTTACTAAACACTCAACAGTTAACTAGGTCCCACACACCAGAAATGTTACTAAGACGACACATGGCGGCTCGGACGGGGTGCCTCCAAAGGCGGAACAGCTTCAGCAATGTGCATTCAACATTACCTGAACATTAAGACACAAGTAGTGCAAAAACGTTTTGGGAGACTTACACCATAGTTCTATCTTCATGAACACGAAATTGAAGCTTTTTATTTATTTTAATCTTTTTTATACATGTTGAAGCTCACCCACCAAATATCACTAGTCCAATCATTTGTGGAGATGGGCATGGATCACAAAGGTAAATGTAGCCGTAAACTTATGCTTGACTAATTTGTTTTTCTGCAGTTTTATTTTGTGCAAACTTGGCCCAAAGGCATTAGAACACTTTACATGAGCACCAGATTACATTTCAGATTTTTCTGTGAACACAGGAAGATTAAATGGTTTGCCCACAATCACATGATATTGAGTCTAGGTGGGGGTGGAGCGGGTGGGGTTGGGGGGTGTGGGGGGGGGAGGTTAAGAACTCCTGACTCTCCAGTGCCAAAGTCGGCATCTCTGGACGTTACTCCACATTTACACAACTTACCCCTGCCAGGATCTCTAGCCGGTGTAAGCACATTTACGTGTGCAGAGATCTCCACCACGAGTGCCGAGTTCTGGAAATCCCACTCAAGTTGTGGGGTACGTTGGTGTTCCAAGGCATGGTCAGCCGTGGCAAGGTGCAAACGCTTACCAGTGTTGCTGGCTGTCTACATTCACTAACTCCTATCCTTCCCCTTTCCACCCCAGCGACTGTGTGACTTTTACTCCAGACTATGCTGGGCATAAATTGCTTCCCACCTTGGAAGAGAAATGAATCAACATAAGATTTTCTGGGGGTAATTGGAAATGGCTTTCTCTATGTGGAAAATAGTTTCCATGAACAAAGGCAAATTAACATAGTATGTTTGGACAAGGTTTGCTATTAACATATGCTTAATTGTTCCGCGCTGGAGAAAGCCCAACAGGATAGGATATCACTAATGTCACATGACCTTCCCAGGAAAGCACTTAGAAACATATGCCTGTGCCAGCTTTCCATACAGGCTCCTGCAGAGGACTGTGAATAGCAGAAAGTAGTAAATTTACACTTGCACAGAGATTTAAATCTGTGAATGCAGGTTTCCCATCTCCTTATCAAATGGGTTCATAGCTTCTCGTCCACCATCTAAATCTTAATTTACAAATACTTACCCGAATTAAACACTCCCTTCTCCAGGATTAAGTAAAGGTTCTAGGCTGATTATTATCTTACCTGACAAAATTGCCTCATTTTGTAAAAAGCATTGGCAAAGCCAAGAGGTCTGGGACTGACAAGCTGATGCAATTGTTATTTTTTTATCGTAAGCATATGGTTCAAAAATAAAAAATAAAAAGTGCCATCGCCTTAAGATGCTGGCTATATGCATGAAATAATTTAAAAACAAAGTAAAACAACCACTGCATACAATTTTAATAGAACATTTTGATGCATCCTACCAGGAAGGTGTACTTAAAACAGGTACAATTAAAAGAAAAAGATTTTAATTGATTACAAAACGAGACCTGGTCTCAAATTCAACAAGAGATGGTTATACAATTACACATATGTTAATCCAGTCATCTGATAGTCAGGGCTACCTCCCCTCCAGTTGGGCCTGGTATGGACAGGTACGAGCCCAACAATGTATTGGTATCATGCACAGTTGAAAGCATTCTCAAGCGTGGGTGCACTTCGAGCCACACCCAGGTAGAGGTCCCCCGAGGTACGTGCTGCAAATCAAACTATAATAGAAGGTCACACCCCGCCCCCCTGGGCGTGCCATGTCTGAGTTAGTGGCCTTATCAGGAAGGAATCTATCATTATCGTAGGAGATGCAGTGTTCAGATGGTGTGGGATAGTGTCCTATGCCGATTCGTGTTTTCTAGTCCTTTAGACTCCCCTCCAGCGTCTCATACTAAGAAAAACTACATGGCTTCAGAGCGGAAATCCACATAGACAGCAGGTGTGCTACTTGCAGTATCAGGGGGTGTACAGTGCCTCCTCAAGGGAGGAGGAATCTGGGTGCTTCAGCTCCTCCACCAATGCCTCCCACACCCTGGCAGCCTCCAAGGATCCTCAGCCTCTTCTGGACTCCCTCAGGCGTACAGCCCCCTCATAATCCGCCCAGTGTATGACCTCTCTTTTCCACCCCTCTACGGAGGGCCTCCTGTGGGATTTCCAATGTCTGGCAATCTCTCTCTTGGCCAGTAGGAGTGCCAGGTCCTGGAATCCGCTGGTCACTTTAGTCTTGTAGGAGTGTGGGTAACCAATGTAGTATACAATGACCCGGCGTACAGTGAACCTCCCTCTCAGTCACCTCAGCTAAGGTATCTGTCACTGCCCCCAAAAGCTTCCCAGCTCCGGGCAACTCCAGAACATATGAAGGAATTCACCCCTATCTCCTCACGATGGGGGCATTTAGCATCGACTGTCATGAAATACCAGTTTATCCGTCTGGGTGTGAGATCTGCCTTGTGGAGTATATAAAAGTTGAACTTAAACACAGAGAGAGAAAGGGTAATTTAAACGGAGCCACTCTCGGTCCCCTTACAATATTTAGAAAAACAACGAAAGAGTGATTCCGAATTAATGTCTTTCACAAGGCAAAAGGAGTCACATATGTTTTTTAGAAGAACCCTCACTCACCAACCTAGTTGGTGACATGCTTCATCATACGGTTCTCACCCTAGGGGCCGAATGCCTCTCGGGTGTGCTACGACGCCTGATTACAGCGGAGCAGGTTTTTGACTGAAAGGTGAAGAGTGACTTAACAGTAACACCGTGGATATTAAAATTGCCTTTACTTAACCTAAATAATTTTTAATGATGGGAAAGTAAGGCAAGATTAAAAGAGGTGAAAGTGGTTGTCTTTACTGGTTAAATTGACCAATGACATCCCTATGTGAAATTTGTGATAGTGGCCGGTCTACATGTTTCAGCCTCAGTGTGCAAAATAGCGAGGCTTTCGTCAGGACCAGTAATGCCACGGGGGGTATGCACTCGCTAAGGTGCACCCTCTCCTGTGACAATTGTTACTGCGAACTTACGGTTTTAGACTCTCAGAGTAGTCTGAAAGAAAACGTTAATGGTTTCTGGAAGAGAAAAAAGAATGTGAAAACATCCAGGACACATCGTTAGTTCACAGTAGAACTCTGTAAAAACACTGTATAATTCAAACCTTGTGCTGCCATACGTGCTGTTCAAAGTGTTTGTTTCAGGCTCTCATGCCTATGGTGCCTAACGTGAAGTGCATAAATTTAGCACTACAACGACCAATGGTATATCACGTGGACTAAAATCATCCAAAGTACTATTGTGAGACTAAAAACATAACAAGTGCGTATTAGCACTACATTTAAAACATCAAACCGAGTTTTACGGGTTGACGATTTTATGGTTTTTTATCAAGGAGACTATTGTGAACGCAGCAAATCAGTGAGCCTCAGAGAGCTCATACACACTAGCGTGGGGGAGATAGCGAATGGTAAGCTTACATGGGCTGTAGAAAGTTCCTACCCCATGGATCCTAACGGGGGGTGTTGATCTGTAGTCACACACTAGGTAGAGTATTGAGGCAATTCCTTAGGTTAGAACAAATTTAAGTTGAAAAAGTTACCTCATTACTGGTTGTGGTCAGGATCATACTCACTACACCAAGACCAAATGGCCTCTCGGCACCTGGTACAATCCCGTTCCAGGACCCCGTGGATGAAAGGATCCTGGAATGGGGCGTATTTAACACGCCATTGCATTGCCAGCTGGTGTCCGCGTCGACACGCGGAACGCGACGACGCAGAACGTCCGCGTCTACGCGCGGCCTCGTCTACCACGATTGGCTAGATGCGTGTGTGGAGAGTAGAATGTAAACTCTCTCAGGCTTTGGCCAGTTTCAAAACTTTATTGACAAAGTATCACGCGGGTGTGCGCAAACTTGTAGAAGAGGAAAAGGGCATTCTTAGCGACAGACAGCTTTTCAAAAAGGGAACTTTTCAAAAAGGGAGACTTTATCGAAACAGTCGACAGAGTCACTATAAAGTTTAAGATGGCATATTAGAATGACCCTTATGTGCGATTAGCAAAGTCGGTGTAATTTGTAGGGTGGCATATTATGCAGATATGCAAAATGAACGTTACATCAATAAAAGGACCACTAAATAGGGGCATATGTTATCTTGTTACCTATGGCACTTGTATCTCTTTTTGGAAGAGATACATTGATGAAGTCCTTGTCATATGGCAAGGACGTTCTGCGTCGTCGCGTTCTGCGTGTCGACGCGGACACCAGCTGGCAATACAATGGCGTGTTACATACGCCCGATTCCAGGACCCTTTCATCCACGGGGTCCTGGAACGGGATTGTACCAGGTGCCGAGAGGACGTTTGGTCTTGGTGTAGTGAGTTTGATCCTGACCACAACCAGTAATGAGGTAACTTTTTCAACTTAAATTTGTTCTAACCTAAGGAATTGCCTCAATACTCTACCTAGTGTGTGACTACAGACCAACACCCCCGCTAGGATCCATGGGGTAGGAACTTTCTACAGCCCATGTAAGCTTACCATTCGCTATCTCCTCCACGCTAGAGTGTATATGAGCTCTCTATGAGGCTCACTGATTTGCTGCGTTCACAATAGTCTCCTTGATAAAATTACCATAAAATCGTCAGCCCGTAAAACACGGTTTGATGTTTTAAATGTAGTGCTAATACGCACTTGTTACGTTTTTAGTCTCACAATAGTACTTTGTATTATTTTAGTCCACGTGATATACCATTGGTCGTTGTAGTGCTAAATTTATGCACTTCACGTTAGGCACTATAGGCATGAGAGCCTGAAAAACACTTTGAACAGCACGTATGGCAGCACAAGGTTGGAATTATACAGTGTTTTTACAGAGTTCTACTGTGAACTAACGATGTGTCCTGGATGTTTTCACATTCCGTTTTCTCTTCCAGAAACCATTAACGTTTTCTTTCAGACTACGCTGAGAGTCTAAAACCGTAAGTTCGCGGTAACAATCGTCACAGGAGAGGGTGCACCTTAGCGAGTGCATACCCCTGTGGCATTACTGGTCCTGACGAAAGCCTCACTATTTTGCACACTGAGGCTGAAACATGTAGACCGGCCACTATCACAAATTTCACAAAGGGATGTCATTGGTTAATTTAACCAGTAAAGACATCCACTTTCACCTCTTTTAATCTTGCCTTACTTTCCCATCATTAAAAATTATTTAGGTTAAGGCAATTTTAATATCCACGGTGTTACTGTTCACTCACTCTTCACCTTTCAGTCAAAAACCTGCTCTGCTGTAATCAGGCGTCGTAGCACACCCGAGAGGCATTCGGCCCCTCGGTTGGGAACCCTATGATGAAGCATGTCACCAACTAGGTTGGTGAGTGAGGGTTCTTCTAAAAAACATGGGTGACTCCTTTGGCCTTGTGCAAGACATTAATCCGGAATCACTCTTTCGTTGTTTTTCTGTATATAGAAGTTGATCAGTTGAAAACGGGCATTCCTAGATACTCTGGGGAAGCGGTCCACTAAGTCATCCCAGATTCTTTCTTCAATGGGGACAACCAGATCTCCGTAAATTATCAAGTGCGGGTAATGCCTCGCCCCGAAGCCTGCGGTATAAGCAAATGACTGCCTTATATGTGCCTGAGGAAGCTACTATATATTGACACCCTCCAGAGAGTGAAGGTTCTGAAAGCCCTGTCCCCCACTGTTTGTGAATCGCTGCGGTGAGGGCCCTATGTAACAGAAAGTGTCCCTGTGGCAAATCATGATGCTCTTGGAAGTCTTCGAATGATAGCAGAGAGCCATCTCCATAAAGTGCTCCGATCGCCATTGCTCAAGCCGCCATCCCTCAGCCCTTGCCAATTCCCCCCATGTGGAAGTTGCAGAAGAAATTGCAACGGAATTTCTGGGGTGGATGGTCGCCTAATTTTCGGCTTCTCTAAGCTCCTGATCCAACACTTGTGGAGAACTCGAAATTCAGAACGGTCTTCCACCCCCGGGGCAGGCGGTGGCAATACGATACGGGATAGCAGAAGCAGACTCGGCACAGAGGGATCCAAGTGCTCCGTCCTGCGGACCCTACCTGCCACCCACTGCGCGAGCCACTGCAGCTAAGTAGTAACTCTTGAAATCTAGAAGTGCCAGCCACTCGCTGCCTTAGGTCTCTGAAGGGTGGTCAGTGCTACCCTACGCCTACCAGATCCCCAGATTAAGCTTGTTATCAATGATTGTAAGGTATGGAATACACCCGCCGTGATCCAAAAAGGGAGAACTACGAAGAAGTATAGCAACCTTGGCAAGGCCACCATTTTTAATAGGGCCAATTCTGCCAATCACCGAGAGGGAGAGGGTATCCCAGAACTCCATATTCGTCTTCACACCTCGGAGAGCCTTCCAGACATTGTCCTCCCGGATCATGGTAGATTTTGACCCCCAGGTACGGGAGGCATCTGGATTCCCATAACACTTCACCCGCTACAGCCTGTCTATCTCTACCTGCTGCAGTAGGAAACAGGCATGATTTTCTCCAGTTAACTATTAGGCCTAAGACACTCCCAAGGTGTGCAAGGAGCTCTTGCCCCTTCAAAATCCTCCATCAGGGTACGGAGAAAAAGTAAAAGGTAGTCGGCATATAGTGCAATATGGTGTTGCCTGCCCATGACTTCCAGACCCCGGTAGGGGATCCCAGTTCTGGCTCGGCAGGCCTAAGACTCCATAGCCAGGGCAAACAGTAGGGGTGATAAGGGACAACCTTGCCTACTATACCCCTATCCACCTGGTAGCTGTCCGAGATAGTTTCCCCCCTGTCCGTACTCGAGCCTGAGACTCCGTGTGTAGTAAGGCAGTCCATTCCACAAAGCTAGAACCCAGTCCGAATCTTCGCATCACTCTAAAAAGATAGGGCCATTCCAGAGAAGGCCTTTTCTATATCCACCGCAAAGATTGCGGCCTCTTCCTTACAATATTAATCTGCTTCCAACAGCCGTAAAAGTCTCTGAATATTAAAGGTCGTATTGCAGCCTGGTATAAAACCCGCTTGGTCCAGATGAATGAGGTTCGACATGTATGGTAGGAGACGCATGGTCAGAATTTTGCTCAGGATCTTATAATCCAGATTGAGCATTAATAGCGGTCTGTAGGCTGTTTTATCAAAAGTCGGCTTCCCGGGTTTTAACAATGGCACGACCAGAGCTTCCCTCGTGGTCGTAGGGAGTCTGCCCTCTTGTTTCGCTAAATTATAGAGTTCCACCAGCCAGGGTCCGAGCTCCTCAACATACATAGAGAAATATTCAACTGGTAAGCCGTCGGTTCCGGGGGTTATATTCCTAGCCATTGATTTAATGGCGGCCCTGACTTCATGTAGTTCTATATCTCCTCCCGGGGAATCAACCTCCACATCAGATATGGTCAGTAGCCGCAGAGTCCCTAAGAATGAATCGATGTCTGCATCCATGTCGGACATCCTGCTCCGATATAGATCGTCAAAAGCAGCGTGGAATGCCATATTAATATCTTGTTGTTGAAAAAGTTGGAGTGTGCTCTTCCTAAGTTCCAGGATGATCGATCCCAGTTTGGCAGGATTAGCCAACCATGCTAGGAGCGCCCACGTACGGTCTCTCTCTGCAAGTGCTCGGATCATGTAATTCCTATAGTCAAAGGTTCACAGTCTTTGAACCTGCTCTGCCACTTTTTCTTTATCTTCCAGCAACGTCTCCTGCATTTCCCGATGTTCCGGTCTGTTTATTTTTAGATCCCTCAACTTCTGTTCAGTGGCCAATGTCTCCCGTAGAAGGGTCCTGCGAATTCCCGCTGCTTCGGAGATACACCTACCCCTAATCACTACTTTGAAGGCATCGCATACTACAAGTGGGCTCAATGCCATACCTTTGTTCTCTTCAAAGTATTGCTCTATGTCCATTCGTAGCTCGGACTGAAAACCCGGACCCTCCAGGGATTCCAGTTTTAGTCGCCAAGTGGGGATACAAGGTCTAGATTGCGTCCAACTGAATCCGAACAAGAGAGGATTATGATCAGAGATTGTTCTAGCTAAGTACTCACTATTTATGAGAAGGTCGTGCACATCAGGTGAACAAAGGATAGCATCTAATCGGACGTGTAGGTGTGAGAAAAAGGAATAGTCTCTTTCTTCTGGGTGTAATGCTCCCCACGAGTCAATAAGCCCCCATTGGAATTGCCAGTCCCGCAATTCTTCAGCTACTCTGACGGTTGGGGACTCTCTCAAGGGTGGGTGGGTGGGTGGGAGCGGCCTAAGTGGATGTCTGCTACACAATTGTAATCTCCTCACAGGATTACCGATCCCACTAGATATGGTGCCAATGTTCTGGAAAGGGTTGCTAGGAATGAGATTTGATCCACATTTATGTCATAGAGACTCCCAACTGTCACATCCGACCGTCTAATTTACCAGTTACCACTACGTAATGTCCCTCGGGATCGACCAGGTGGCCAGTACACTGAAAAGGACCCCCTGGTTTAATATACACCAACACTCCTCTGGCAAAGGCAGAGTAGTCTGTATAGAAGGCTTGACCTCCCCACCTATGCTGTAGAGCGGCACCCTCTTTGGCAGTTGTATGCGTTTCCTGCAGCAGGGCAATGTGGACCCCACTCTTAGCAAGATAGGCATATACTTTATGTCGTTTAGACATGGAGTTCATCCCCCTAACATTCCAGGAGAGACATTTAAATTCTACGGTGGGTGCCATGTGTCAATTGGTGTCGTCTGTCCACACTCCCTGCGGTCACTCAGTCTACTCCCGTATGTTCCTGGTGGTATGTCTATATTGTACTCTACTCGCCAGGCACGCCCAAGCCCCAACTCAAAAACAAACAAACAGTAAAAACCCCAATCCCTCTCCCCATGACAGGTAAGAGTCCAGGCTCCATCCAAACACGATACCAACAGGTATCTATTTGGGGGAGTACCCACAAACTGCAACAGGGGGTGAAAGAAAGTGGCCAGTGATCACGCAGAGCATCCCAGCACGGTTGTCTCCCCATCCAGAGCCAGGCGAGAATAGCGTCAGCCCCCCTCCCCACACCCCCTTAAGCAGGAGGAGAGCAGGTAGAAAGCGAAAAACATACATAGTGTCCCAGAGGACCAAGTCCATCACCTGAGCTGATCAATGTTATTTATACACCACTCTAAAATAATTTTGTCTGCAGTTTTAGGGGTAATTTTAGGTATGTCCATGTCTATGTCCTCCGCAGAGCTAGCAAGCTGGTATCCGTCCCAAGTTCCGGTCGCCTTGTTCACTGAGAGAAGATCGGGGGCTCATGCCGGCGTTGCTGATTTTCATTACTTCCCTGATTACTTTGTGGCGTTCGTCACGGGCGTCCTCCAGCGACGGTGCTCTTCTCTTATCGGTGCCTGCTTTTTTTCTGTGAGGGGGAGTGTGGCGAGGCCCCCCCCAATTCAACATTCAGACTGGATTGAATCCAGATCCAAACCTCTTGCGGGGTCTGGAAGAGCTGGCCACCAGAAGGTGTGACCACCCAGAGACTAGCTGGAAATATCATGGCATAAGGAACGTTCAGTTGGCAGAGGCATCTTTTGACAGCAAGGAAGGTGGACCGTTGTCTCTGTACTTCCCGGGTGAAGTCTGGGAATATCATAATTCTGCTGTTGTCGATCTGTAGGTCACCCCTCAGTCGGGCTTGTGCCAGTATGTGATCACGGTCCCTAAAATGGAGGAGTCTAGCCACTATCAGGCGCGGGGGGCTCCAGGCTTAGGTGGGCATGCTGGAACTCTATGTGTCCTCTCTAGGGCATAAAACGAGGAAAGCCCCTCCGGTGCGACCTCTGTACGCAACCAGGCTTCCAGGTAGGCCACCATATTGGTCCGCTCAAGAACACCAATGTCTCGAATGTTGTTCCTGCGGGATCTATTTTCACTGTCCTCTGCCTTCATTTCCAGGGTCTTAACTCTGCTTTCCATAATGGCCAGTGAGTGCTGTAGTGCTGTAATCTCTGGGGGTATGTCAGTCAGCGTGCTCTCAGTGGATGCAACTCTCTCTGCTAACCGGTGATGATCGTCTTTAAGTAGATTGAGATCCGTACCTATAGCGTCTATCTTTGCCTCGAGCACTTCACTAGGTGCAGTTATAGCCTGCATAATGGCTCAGAGCGTTGGCTGGTCTTGTGGGGACTTCTGAGGGGGTAATCCGGCCTCCCCTTCCTCATCCGTGTGCACAGATATCGAGCCCGGGCCAGGGGCACTCTGTCCGCATTTCCTGGATACCTTCCCCATGGTTAATAAGGAGCATCGCACGGAGACTACTAGACTCCTCCTGTTAACCTGGTGACCTAGAGGAACCAGTATCCCCTAGTGAAAAGTCAAGCTCTCAAGGATATGCAGTACGGATTTCGGTCGACCTCACCGATTCCCTTATCAGCCGTATATTTGTCCACTTGGCAGCCACGGCACAGTGTTGGGGGCCCAGCAGTCCTCGCCTTCAGGAGTTTCTCTCAACTCTCTGTGCGTTCTGGGGGTCAGAGTCGACAGCTTCCAGAGTCTCAGGTGAGAGAGGTGGGGGGCAGCAAGCACGCTCCCACGTTCCAGCTACCACAGCTCGACGTTCTCGAGCCCTGCCTAAGGGCCTAATTGCAGCTGAGCTGTGGCGGCCCCTAGTCTGCAGCGCAGCGGAAAACAGGTACACTCTTATTAGTTTCAATGTGTATTGAATTACTATAAAACTTAAGATATAGTTTGAACACGCAAGGATGACTAAACCAAAGAAAAAAGGAAAAGAATGGAAAGGGAAGAACATTGGCAAAATAAATCACTGGCCCCACCAGCCGTACCAATGACAGCATCTCTTTTAGGCAGCTGTGCAAATGTGCTCAGGAAAAATTTGTTGTCACTCACAGTGCAAGAGTCAATGGCTGAAGCAAAATGTGAATGCAGTTGTACAGACTAATTGATGAACATGGGTGTGTTGACTGTTGGGTGGTAGTGTGGGTGGTTGTGTGCATTACATGTTTATCAGTGATTTGTATTACATGACGATTTAAGGGATCTCTATGCTAGACCTAAAAATGGATTCCTTCAGACTCAATGCTATCCTTAACTTGTGGGTTCCCACAAGGTTTAATTTCTCTTTCCTTTCCTACACACAGAATCACTGTGTAGGAAGCTGGCTCTCTATATAGTGCACTGATGGAGCACATTTTTAACAATCATAATACAGGACACGTTTACTTGTTAAAGACACAAAAAGCTGAAAGCGCACTTTGCACACCTTAGACACAGTGACACATGAAACTGAGACAAGTGTAGTAGAAGCACCGTAAAAGCGTGCTATAACACCTGGAGAACATATGTACATGGCAACGGTTACCAATGAGGTTGCAACTTTGTTTAGCATTGTTTAGGGTTGTAATGTTTTTGTAAGATGCATGATATGTTAGGGGAGGGAATATGAACAACCTAGTACTTATTCATCTCTCTCCCTGTGTTTGTTGTAAAGGATGTGCTAGTTGATGGATGTATGGAGAAGGGGAGGCTGTGCGTGCATGTTTAAATGCAGAGAAGACTACAATCCCAATAATTACCAAGAACGAGGATGTGTTTAAGTAGAAAAAGAAGAATGCTGTGCCATAGTGTGCATGTCTGGTGATTTGAAGGCTGTGCCCTGGTGTTTAAATGGAAAAAAAGAGAATTGTGCTACTGTATCCATAGACAGAGAAGAATATTTCAATGCGTGCAAGGGAACTGATGTAAGGATTGTGCTAATGATTAAATGAGCGACCCTCTACCATTATACACAGCGGAATACTTTGGTTTGGGAGAAGATAAGCTGTTTATTCTGTATTGTACGCTGATGTCTAGCTGATAATTTGTTGAAGCTGAAAAACCTGGGGATGTGCGCTGGCAGTTCCCCCGAAAAACACCAATAAAACAATGTCTGCGTCAGACGATTTCACAGTTCAAGGAGAGATGTCCCATGTTGGAGAGATGCCCCATGTAGGAAACTTGCTCTTTCTGAAGTTCACCCAGTGTTTTACGCCTTTTGCTGGACCCTACATATTAGCTGGCTGTAGAACTCTGTGCACCTTACCCCTGCTAACCAGTGATTAAATGCCTATACTTCCCCTTTCAACATGATGAAATGGCATACCCCTAAACTGGCGTATTTCACTTTTCTAGAAGTCCCTAGTATATGATACAAAGTGTAACCAGACCCTAAAAATGTAATGTCATTAGTGGACTGCAGCACCCGTTGTGCCACCCACTACAGCAACAGTGCAAACAAGACTGCCGTCCTTCCATTTGTAGTCTTGCTGTGTAGAAAGCTGGCTTTTTGTGTAGTGAACCAAAACGAGGTACACTATGTAGAAAGTCCAGACGGCCCTTATTGGCTTACACTGCTTAAATTAATAATCCCAAATGCTCTCTTTACGGTAGTATGGGCAAGCAGTTTAGCCTTATCAGAGGGTAGTTTTAAGCATTTGCTGAACACACAGTCAATAAATGGGAAACACTCAAGAGTAACTCGAGACCAATTTAGAAAAATAACATTTTTATATGATTTTAGACACCAAGATCATCAGAATTGGGTAAGTACTTTAGTCATTATCAAATTTTACAGTAAAAACAATAGAAAATGACAGACATCAGATTTGAGTCATGAGCCTCGAATGAAGTAATGTTATCCTATGGGAGAACATTCACTGCATAGAGACACACACAGACGTCTTACAGGACTATTTTTTGGGAATTAAGGTAAGAAGGGGCAAAGGTCCAAGAAAGCACCAAGAGTTCATGTTTACCTGCCCTGGGGTGTCCGGGTGCAGAGGTGATTTACGCAGTGGTAGTCTCGAATATTAAAGTCATGGGAAAAGTACCTGTAAGAAAGAGGCTGCAAGGGAGGACTGGGGGACCAGTCCGGCAGAACCCAAGGGAGGGTTCAGCTCTTGAGGGTCTCAGGACCACAGAGACACTGTCAGTTTATGTGAGCCCAGGTTGGGGAGCTCGGGTGTAGAGGTGTTTTGTCCAGCAGGTCGGTGAGTAAGAGGCTCTCACGGTTCTCAGTGGTCTTGCAGAAGAAGAAAAAGAAACACAGCAAGGCCACCCTCGGTGTGGAGCTGGTTTTCTCAGAGTTCCTCGATATGCAGGTAAGTTTTGGTGGCGGTGGTATTCTAACTGAACACAAACAAGGACGGAGCTTGAAACTGGCTCCGGTACCTCGGGTATTGGTGCAGGGTGGCTCCTGGGGGTCTAGGTCTCTCCAAACTTGGAAAGGGGATGGATCTGACCTCCTGGAGCACAAAGACCTCTTGCTGGGGTGCTGCTCCCTAGGTGGGCCCAAGGGTTGACAGAATGGTGTACCAGGCAGCTGGTGCAAGGGAGTGGCTCCTCCACTCAAAGAGAGATGTTGCTCGGTCGAGGAAGTGGCAGGCAGACCTCCAAGGATGTGGGGAGGCTGTTTCACTTCTGGACGAGTCGGTGTCTGTGATTGTCACGCGAACAGCAGTCAGGCAGGGTTTTGTGCCAAAGTTGATGCTGGCCTACAGTTCTCACGTCTTCGGCTCGCTCTTTGTCCTTCTTTCAGACTGACAAATCTGTTTTCCTGGTGTCAGGTGGCCACCTAAATACTCAATTTAGGAGTGTTAAGGTAGTAGCTAATGGGCTCCTAACCCTTGGGGTCACAACACCCCTTAGGTGACCACTTCCTGTGGAGAGTGGGCATAACCCCGTCCCAGAGTTCCCAATTTCTCCACAACCAAGATGGTGAAATCCTTCTTTTCGTGTCCACTTCAAGATGCCAACCTTAGGGGTGTGACTAGCCTGACAGTCTAACACACCTCCTGACTATTTAATTTCCTTGCTGTCCTGGTGCCAAATGGGCCCCAGGGCAGGGGTTGACATCTTCCAGGTCTGGGGGAAGCCGGGTTCGTATATCAAAGGTGGTAGGGGCTTTGAAGCTCCTGGCCTTAATATGCTACATCACTAGCTATCCTTCTGGAAGATGTGTGAACACCTTCCTCCGGAGCAGGCATTGTTTCTGGCCTCAGAGAGCGTGGGCTGTCACCTGCAGGGGGATCAGAAATTGGTCTGTGGTGGCAAACTGAACGATACCAGTCAGCAGGCAGACTAGATACTGGTAGGGTTTTCAGGGGACACCTCTAAGGTGCCGTCTGGGTGCATTATTTGGAAAAGAACTGGGGCCCCTGTGTGCAGGATAATAATGCCCTGACAGGGAATGAACAAATTATGAAAAGAGAAACCTGGGCAGGGTTAATAACAACAAATATGGGCAACACAATTTCAATGTGACTAACCAAATGACAATCATTCACCAAACATTATATTAAAAAAAATAGGTATTTATTTCATAAATATATGCACAAAAACCTTTTTTTAATAATATCCTTTGTATAGATGTATTTTTTGTGTTATTATTTCATATTTTATATAGTCAAACTTATTGATCTATTGAGTATTTATTTTTTATACATAAAAATAGACAATTTTTTCTTTTTCAAAGAGGACATTCGATGTGATAACAAAAAAGACAATATCAGAGACAATACATTCATATTATATACATTCTCAGTTATAAAACAATTTATTTACAGATAGACGCAATGATCAGGGACTGACGGTATGTTCTTAAACACACAACGCGCGTTTCGGCATAGCCTTCATCTGGGTTCCGTCTCAACGAGTCACAGTCTGTAGAGTTAGTTTTCTATTCACTAAATGGAGGGTTTCTTTCTTATATTTCTTTTCTAATCTTAAAATAAAGCCGGTCACATTAAAATTTAAGAGATGCAACGTTATTTCAGTAGTGCAGACATTCCCAAAAGTTCTTATTCTGATATCTTTCCCTCCATAGGATCACTATGGAGGGACACGACTGAACACAACATTAAAGGATCGTGCAATATACGTTGAAGCCAAGTGAGAAAAGCCGTTGATTGTGAAGCACTATGCCATTCTTTCTATAATTATAGGGTTGCTTGATTCAACTCCGTTCTATAAAAAGAGAAGATACCTCAAATACTGGAAAGAGGCAGCCTTCGAAGTCTAGAGAATTAGAAAGGATACTGACTTCTAAATATCGAGCTATCAGATGGATCCTCTTCGTTTATATTGATACAGTGGACCACATTAAGTTGAAAGATATGCCGAAACGCGCGGTGTGTTTAAGAACATACCGTCAGTCCCTGATCATTGCGTCTATCTGTAAATAAATTGTTTTATAACGGAGAATGTATATAATATGAATGTATTGTCTCTGATATTGTCTTTTTTGTTATCACATCGAATGTCCTCTTTGAAAAAGAAAAAATTGTCTATTTTTATGTATAAAAAATAAATACTCAATAGATCAATAAGTTTGACTATATAAAATATGAAATAATAAACACAAAAAAATACATCTATACAAAGGATATTATTAAAAAAAGGTTTTTGTGCATATATTTATGAAATAAATACCTATTTTTTTAATATAATGTTTGGTGAATGATTGTCATTTGGTTAGTCACATTGAAATTGTGTTGCCCATATTTGTTGTTATTAACCCTGCCCAGGTTTCTCTTTTCATAATTAGCCGTCTGGGTGCATGTCATAATAAGTCTAGTACTGGCAACAGTACAGATTTATTAAGACAAGGTGTTTGATATCAAACACCATAGGTTTCAGAAAAGCCATCATGTAGCTGGGGAACTGACCAGTGCCCAGTACATATACTTAAGATGGCTTCCCTGTTCACCTGTACCATCTAGTAATTGGATCAAACAGCACAGGGGCATAGCTGCTCATGCAGATATGCCCTCACATGTAATATAATGCACCCTACCTTAGGGCTACAAGGTCTGCTGTAGCAGTGACTTACATATATTATAAGAAGTGAATTTGGCATGACACAGTGAGTGTGCCATGTGTTTTCAAACATGGTTTGCACCAGGTCACGCAGTCTGCAATAGCAGCCTGCATGCAATTTGTATGGGGGTCCCTTAGGGTGGCATAATACATGCTGCAGCCCTTAGAGACCCTCTTTAGTACCCATGCCCTGAGTTCAAGGGGTACCATTTACTAGGGACTTAGAGGTGCTAAAGTGTGTGCCAATTGTGTGTAAATTAGACAGTTTCTTTGTTTTAGGGAAAGATCACTGGCGCCTGGTTAGCAGGCTTCAGTACACTGTCAGAGTCGAAAACCAGCACCTAGTAGTTCTAATGAGGGCAAAAAGCGGGGGGACAACTGCAACAAAATTCCAGTTTCCTACACACTTACAGTTTGAAATTGCAAATTTGACCTAACAAGATAACCACTTTTGAAAGGTCAAAACCTTCCTTTAAAATTTGTATTAGTCATCCCCATGTAGGGTGCCTGGTACTTAGAATTAGGACCTGTAGGAATCTAAAGTTAAACATGTCTTTACAGTGAAAAAAACAAAAGCTATATTCAATGAAGCAAGTCTCGCTGTTCTATAGGGAAAATAGTGGGTTACAATAAATTCAATTAATAATGCTAATTTGGGATAGGCAACAGCTAGAAAAATAATTAATCAACTGTTTTAATAGTTATAAAAATCCAATTCAACAGTGACGTCTGATGCTTGATAAGTATTAAGAAAAACTTACTTTTTAGAATGTTACCCTTTTCCTGGCTAAAGCCTCTGGAAGCCCATTTGCATTTGTTCTCCTACTTCTACCAGCTAGAAATTAGCATTTGAATAGGTGTGAATGGGTGTGAAATGCCCTCAGAGCAAACAGGATGACCTGAATGGGAAGAGATGACCCCTTTGAACCTGACAGAATATGCAGGGTGGGGTTGGGAGCATCCTTTTGATGTTACAGTGTCAAACCCAGCTCGAGTGTTGAATCCTACTTCACAGGTCTGCAGTGGTTTTACATGTAATACTTCACTGTCTGGTAGCTGGGAATCCCTGCTTTGTTCTACCAGACTAAGATTACCATAAAACACTTCCCACCCTAAGTGCCCAAGTTTAGTGTAACCAAAATTTCCACCATAATGAAAAAGCCCAAAGTGGATAGAGGTGGCCCCGGGAACCTTTACCCCATTGGTTAGAGCGTGCCCAAGAATCAATCCCGCCCACTAGTTCATGCTTGGCATACATAAACACTCCTGAACATGTGGAAAATCAGAAGAGGATCGAACCTAATGTCTGCAACCTGATTAGAGCCCTGAAAGCAGTGTACCTGCACTCTCTTATACCTGTGACAAAGAAGTGGACTTCAAGGATCATAGGTCGGCTGACCCCTTGTTAAAGCTACATGGACACAACAAGCCACAAGAGTCATTCCTGCAACAACCCAACTGACCAGTGGGAATTGGACCTGGACTGAAGCCTGCTGTTTGGCTTCTGTGTGGCACCCTGTGACTCTCCAAGTGCTTCCCATGAGGTCCTGGAAGACTTTGGCAGTTTAGGACTTAAAGAGCAAAATCGGAAGGTAAAATCTTTGTCCTGGATAAACCTGGCTGGTTTACCCAACCCGCACTCCATCGCTGTAAGCGTTAAATTTTGCCTAGGTTCCGTTCTATCGCGACCATTCGCTATCATTGGCACTTTATTCATCTTGGCATTATCCCTACTTAAAACTTTTTTAAATCTTATCTCTAGTTCCCTTTGTTACATTTTTGTCATTTAGTGTCGTTTTGTTTATTAAATGTTACTATATTTTTCTAATCTGGTTTGGGATTTTTATTGTTTTGCATGTTTACTTTGTTATTTCTTTGGTACTGAATAAATACATTACACATTGCCCTAAGGTAAACCGGTTTTCTCTGTGCCATAGCTATCAGGGGCCTGGGTTCAGTTTAATTTAGTGACTTTGATAGAAAAGGAATCCACCTTTAACGATCTAGGCCTTTTGATTGATACCAATGGGTCCTGGGAAAGTTTAATTAGCCAGAGTTCGCAAAAGATGGAGGTAGCTAGTGAAGCGATCGTGAGGTTTGCAAAAAACTCTCGGGCACAAACCGATTAGGGAGAGGATTCAACTGTATAAAAGTAAGTGCCTATCTCTTGGCTCCTATGGGGCAGGGACAGTTCCAAGATAGTTACAGACAGTTACAGACAGTAGAAAATACGTTTTTATGTAGAGTTTTAGCATTACCTAAATCTACCCCAAGTTTCATCTCACATGCAGAATTAGGGATGGGATTCTTGGAAGATTTCATCGGTATAGCCCCTTTATTATTATGGGTAAAATTATGGAGCACACATCGGACCGGCTTCTCTAGCGAAGTTTTGAGGCACTGTTTGAACCTAGATAACATGACTGCCATTCCATGGATGGCTCACGTAAAAAAAGTTTTTTTTTTTTTTTATAACTCAGGTCTGAGTGCTCTCTTCAATTCTACAGAAGTCATATGCCCTCAGACAAAAGGAAGGGTTAAAGAGATTTTGTTTCTTATAGAGAAGAGATCAGAATTGAAAAGTCTCTTACCTCAAGTGCTACTATTAATTATATGCAAATTTTTAATGCCCCCGGAACTGATTTTTATTCAACTTGGATATGCAACCCGCAGAACAGATTTTATATGACAAGGCTAAGATTAAACTTAATTCATCATTTAGTTGCCTTTTCTGTGGTTGGTTCTTGGGTTGCCTTAGGTACAAAGTGTCCGTGTAATGCTGTCTCCACCCAATCTACTGCGCACTTTATGCTGTTTTGCACATTGTACGGCTCGATAAGGGTTCGATTTCTACACCCAGTCCTTTTGCATAGCTATTTTACTTCACACAAAGAGGGATTAGGATTTTTATAATCCTTGGCCTCCCCAGAAATTTGTTATGCAAGTGCGATGTAAAATCTTTTCTGTGCAAATTGTGACACCCTAGTCGTTGTGATTTTAGATTTTGAAAATTTTTAATGACTGTAATGGTTGTTTTATTTTATTATTATTGATTATGAACTTTGTATTTATCTTGTGTGCTTTTATGACCAGTATTTAGTTGAATAAAGAGTTTTTTCTAGCTGACTAGGGACTTTGAGGGCTCACCCTAACAAGGGTTGAGATTATTCCTTGAGGTCTGCGGTAACACTCCCCCCAAAATAATAATCCAGTTTCTTTCACCTATAAACTAGCAGATATAGACCTTAATCTCATTAAACCTTGCATGAAAATTGCACAAAATTTCAAATCCAAAAAGTAATGGCAACTGTATGTTTGCCATAATGATCAATTAACACAAGCGATCAGGACGATAGGACTGACAGGGGCAGGGACAACAACGCAAGCATGCACTCATCATTTCTGGCTAACATTTGGTACAAAGGGGGTAGAGGAAATTGTGGGGGCAGACAAGGTGACTCGTTCAACATTAACAAAATCCCATCATAATGGGAAATATCTCACCTCATTTAGTTCTTTTCTCAGCTGTAGTACTTCTCCCACGTTGACATCAATGGAGAGGTAATAATGAGGGATTGTTTGTTTGGACTGCAACAAACGTTGAGCAATAACCTAATGACAGACGGAAAGTAGGTCAAGGTAGTGCGGGCAAAACAAAGTTATTAATTACTGTGCGACACCAGAACCAATTATGTACATGAGAAATTTCCAAAGCCTCAGTAATGTTGATGTCCAGAGGCTACATTCTGAACAAGCGACAATAGTGTCACTTTTAATCACTAGGATAAAAATCAGAGCAGGAAATGATGCAAGAAATGAATATTTATGGAGTGACTTAATACATTTTACATCTACAGCAGAACTCTTCTTTTATTGTCTAGTAGAGGATGCAACATGGATTTCCACAAAACCTCTTCTAAGCAACTCTGTTACCATAGCGTGCACTCTTGAGTTGGGTGCCCGTTCTTCATGACTTCATAGTTCTCAGACTGGCCACAGCACTGTGAGGCATCCTTTCATGGAGGCACATTGACAGCAAGTACACTGCAATACAAGCTAAGCAAGATCTACAAAGAAGAGATGGATTCTAGAGACGGACACTAACCTTTCCATCTCACCCATGTTTTGCAGACGTCTTTATTTGGGTGATGCAAGCCCTGAAACATCAATGGCGCAAAACATCCATTGTAGAGATCAAGCACACCAGCATGCGTAATTTTTGCAATCAAATTTAGTAGATTTGTGGTTGCACTTGCATATTTGTAAGACAGATGTAACATGCTGGCTTACAATTACACAATTTTTCAGGTGCAAGTCATACACGGCTGGAAGAAAATACTTCATAAATCAGGCAATATAGGGCATCATGTGCATAAGTACATTACTGTTGCATTTTGCTTGTTAATACCACTGTACTGTTTCTGCATTTGAAATTCTGTTAATGTAAATGTGGAATCCTAGATCATAGGGTGCATTGGGTAATGAGGCTGGTGGTTGCCGCCTATAGAAGTTGTTTACACTGCTGAAGTAATTCCTCCTTTACATCACCCGAGATTTTACTTTATTTCAGGGGTGACGTGTCTTTGGTGCAACAAATTAAGCAACACTCTTAGCTCGGCTCCAGAGCTTCTGATCCCATGCAACCTCTAGGTCATGACTTCCCTACTTGAGCCTCAGGTCACTAGTGCTGGAGTTTTCTCTGCCAAAGAACGCAAGGTATGCTGCACTTATTTAAGAATGGATTACTGCCCTGACAGCAGTGAAGGCTACAATTTAGCTGTTGTGGTCAAGCCATCTTCGGACACACACAATGAGCGTGCCCCTCCATATACCAGCACGAGCATGCAGTGGCCATTTTAATTTGGTTCAGACCCCCACAGGTGTGGCACATTTGCACATCACAATTATGAGGGGTGGCAATCAAAGTGGCTTAGATGTATTGAGCCATTAAAAAGCTAAAACGCTATGTATGGACATTATCACACCTGTGTATAGTGGTCACCTTGGATTAGTCTTGAGACAATAAATGGAATTGATCCTATTAGCTTTGAAATACCATGTTTCAGTGTTTGGGGAGTACACTGTAAACTATCATCAAGAGGTGTCAATGAACAATGATTGGTAGGGGCCTGTTCTACTATGTGTTGTACAGAGGGTGTGGTACTGCTCTATACAATGGCACGGATCTGGCAGCATCCCAGTGTACTTAAACGTATGCCACCAGTTTGGGGACCTTCTACTGAATTGTTTACCAGGCAGAACACTGTACTTCCTGCATTTTTCAGGCTGTTCTGTGACACCAACCACTCAAATGTTAACAATGGAAGGAGGGGTTTGAAGCATACCTGGGTGCACTAGAAGGTGATATATTCACATCAAAGGAAAAAGTGTATTTTTCAAAGAGCACAAATGCAGAGCAAACCTGATGACGCTGTATTAAGATCACTGGCAGCTTCGTGGAATTGTTGAGAGATAATTCTGGAAAACTGGTTGAGAAAACCTATATCTGGAATGTACATGAGAAGTTACGGTATACAGAGTATCTGGATTTGGAGCACACAGTTAAGATAGCTCGTAGCATGACTTAATGTGGTTCTTTGTTTATGGAGGAGAGGGCAGTATGTGGCAAGAGGGAGAGCACTGCGTGGAGTGCGATGTTTGCTAGTAGTGGCATACAGCAAGTCAAAGTTGATTTCCAGATGGATAAAATTGTGGTGGAGAATAAGTAGCTTCAGGTGTGGGAGAAGGAAATTACCTGGGTAATGACAAGAGTAGTTTGACATGCAACAAAATGTGTCCCAAATGCAATACAAAAATCATTTTGCCCAGGTATGATAAGTCAATTGGAAAAAACGTGGTCATAATGCAAACTTAAGGTGGGGAGGCAGAAGAAGATAATGGTGAGGAGGGTTATGTTCTTAATATTTGAGAAGAACAAGATAAAGACTGTAGGAAGCTGGCTCTTTATATAGTGGACTAAAATGAGGTACACTGTGTAAAGAGTCCAGGCAACCCTTATTGGCTTACAGAGGCAAAAACAATAACACTAAATGCTCTCTTTTGTGGTAGTGTGGGTGAGCTGTTTAGACTTATCAAAGGGTAGTGTTAAGCATTTATTGCACACACAAAGGCAGTAAGTGAGACACACACAAAGAAACCGGACACCAATTTATGAAAATAGCACAGATTTTTATATGAATTTAGATATCAAGATCATCAGAATTGGGTAAGTACTTTTCGAGATATGAATTTTTACAGGTTTCAAAAGTTGACAGTGCATTTTCTGTAGCGGTAATGTTAACCTATGGGGGAAAACGTATTGCATTCAGGCACTTGTCAGTGACTTACGGGTCTCTTCTCCTGGACATAAGGTGAGTATGGGGCAAGATCCAAGGCAGCACCAACAGGTCACCTCAGGCGACACTGGGGCGGCCGGGTGCAGAGGTGCGTTTTGGCGTTGAGTGCCCCGTTTAAGTCTATGGGGATCGATCTGTTCAGAAAGAGGGGGGGAAAAGTTCGGGTGAACCCAGCGGGGGGGCCTCAGGTCTTGAGGGTCTGGGGGGCTCATGGGCAGTGGGGCTTTATCCAGCGGGGTCACCCTGCTGAAGAGACTAGCGGATATTCCTGAAAAAAAAGAGACTGCATGCGGCGACTGGGGGGTTCCAGTCTAGGCGAACCCAAGGGTGGGCCCAGCCTTTGAGGGTCTCAGGACCGTGTTGGCACAGTCACCTTCCTCGGACTCGGGCTGTGGGAGGAGCGGTACTTTGAGGTGTCGGCGGTCGGAGGCTAACTCTTTGCCTTGGTTCTGCAGAAAAAGGGCAAACAGGACAGCTGGGCCACTCTCGGTGTGGGTCTCACTGTCCCTGAAGCCCCTTGACGTACAGGTCGGTCTTCCTCTGTGTGGGTGTCCGGGCTCGACAAGCCTTGGTTGCAGCATGGGGTCTGGTACCCCGGGTATTGGTGCTGTGCGACTCTGTTCGGTCCTGGCGTCCCCACACTTGGAGGGAGGACGGATCTGACCTGTGAAAGCATGGTGACCTCTTACTGGGCGGGTGCAGTAGTCCCAATAAGAGGCAGGATGGTGAACCGGACCTTGCTTCTTCGGTGCCGGCAGTTGCAGCAGAGTCGCTCCTATACTCCAAGGGAGTTCTCTGGCGATTTGCGAAGCACTGGCAGCCCTCCAGGTTTCTTGGAGTCTGCACATTGGCAGGACAAGTTGGTTTCTCCCCGAGGGTCTGGGCAGCAGGCAGGCTGGTAGGGTTGGCGCCAAGTCAGTAGTTGCTCCTCTGTTCTCGTGTCAGCAATCTTCTTTGTCCACTCCTTTGTGTCCGTCGAATCTGAGGTCCTGGCACCAGAGCTGCCACCTAAATACTGTATTTAGGGGCGTTACAGGGGGTGTCAGGTAGTAGCCAATGGGCTACCTACCTTTGGGGTGACTACACCCTCTGTATGACTACTTCCTGTGGGAAGTGGTTGGTTATAAGCCTGACCCAGAGGAACTAATTCCACCAACATCCAAGGTGGTGTAATTTTCCTAGTCGTGTGCTTATCAGGTAGCCCACCTTAGGGGTGGTACTAGCCTGAGGGTGAACACACCTCGTGACCAGCTAATTTTCCCACCCATCCTGGTGCTAAATGGGCCCTGGGCAGGTGATGGCAATTTCCCTGTCTGGGAGAAGCCAGTGTCGCATATCAAAGTCAGTGGAGACCTATGAAGCCTCCTGCCTTGATATACTGATTACCAGCCACCCTGCTTGGAGGAGGTGAAAACACCTACTGCCAGAGTAGGCATGGTTTCCGACCTCAGAAAATGTGGGCTCCCACCTCCAGGGGGTCAGAAACGTGCCTGTGGTGGCAGGCTGGATAGGATCAGCCAGCACACTAGAGTACTAGTAGGGTCCAGGGGTACCTCTAAGGTACCCTCTGGGTGCATGTATTAATAAATTTGTCACTGAGATCAGTGTGGGTTTATTAATACAAGGTGTTTGATACCAAACACCGCAGGTTTCTGTGAAGCCATTATGTAGCTGGGGAACTCGTAATTCCCAGTATATGTATTCAAGATGGCTTCCCTGTTCATTTGTATTATCTAGTAATTGGACTAGACAACACGGGGATATCGGCGGAAGCAGATATGCCCTCACATGTAATATAATGCACTCTGCCTTAGGGCTGTAAGGCGTGCTGTTGGGGTGACTTACAAATATTACATGCAGTGTTAGGGGACATGGCACACAGGGTGTGTGCCATGTCGTGTATTTACTTTTTAGAGCACCTTGTCATGCAGCCTGCAGTCGCAGTCTGCATGAGTTTGGTGCTGGGTCCCTTGGAGTGGCACAATCTATGCTGCAGCTCTTAGGGACCCTCTTTAGTACCCGATGCCCTAGGTAGTACCAGCGCACCACTTACTAGGGACCTACAGAGGTGCTAAAGACCTTGCCAATTGAGGATCAATTGACCAGATACTTTGTTTTGGGGGAAAAACACTGGCACTTGGGACCTGGTTAGCAGGAACCCAGTGCACTCCAGTCAAAGTTGCATCAAATTTCAGGAAACAAAGTAGGGAGGACTACTGCAACAAAAACCCAATTTCCTACAAAGACTCATACTGCATTATCTGAAAAGAATGTATTTGAAATACCCATATCCCTTGATAGAGGAGGATAAACTGAACAAGCTTGCAGGTTTTAAATTAAGGAGGTCTAAAGATAAGTTGTTGACCTACAGTTGGAAATTAACAAATGTTTTTGGTAATTCGATGTTATGCTTAATTTCAAATGTAATTAAATTGAAAAAAAGGAACATTTAGCAAAGGGTCGGTCATATCTTCACGGCAAGGAAGAGCAGAAGAATTACAACCTCATTTTGGAACCCAATCGTCCCAACTGGTCTTCTGTGCGAGTAATGGGAATGAGGGTGCACGGTAGAGAGAACAGATAGGAGGATAGGTTTTCAGAAGGTTTTCAATTACAATTTGGTTAAATGGGTGTCTGCCATGAAATAACTTTGAAGAACTACGCCAAACTCTTCGCACACTTTGAGCACCTTTAGGACTTGGGGACAAACTCAAAAAAGAGTTGTCAAATTTATGTTAACAAGACATTATTGTAGAGAAGGAGGGTTCTGAGTGGTTGGCACCTGTGGTCTTGGTAAGCAAACCAAATGGTATGCGGTCTTCAAGATTTGCAAGACCTTAATGCCAAACCCTGAGTGAATTGCAACCTGTTGAAGAATACATGAGATTTTGCTAAAGGGGGCAGCAGACTTTAATCACCAATTATATGTCCTCAGCGTACTATCAGATTGAACTCTACAAAGCTTGGAGGGTACTTTAATTATTTTATTTATTTAAAGATTTGTAACCCGCACAGCTACCTCCAGGGGTTTCCCAGTGCAGAACCAGTAAGGTAGAGAATTTAAGAAGTCGCAGTTTAAAAAAGCCATGTCTTCAAACCCTTACGAAAAGCAAGCAATGACATACAAGTTCTCAGGTGTTCTGGAAGGGAGTTCCATAACTTCAGGCCTAAGTAAGAGAAGGAGCTCCCTTTCATATGGGCCAGGCAGAATTTGGGCACATTAAACAGATCCTGATTCAGAGATCTCAAAGCTTGAATGGGCTGATAGAGCACCACCAGGTCCTGAATATAACGAGGTACCAGTCTGGCTTTGGCAATGAACATGTAACATAAGGTTTTAAAATTAATGCATTTAGAGATTTGAGCCAGTGCAGCTGGTGGAGAAGATGAGACCGATGCAAATTTTGGAAGTCGGTACAGAAGTCTAGCAGCCACATTCTGTACTACCTGCAACCGAAGAATTGTTGGTTGAGGGTGAAGAAGTGTCCATAATTGTGACAGTACTGTTTATGAGGCTTTGTTAAGGCTTAGATTGACCTACTTAGAGTTGTGTGGTTCGATTTAGGAACTGCTTCACTTGCAGGAAGCTGTTTAAAGCTATTCTGCAAATTCCAAATTCAGATCAATAACAAATTGCAAGATTGCAACTTGGTTTCATGAAAACTGTTTTACAAAAGAGATTCTTGTCAGCTGACGAGCACATGAACTCGCCCTAAACTCAATTTGTGAGGATTTGAACACATTCTATCAATACAGTGCTCATACCCAGTAATCTGTTCTCCTTCTCTATAGGATTCTGAATAAATACATACTTAATGCAACCATAACTCTGAACATGGTACAAAGCGATGAGCACTCTGGGCATCTGCTCTAAGGTGAGCAACTTGACTATCATGCTTAACTGGTGTAGAGAATTTTCGGAAAGGGATGTGCATAGGGAAGTCATGCTCCACTCCATCTTAAATGTGCTATGACATACATACGGTTTTGTCCTCCCTCCTCCCCCATGCTTTTCAACATTTATATTCGACCTATTGATGGCTTTGGCAAAGCAGAAAAGGTCTCCGCACAAAACTATCCCAACACCAAAGGGATTCTTCATGTGACTTAATGCCTGGAATAGGATTATGCTGAAATTAACATCTTCAGTCTGATCCAACTGTGGCTGCATGACAATAGGCTCTGCCTAAACAAGAAAAAGACTGCTGATGTACTGGAAGCAACTGAAGCCGCACAAAAGGAAAGACACTTACAACATTTAGACAGATCATTCCATCTTTCAGGAGAGTCTATTAATGCCCACACTAACACAGTGGTGCCATCTTCAAATGATTACATTTAATTACTTCACAGAGCACGGGCCAACCTAAATAATCAAGATAGACCAAAATTGCAAGAGTCATCATCAAGATGAATTACTGCACTATCACTACCCTGTGGTCATCTCAAAGTAACACACATAAAATCCAGGCGTTTCAATACACAGAGAAGTTGTCAAAAGCTCAAGGCATAATGACTTGCCATCTTCACCTAGAACAATGAATGCTGTTACTTAGAAAGAAAAAAAAAAACTTAAGACATTCCAAAAGCAGGCTTCTGCCATATGATCCAGGAAGATCTAGTGGTAAAGGAATAAATAGTCCTATGAATCACAAATGGAGCAGGGCAGGTTGACAGGCGTTGTTCCCTGTTGGATCAGTGCTCTGTGGCACAGGCAATGGATGAGCAACCAGCAAAGCACATGCCCTTCAGGAAAACACTAAACAACCATCTTGTCTAGGCTGCTTTCAATGATCTCTTCCATAACAGTGATTCAAGATCAGTCATATATAGTTATATGGTAATCGGTTTGATGATTAAAGGTAAACAGACTGAGGTTTAATTTTTGGCTCACTGGTTTCACTGTTCGCTTGCATATGGAGTAGAGGATCCATGAAGGGCTGCAAGGGCCAAAATAAATTGTCAATTTCTACACAATTACAGACAGGAAGTGTTCAAAAGCGCATATTACTTACCTTCCGAATGTTGCTGATGGGGATATCTGTGAAAACGCCTGTTGGCACGGCCGCCACTGCTGGAGAGGGTGTAGCTACTGGGGATGGAGCGGCTGCCGGAGCAGGCGACTACAGAGGTGAAAGCAGATTCTCAATAAATCAACAAGCAGTCACAACTCATTAATTTAACTAACCAACCAACGATATATCCTCTGGAACATGCAGGAAGAAAAGAAAACTGGGGAAATCAGTAAAGAAAGCATGAAAAGTGTGCAGACAACTGGCTTGGTGTTCTTTGCATACTGCCATACATCAGTGGAAATATAGGAAACAAACTTGCCATTTCCACCTTTGCTATTATCTTTCAAAGACTGCTCACGAAGCACAGTGTGATTTGTTTACAGAACCAAATCAAGCCCATTTATGATTGATTTGCAAAGCAGAAGAAATTACAGAGCACATGGTTAACAAATAAGAAAACATTTTTCACACTCAAGTACTTTACGCACTACTCTATTAAAATTCTAACATGGGGACAAGTAGGTAATGTGTTTAGATTACTGTGTTTAAAGTCAAAAGATACTTCAATTTATAAATAAATTGGTAGGATACATGTTAAAATCAGCCTCCAAGGCATTGGAACATAATCCCAAGCATGAACTTTGGAGTTGTGAATTTGTGCTTAGAACTTCAGAAAGTCTGCAATGATATAACTCGATCACTGTCCTGCACTATAAAACAGGAGACAAAGGCTACAAAAGTAAAGTAATAGGAAACTACACGTTCCAGCTTCTTTTCTTCTAAGTTGTAATTTCTTTTAAACCAAACATTTACTAGCTATCTTGCTAAGGTAACATCACTTTGAAAGCAACATTTACAACTATAAGCAGCCACAAGCAGAAATTATTTCACAACATCAAAATTACAGTTGCACAAGTCACTGTAAAGACAACCTTTTTTTTGTCCAGTCTCTATCGATACTCAAATCCACCTGTAGACAAGACCAGAATGCCACCGTTATGCTACACAGCATCTCACCTTGCACAGTTATTAAAAGTTGCATCTCCAATACTAGTAAAACTGTAATAGCCTGTGAACAGAACTGGTCCCGCAATTTTAAAGTGTTCGTACTCACAGGAGTGGTGACCTTCGGAGGCACAAATGTGTCAATGTCTTTTTTAGTTATTCTTCCATCGGGTCCAGTACCTGAAAAAAGAACGATTCAGGCATGAAACTAAATACGATGCATCTTGTAGCAATTCTGTACTAGGCAAAATAACGATTTAATTTGGAAAGTCAGTTGAAAACTACGACTGTTATACAGGTAACTGAATATCAATCTGGATATCAGCTCACATACATGGTAATATTTGAAGCTCTGTATTTTTGTTCATTCCGTAGCATTTACAAATCAAGGTTACCACCTCGTAAAGCAAAACTAACGTATGGTCCAATTCCTAAACTAATGTATATCAACTATTAGAACGTAAAGGTGTGAGAACCAATATGAGAAACAAAACACCCTCAATGAGTAAAAAAGACGTAATCCAATTATCAACTACCATTCAGTCTGGTACAGTGGAAAGACTTGCAGTGAAAGTGATTGAATAGAATTAACAAGCTTTGGCAAAACCAACAAATCTAGTGTTTGGAATCCATCCATATAATATATCCATAAGATACTGTGAATCATAATCAAAAGAAGGGGGGGAGGGGGGGGAGAAACAAGATGATAAAACCCTCAATGACGCAGCCCACAGTGGCGTCATTTTATAGCTGTGTGCATGCAAAATGATGTGAAAGCCACTGTTTCCAATTTACGGATCAAAGATGGATAGATAAATAAAAAAAATAAGCAGAAGTAGTGAGAAAGCACTTATTTATTTATATATATTATTTACAATTTTTAAGACCGAGGGGTGGGAAGCAATTTGCTGCTAGGTCTCCCCCCCAAAAAAGTTACATGTTTTTACATAAATAAATGAGGGGGGCTGGAAGGGGCAATGGAGGAGCTGGTGGAGGCTGTGTGAAAAGGTAGAGAGGGGAAAAGCAGCACACAAAGTAGAGGAACATGGGGTGGGGTGGGGTGGGGCAAGAAGCTCACGAAGGAGAGTCCAATATGGAGTACAGAGGAAGGGGGAGAAGGCCACGGGTGAGAGAAAGCAACACAGAGCATATGGGGGGCGGAGAAGGTCATGAGGAAGAAAAAACACGTGCAATGTCATGAAGTGCTTAACCAAAAAGAATAAAACGTTTCCTTAAGTGAGCAGTTGAAGGATAGAAGCCAGTGAGTCAGAGAGGGTATGCTCCATAGAAACACAAGGTGGATAATATAGAACAAATAAAGTCACTGAATACGAAACAAGCAAATGAGAGTGACAATAAACCCAACCAGTGGCAAGTAATGCTCAGACTAAGCTCCTGTAAATTCGTGGTAAGCCCACAATAGAGGTTTGCCACCAGACAACTTGCAGTCTGGTAGGCTAAACCTGAACAAGCACAGGCAAAGCCAATAAGTCTCGCCTATTTAGTAGCTATTGGCTTTGGCAATATGGTTTAGCCATGATGTATACTAGCGGGCTGCTCTACAGCATGGCTAAAAGCTAGTGGGGTAAAGGAAAGTAAAGCGGAGTGTCGTAAAGTGGGGTGTAGGGTTAACGAGGGACGCAGAGAGTCTTGCAGCGGTTTAGAGTAGAGTGTCAGAGTGTCACAGAGTGGAGTGGTGTAGAGTGTTGTGGAGGGAGTAGTGTGTCACAGTGGAAGGGCATAGAGTGAAGTAGAGTTGAGTGGCGTAGAGTGAAATACAGTGTTGTGGAGTAGCACAGAGTTGTGTAGAGTGAAGTAGCATATAGAGTAGAGTGGCGTAGAGGGTGTTAACTAGAGTGGAGTAGTGTTGTAGAGTGACGCAGAGTAGATTGTTGCAGAGTTGAATGGCGTGGAGTAGACTTATAGAGTCGAGAGGAGTAGCATAGAGTGGAGTAGAGTGGAGCAGAGTGTCATAGAACAGAGTGAAGTACAGTGGTATGGAGTGGCGTAGAGTGGCGTAGTGTTGTAGAGTGTGGTAGAGTGGAGTAGCATAGTGTGGTAGAGTGGAGTAGCATAGAGTGTCAGAGTGGAGTAGAGTTTAATGGAGTGGAGCGTCGTAGAGTGGACTAGAGGGAGGTGGCATAAAGTACAATGGTGCAGAGTAGATTGGTGTAGAGTGCATTGGCTTTGAGTAAAGTGGTGTAGAGTTTGTTAGCGAAGAGTGCAGTAACAGTGTAAAGTGGTAAAGAGTAGATTCTAGCAGCTTAGAGTGCAATGGCATAGAATGCAGTGACAGAGTGCAGTGAAGCAGGGTAGATTGTTTCAGAGTGGACAGGTGCAGGGAAGATGGCAGAGGTGTAGAGTGCAGTGGCAGAGTACAGCGGTGTAGAGTGCAGTGGAGTGGAGTGATGCAGAGTGGTGTAGAGTGCATATGCGTAGAGTTGAATGGTGCAGAGTAGAGTGCAGTGGCATACAGTGCAGTGGTGTAGAGCAGAGTGGAGTTGAGTGGCGGAGAGTGCAGTCTTGCAGAGGAGTGTGTTGTAGAGTGCATTGGTGTACAGCAGAGTGGTGCCGAGTGGAGTGGCACAGGGTAGACTGGAGTGGCGTACAGTGGAATGGCACAGAGTGAAATAGAGTTGCGTAGAGTAGATTGTTTCAGAGTGGAACGAAGTGGCCTAGAGTGCAGTGGCGTAGAGTGTTGTAGACCGAGGAGTGCAGTGGTGATGAGCAAATTATGGTTTAAATCTTTATTAGCATTTTCAAGAATATCAAGCAAATACAGCAGCAGATTTAATAAGTCTATTGGGGAATACATCCACCTAGAGGCGGAACAATCTTAGTGCTTTGCTGCAATTGATACAGAAACAAATCCAGGAAACAAAGAAAAACCCCTCCCTCCAAGAACCACACCCCAACTCCCCCCTCCCATCCCCACTCACCCATTTGCACCTCAGTGTATAGTTGAATGTGGTCATTTCTCCGGGTGTCCCTCCGGCTTAGGGACCTCGAAGAGACGTAGGAGTCTGAGATACTTTGGACAGGTCAACTCGTAGAATTCCTGTGACAGTAACGACACATAAGGATCCCATACCTCCTGAAATTCCGCGCCCTTCCCTGCTAGAGACATGGGGATCTTCTCCATTCCTAAAATGTGCCATATCCTGTGCAGCCAGTTTGTGTGTGTGGGAACGGTCGCCATACCAATCCGTCGGCCACGAATGGACTTTAAGGGGTATGTTAATGGATTTGGGAGGCCTAGCAACACGTAGGTCGGAAATCTTGGGAGCTGTGTATCAGGGTATTTGTCTATGTCGTCTATGACCGGAGTCCAATATTGCTGAATACGCGGACACTCCCACAGGATATGTATCAGGGTCCCTTTGTCTCCGCAGCCCCGCCAGCAACTGTCGCTATGTGAGGGTTTCATTTTGTGTATCTGGACCGGTGATTAATACCAGTGTGAGGTGATCTTGGTTAGTGTCTCTGTAAGAGCCATACTGTGCGCTGTGTGGCGTGCCCTGTAGGCTATACTCTCCCATTCTTTGGCGCTCAGGGACCGCCCCAATTCCTCTTCCCATCTTGCCCGTCCAGCGTAAAATGTATGAACCTGAGTTTGAAGTAGAATTGCGTATAACTCTGAGATCATGCCTTTATCAGCCGATTTAGCCAAGAGCCACCTTTCGTACTGGGTCAAGCGGCGTTGCGCATTAGTGCAGTTGGCGGGATGCATGATCCAATGCCTCAGTTGTAGATAATGGAATCGTTCCGATTCCGGAAGCCCAAAGTATTCACGCAGCTGGGAAAAAGATAGCAAGCCCTCTGAATCAAAGAAGTGGCCTATGGAGCGACATTCCGACTTTCTCCAGGTTGCAGAATCCGAGGCCTTCGCTCCCGGAGTGAAGTCTGGGTTCTCAAAAAGGGGAGTCAGCGGGGATGGATAAGTGGCCAGACCCATTTTAATGCTAATACTATCCCAGGCTGTCAACGTTACTCGGGTTATTGGGGACACATACAGGCTTCTCGGTCTATGTGCTTTGGGAAGGAACAGGATCTTCCAGAGGGCCGTACCCGCCACGTCCTGGAAGAGCCAGTGCTTCTCCGATTCCGGGCGGCTCCACTCCACTAAATTATAGCATTTGTGCCGCCTTAAAATAGAGTTGTAAATCCGGAATTCCCAGCCCCCCGGCCTCAGCGGGAAGATAACTCAAGGAGCGCTTCATGCACGGCTTCCGACCCTGCCAAATGAACTGCGCCAGTTCTGACTGGAGTTTAGCAATCATACCCCGTGGGGGAGAGAGGGGCAGGGTCTGGAAGAGATCTCATATTTTGGGAAGAGCCGTCATCTTGCAGGCCGCTATCCGTCCCAGCCAAGAAATGTGAAGGTGTTTCCACCTCCCCAAGTGGCTCTGTATTTGCCGGAGAAGTGCCCCGTAGTTGCTATCTATTGTCACTTGGATCGTGTTAGCTAGGTTAATCCCTAAGTACGGAATAGTCTCTGAGGCCCACATCAACAGGTACTGGGACCCAAGATGATCTACTGTGCCCTGAGGTACCGAGAGGTTTAGTGCTTGAGATTTAGTTATGTTGATTTGGAACCCTGACACCGCCCCAAAAGCCCTCAGCTCCCCCATAAATGCCAGTAGAGAGATAATCGGGCGCGCCAGGGATGCCAGGACGTCGTCGGCATAGAGACTAATGGAATGTCTATCTCCGCCAAATGGGACGGCGGTGATGTCCGGATGGTCTCGGATCCTCTGGGCCATAGGCTCCATATACAGGGCAAATAATAAGGGCAAGAGTGGGCAGCCCTGACGGGTACCTCTGTGTATAGAGAAGGGGGAAGAAGTAAAGCCATTAACCCGGACTGACGCAGTAGGGGCTTGATAACAGTTGAGGATGCGGGCCCTGCACCTGTCCCCGAACCCGAAATGCACTAACACCTGGTTGAGGTATGGCCAATGGACCCGGTCGAAAGCCTTCTCGACATTGACCACCAAAAGCATATATTCCCCCTGGAACCTGTTCGCTTTATCGATGATATGCAGCGCTCTTTTAGTGTTAGCGCTAGCCTGCCTGTGAGGAACAAAGCCTGCTTGGTCCGGGTCTACTAAGGAGGGGAGATATGTGTTGATTCTGTGGGCGATGATACTCGTAAATAATTTAAGGTCAATATTCAAAAGGGAAATAGGCCGGTAAGAGCTGCATCTTTGTTTGTCTTTCCCAGGTTTAGGTAGAACTATTATAGAGGCTTTGAGCATTTCAGACGGGATCGACCCGGGATCTGAAAAGGATATATAGAGTTTTGTGAGGATAGGGGCTAAGGTGGGGCAGAAGGACTTGTAAAAGGCCGCCGACATCCCATCTGGGCCTGGTGACTTGGCAAGCTTAAGGCGTGCAATCGCCGAAATGACCTCCTCAATACGGATGTCCTCGTCTAGAGATTCCGCCTGATCTGAAGTAAGGGCCGAGGTCTTGGCCCCCCTCAGATAGCGGGAACCGGCCTCTTTATCCAGCTGTTGACAGTCATAAGTGCTCGTAAAAGTCCTTGAAGGTGTTCGCTATGTCTGGGCCTTCAGTGACAAGGTCCCCTGCGAGGGTATAGATCTCAGAAACGCCCTGTTCTTGTCGTTTAGCCCGGAGGGTGGTAGCCAGGCACCTGCTGCACTTGTCTCCCCCGATATAACATGAGTGCCATAAGCAGAGTGCGGAGTATTCTGCCCCGTCTGTGTCTAACGCAGCCAGTTGAGCGCGGATGTTGGATAATTGGCGCCAAACCCCTGGAGCTCCCGTGCGCTGATGTATGCGTTCTAGTTCCCTTGTTCGCCCGGTGAGGTCCTCTCTCTCTGCCCTACGCATTTGATTATCTGCGGAGGATATAGCAATGAATTCCCCTCCAATGATGGCTTTGAGTGCTCGCCATAGTGTCGCGGGTGATATCTCAGGGGTGTCGTTATGTGTTAGATAGTCTTCAAGTGATTGCTGGATTTGATTTTTAACCTCTTTGCGGTGTAGCATGGAGTCCCGTAGTCGCCAGGACCTGGGGAGGAGCGCAGTCGGGGGTAGAGAGAGAGAGAGAGAGAGAGAGAGAGAGAGAGAGCGAGAGAGTGTTACCGCCCTGTGGTGTGACAGCGCAGCTGTATGTATTTCTACCTCCTGAGTGAGTGGGAGAAGATCCTTGGTGCCCAAAAAGTAGTCCAACCTGGCGTATGTTTTATGGGCATTGGAGTAGTATGAGAATGCTTTGGACTGCGGGTGTTTGGCCCTCCATAAGTCCACCACCCCTAGTTGCCACAGTCGCGCCAGACCGTCCGTGGACAATGCTCCAGACTGGCCGTACCTCTGCGCTAATCTATCCAGGGAGTTGTCGAATACTAGGTTCAGATCCCCTCCTAGTAGTACTAATTGATCCCCTGATCCCAGAGCCCTCTCCAGTGCCCAATGCAGGAACCCCTCTTGTTTCTCATTAGGAGCATATATCGAGCCTATCACAAGTGACCTTTCTGCAATGGTGAACCTGTAGATTAGCAGGCGACCCCTGATTTAGTCTACCTTCTGCTCGATTGCCCCTCGAAAGGATTTGGCCACCAATATAGCCACCCCTGCCGATTTAGAAGGGCACGACGAAAAGAATTGCTGTGGAAAGGCCCTAGACTTCAATCTGTGACAGTCCTCGAAGAGGAGGTGAGTTTCTTGTAAAAGGCATATCTCTGCCCGTGAGGACTCGAGGTAATTAAGAATCACCCGCTTTTTGATCGGGTTGTTGAGCCCACGCACATTGAGCATCAGAATTTGGAGGGTGCTACCCGTCATGTGGGCAGTGAACTGGTTGCGCTCTGTCCAGCCCAGGCCCCCCCCCACTCCCTCCGAGAACCCCGAAAGTAATACAGTGTATGGTGTCAGTGCAACGTGTACAGACAAAGCAGCCACTGTGTGGGTGAGTGCAGGCCCCAACAAAATCCTTCTCAAAGTTAACAAACAACAATAAGGAAAAATAAAAATATAGTCTTACGTCCAGTCCTGTGGTACAATGAAACCACATGGTGAATCCAAGGGGGAACGTAATGTGGTCAGTGGCTCGACCCCCCCCGCCCCTCCCTAATTTATACATTAAGCAGAAACCGGGTTCCGGCTCAGGGGGCAACAATTTTAGCCAATGTGGAAGGGACAGCTTCCAGAGCCGCCTGCCGACCCCATGCGATCTCCTAAGGATCTGGCTTGGCCGAGGCCCGGCGCCATCCTACTCTCTGCCAGCCATTTTTCTTCGCTCTTTGAGAGGAGGGTGGTGTGCCCTCCGTACGCTGCTCCTCCGGGGGCTCTATTCCTAGCACGCGGCATGTCTCTCCGAGTGAGCGTTGTTGGAGGAGCTTTCCCTCCCAGCGGAAAATTAGGCGGAAAGGATGGCGCCACGAGTAGGAAATGCCAAGGCTGCGGAGGTGTGCTGTCGCTGGGCGGAACGAACTGACCAGCGTTTCTGCAAGGTGAGAGCCGCGAGGTCTTGAAAAAGGGTGGGGGAGTGGCCCAGGAAGACAATAGGGTGAGAGCTGCGTGCTTTTCTTAAATCTCCTCTTTCATTTGAAAGTGATGCACACAAACCAGTATGTCCGGTGGATTAGAAGTATTCTGCCTGGGGAGGCCCACTCGATGTGCTCTGTCTAGCTGGATCGGAGATTGCGCAGGGCCCCCCAGGATGTGGTGGAAAAGCTCTCGGACAAAGCCAAAGATATCTTTCCCCTCCGTCCTGGACGCCACTACCCTGATTCGCACATTGTTCCTCCGGGAGCAGTTTTCTAAATTTTCCAGATGTGCCTGCATGTCAATGTGCTGCTCCCGGAGCCGAATTACTTCTTGTTGAAGGGTTTCTGCCTCTTCCTCGCGGCTCACTTCTTTCTCCTCCAGGTCCGCCACGCGCTCCCCCAGGGAGTCCACATCTCGCCTGGTCTCCTTGATCTCCTGTGCGAAGTCGCTCTTAAGAGAGTGAAGTTCATCTCGAAGGGAGGTAAACAGTGCCTCCATAAACGACTGAGTCACCGGTTCCTCCGTGGTATGATCTGGTTGGGGCCCTGACCCTCCAGGTAGCGCGGCCGCGTCCTCTGGCGCGTTCCCCCTGGTGCGGGAGAGGAGGTCTTTAATCGAGCGATCTTTTTTTGGGGCGCCCCGTTGCCATAGTAAAAGGATTAGTTCTGTCGGCCACCTAGACCCTCCTAGTTCGCCGTGCGTTGGTTTGTATACTCTGGCAGTTGTCCACAAACACGCCTGGCTTCTCAAGTTGCGCAGACGGATCGAGGGGCGACCCCCTGCTCGGGCAGTTGGCTGTGCGTACCCCGCTTGAGACCCTACTGTCGCAGCCTCGGGCTGGCAATTTCATAAGAGTGGGCCGTCGTGGCTAGGTTTCCAGACTGTTACTTGTTGCTCCCTCTTCGTGACCTTGGATCCCCGGCGTGTGGTGACAAGGGGAGCCGATGGGCCCCCCGGCGAGCTCCTCACCGTGACTGCTACACCCTCCTCTCTTCCGATGGTAGCAATGACTTAGCCCAGGCCGCTCTGCCCGTCGAGAGCTTGAGGGAGAAATGTGTGTGGGGGAGTATGGGGCACTAGCGAGTCTCCTGGTGGATCCGCTCCGGCACCCCGAGCCTTACTCTGCCTTTCGCGCCTGGGCTGTCGTGACTAAGCGGGGGTCCTTTACCGGCTCCTCGAACCGTGGAGGGAGCGCGGCATGCCAGGTGTAACTGTGCTGTCCCCTGCGCGTGTGGGGTGATGGAAAGGCGCCGGGCAATGCAGACCACGGCCTACCTCCAGTCCTGTGTTGTAGTTGCGGCTACTGTGGGTGTCACCAGCCTGCAGGAACTCCACCAGCTGCTCCTCCGGCTCCCCCCGGGAGCCATCTCCCGGCTTCTCTTGTGCTGCCGGTGGGGCGATTGAACTGGGCCGGTCCGCCCGCCGAGAGGAAGTTGCAGCATGGGGGGGGGGGGGGGGGAGGTAGGCGTACACAGGAAGGCCCCCTCCAATGTAATTGGGATCCCCTGCCTGGCCCGGCTCACTGCATATGGCCTCACGGAGCCTCACCCCTGGTCCGTCACCAGCGTGTCCCCTGCAGGTTCTCTGTGAGAGGGAGGGGGGGGGAGGGCGTGGCAGGGTCACGCGACCGCGGCCCACTCCCCCGTGTCTTTTGACTGAAGCCGCGGCTCTTGCGCAGCCCCGATCCTGCCCTGGGCATGCGCGTCGCGGCCGCACCCTCCTCGCCGCCGCCTGTCAACCTTGTCTGAGGCCTTTTGGCGCGTCCGCCCGGGGTCTCGTTGACGCTGCCCCCTCCGTGGATGTTGGAGGCCCCTCCGGTGCTAAGTATTTCCCGTACTAGGCCCGGGAAGCGCTGTGAGGGATGAAGTCCGGCAGGAGGGTTGTCAAGGCTCGACTTGCCTCGGCGCCATCGTGGCCACGCCCCATTGTGATGAGCAAATTAGAGTGAATAGGCGTAGAGTGCAGTGGCGTGGAGCGGTGCAGAGTAGAGTAGAGTGCAGTGATGCAGTGTGGAGTAGAGTTGCAAGGTGTTGAGTGGCGCACAGTATAGTGCAGTAACAGGGTTGTGTGGAGTGGAGTGGACCAGTGTCGAGTGATGCAGAGTGCAGTGGAGTGGGGTAAAGTGGACTATGCATGGTTTGGTAGCATGCAGCCATTACAGACAATACATCTTCAATTAAAATGACCATTACATTTGCAACGCCATACAGTTTTACTGGTAAAGGTATACAGCGCACAAAAGAGAATGTGTGGAAATGTCATCACCTAGTGTAATGATTTGTTTTGATCGTATTAAAATATTTGTTTCCGCCACACTTCAGAATTTACCAAACAGTGTGCTTCATTTGTGTGAAAGAAAAAAAACCTCACAGCGCACATCCCAAGGAGCCAGCATGACTGTCACATAAATCCTCGCACTTTGAAGTCCGAGAAAGAAAAGTAAACACCAAGCTCCCTGGAAGACAGAGCCTGACATTTGACATCGGTCTTAGAACGCACAGCAAATGTGACTAGATAAAAACAAGATTTAAAGACCTGTTTACAGAAATTCAATACTGGTGGAAGAATACAGGAAATGGGGTTTGGGCAAGGGAAGAGACGAACTCAAGCTGGACAGAGTAAAACAAATAGAAAGCAAGCAATTTTGAGTTACAAACCGCAAAGCTAATGGTAAGCAATGGGAGGAATACATTCCGAATGTCCCCAAGATGTCGTTAGCAAGTCAGCCCTCTCCACTGTCTGGTAGACAGCGACCTGAAAAGGAGAGCAACCCAACACATTTTATAGTGGTCAGTTTAGGATCTCAAACTGCTGTCCAATGTAGATTTGCCTCATTAGTTCTGAGACTCTTCTGAAGCCAAGGGACTCCTGGCCACAGAGGAAGTAAAAGTGACAGAAACTACACTAGACATGACACAGCTTACTAGATGATTTTCAGAATACAGATTGGCCAAATGGTGGCCATCAAAATTTAACAATCTCTCTCTAGGAGCACAGAACATGCAAGCATTTACCTCTTTCCAGCTCTAGAAGTCAAGAAGACTCACCCTTTATTTGAGTCAGATCAATGCCTTTTTCCATTGCAAGTTTCTTTGCAAGAGGACTGACAAACACTCGGCCCCTTGGTGCAGTGGGAGGAGGAGCAGAGACGGGTGGAGCAGCTGGTGCAGCAGCCGGGGATGCTGCTAGCAAAGGAGAAGCCTAAAAAACATATCATGCACACAAATATTACAGGGCAGAAATCAAAAAGCACCCAACATATGACAACTTAAGAAGATAGGAGTTCTCCATTTGCACATCGTTCAAACACTGCAGTGATCCATTAGATTATCTTAGTCACTATTGCGTCAATCAGTAGAACCATTAAGTAAGCACAAATGAACTGGAAAAGTAGTAGAACTAAATTTGCTCTACCTTCACTCTGCAGACTACATCTAAAGTTCTGAAATAATATTCAGAGTAACATCGAGGCCACAGTAGGAGGCCTGAAAATATATTAGTGCTTTTCATGACACCTACCTATGTTTATGGCATTTTGAGGACATGTAGCTTCATCGTAAAAGTTCTATGACAAAGGTCTGATAGCAATCACTTCCAACGTAGGAGACACCAGTAGTGAGTTTTGGATAAAAGTTTTGTTTTTACATGTTCAGGTTTTGATACAGATGTTACAAGGGTAAAGCGTTTTGCAAGTGGTATGAATTAAATGAAAAAAAATTATACAGAGCACAAATACCCTAAGGCGCCGAGACGCATGTCTATTTATAGTGCAAAATCAGAATTCAGAAGCATACCACGATTAAGCAAAAATCATGTATAGTATGTCAGAGAACGCCACATGCAAGAGAAAGTTTTCAACAACACAATGATCCTTTTTGGTAACACTGGTTGTCCTGTGGCCACAAAGAACAAGACCAGACATCAGTGGCGGTTGTCTAATAACAGCTCATGATATGACAACTCCTCCACGTTTGACTCGATCTGCATGATTTTGCTCCCTTGTGGGTGGTCTGTGGGCAGCAATGTGTGGGGGAGTGGCTGAGCACACAGACAAATTGGTAACTCCAGCGGGTTTTAGGAAGAAACATTGTACGCTTGATATAATATTTTCATGTTGAAGCTTATAGTGGAAAAGTACTTTTCCATTCGAGGGCTTAATGTATGTGTGACATTCATTGACTTTTCCAGAGCATTTGATAGTGTGGACCATGAAACATTGTGGAAAAAATGAATGAAACTAGGCATGCCCAAGTTACTCCTTTTATTAATAATTGCTCTCCGTTCTTACACTTGATGTCAGGTGTTGCTGGGTGGGGATAGTCTTCCATAACTGCAACAACAAGCATTTGCAATGCAATAGGTCTCGCATTTACTAGAGTTTGAGCTATTGGCATTGTAGATTACAATGCCTTTTATTAATGTGTTGGTTTTTTAAACAAATAAATAAAAGGCATTGTCATTTACAATGCCAATAGCACAAACTCTCGCAAATGCGAGACCTATTGCATTGTAAATGCTTGTTTTTGTTGTTAAGAGTTGCGCAAAGCCATGCAAATCAAGCGTTTCATGGGTTTGTGAATACCAAAATAAATTGTGCACCCTTCAGATGCAAAATTTTAGTAAATCTGGCCATTCGTATGATTAAAGCAGTCTGAAACTGACTTTCTACTCTTTATTTCAATGTCAACCACTAACAATTGTGTAAATGCAATCCCTCCGATCACCCCACTACCAAAAGAAGCCTTTTACTTGTTCACTTCAGAGTTAATTCAATCTGCTCTTTGGAGCCCAGACTTGAGATAAAAGTTTAGTACTCCACCTCTTGGTGAATAGAAAGCATCACACGCCGCTGCATCTGTTTACAAGCCAAGATAGTTTGCTATAAAGAAGCAATTTATATAAACCTGATCAGTTTACAATAAGACCATATTATTAATATAGTTTCCAAATGTAGTTCCAATTTCTGATTAAGATCAATCGCGGTTGTACCTCTCAATTTATCTGCAATTTGTCTTTATTTCACTTTTAAATCAGTCTCCTTAGAGACTGTCAAAAATTGCAATGGCGACTATATTGCAAATCGCCACGGCGGGGTATTGGGTAAAGTTTTCAATAAGCAATAATCGCGCCTCGGTTACACCTCATTGGCTACGATACTGCCACTGCGCAAAGCTAAAGAATAATTAGTAATTCGAGGTACCCACGAAAGATGAAACATAGGACACCTACAGCGAGCAAAAGTCGCCTTCACACATCAGTCAGAGACATAGATTACAATAACATGCCAGGTGCACTACTCTGAACTGTACTCTATGACGTGTCAGCCCCATAAACACGCTGTATTGCGCGCAGAGGATTCTGGGGGTCTAGATGCTAATTAGCATATCCGTATATTAGTACAAGGGACTCGGCCACTGCTTGAGCAAACAATTCCTCTGCAGAAATAGAAGGACTCTTCAAAAGAGAGAGAGGTGCTTATTGCTCCCTCAGGGTAGGAAAGGTTTTTGTCGACTTGGGGAAGGATTGCTCCCGGCCAGCGTAGCATGCAAAAGGATCGGAAATTAAGCGTGTTCAAGGTGTTCTCAAAATGGGGACCTCTTACTGTGCAGTCTCAAGAGGACTTAGGAATGCGACAAAATATCAAGGTGCAGCCCCTACTGTCGACACCTCTCCTTAGTACGATGAAGGCAGGGGTCAAAAAATGTCTCCATGGAACACAGACCCGCCGTGAGCGTGCACATCAGCTGTCCGGGCAAGTGCACATCAGAACGCGCCGTGAGCGTGCACATTTGCTGTCTGGAGATCGCCAGCAAAGACCAGCGTGACGGCGGCCGCATTGGCTACGAGGTACACCGATCACCCTGTGAGCTCTGGGGACACGCTGCAGGGCATCGCGTGAAGCATGGCGGAACGACGGTGAGGTGGGTGGGGGGTGGCAGGCGCATGGCTGACTGACACTGGAGGGGGTGCAAGGACAGCTGGGGAGTATGTGCAATGCGGCTGGAGAGGACGGAAGGGGGACAGGAGATGTGCACATCGCGTGCCTGTACGTGCGTGTTCACATTTCCAGTCCGGCCTGCGCGTGCACAGCTCCGGTCTCCCTTCCGCAGCAAGTCAGTGACAATAGATCTCGCTAGCGACAGCGCTTCGCGCTGCGTCGCCAGGCGAGACCTAAAAAGGGTTTGAAACAGGGTTGCCTGTTGGTTCCAATACATTTTTTGTTTACGGTTCAGGCCTCCCTGACAGTCTAGCAACTTGCAAGGGGAATGCCCCCAAGATAGGTGGTTCTCCCTTTTTCTGCTTGATGTACGTGGATGATATCGCAATCCTGGATCTAACACCAAGGGCTTGAATAATAGGTTGGCTTCTTTACACCAGTATGCCACCCTTCACTTTTTGAAGATTAACGTCTCAAAAAGTAAGGTCAGTGATTATGTTTGGGTTTTAGGATTCGAGAAGCTGGAATTAGTAAATGCATATCCCCATTTCATTTGTTATCAGTTTTTAAGGCGAAAGTTACTCTGACATTATTATATGCCACTGAATCAATTAACATGTCGAAATGGAATTTCTTAGAGAAAATGGAAGGGAAAATTTTACGGAAACTTTGTAACTTTAACTCTTCAATTCTGGTGCCTGCATTAAGGTTGGAATTCAGCTTAACACGTTGCTATGTGCAAGGGCTGGCTAGTGTGATTCGGTGGGGCTCAACTTAAGAAGAGTAAAGAGTACTCTTTGAGGGGCTTTTGGCACACTGAAAGTTTTGGCTCAGAACTAGGAAAATATCCATTTTCCAGGGACTTTGCCCAACACTAAGTCAATTCGATCTCCAGGAAGCTACACTGGCAACCTTCCTGCACACCCAACTAAAAAGTTTCTTAAAGAATGCCTCATGTCTTATAAGTCAACGATTGGACATAACATACTGTATGTCTAAGGAAAAGTGTGAGGTGGTGATCTTTTCCTGCCACTCCTAGTGGTACCCGTCTTGGAATCTGGAGCATGGTCTTCGCAGTTTCTAGACATTACTACAAATGAACTTGTTCCCGCTAAATGTGCCGAGAGTAAATTGGCCTAACTCAGGAGATAAAGGGAAAGTGTGCAATTTGTAAGACACAGGTATACAGGATTTTAATCATTTGCCATTTGTTTATCCCACATTGATTCTTCTGTGCCGCCGTATTTTATGGCTAATGTTTTTAAAGTATAATATTAAGTCAGTTGTGGCAGCCCGAGAATTTCTCAATCACCAAAATATTTGGTTATGTGTGCAAAAGATTTTACATTTTGTTAATGTTTTTTAAGTGTATGTTAATGTGATCGATGCCTGTCGCTATATTTGGTTTTATGTGGACCTCTTTTGAGTTTGAAAACATAAATAAAGAATGGACTCCAGCTTCACCTTCATTTCACACGCCATTCACAGCCACGGTTCCATCTCCAGTGCCACAGTTTCTCTGCCTGCTCCAAGACAGTAGCTCTGATCATTACCCGTTGACAGCCAAAGAGTCCTATATTCCATATCTACAGTGCCAGAGATTAGCAGCAATGTGTCCTACAACAGTAAAAAAAAAAAACCTGCAGAATTGTTCATATATGCATCATTTCTCTATTTTGTTCGGTCTACTTAAGCTACGATGAGAAAGCTCTGAGAGTGGTATCTAATCTCTGCATAAAATGCAAAGATTCACAGCACAAAGAGTTTGGTGTGGCAGGCTGGACATGTTCTAATCTGTCACTGCAGTAGACCCAGTTTAAGGAATATCTGATATAAACTAGGCTACACTGTACATTTTTAGGTCGAGCCTGGGCAGTGCATGCGGTGCCCTGAGAGGCATGCTGTATTGCGGTATGGGATACAAGCTTCGCCAATTTCCTGCCCATCTTTTAATTGGATCCTGTTACTGTCCTTGCTAAATTGTTGCTTTTCATTTGTGTATAGGCTTGTTAGTCCCTGCTTGGTACCGCCTTGTCTGCATTTGCAAACTCCCATAACGACTGGACCTTTTATTTGTCTTGTTACAAGGTCTGCTTTATAGGTCGGTGAGCACTATTTTGTTTAATGAATAATGGGGACAATGGCGGCTGCTTTTTGTATTTGCAGCGCGCCCACACAGCACTCGCAGGACAAAGGCGGCCGCTTCTCGTATGGAGCGCTATGCGCGCTTTAACTTTAATAGTGGCTGCCCCCACCCCTCCACAGCACTCATGGGACAATGGCGGCCGCTTCTTGTTTTTTAAACTTTAAAGCTGAGCGCGGCGCCCGCTTCAGGGACACCACGCTTTCTTTCAGCTTTTTTTCTTTTCTTTTTTAAAACTTTAATGCTCAGTGCAACTCCCACTTCAGGTACACCGCGCTATCGTTTTTTTTTTGTTTTGTTTTTAAACTTTAAAGGTGAGCATGGCACCCACTTCAGGGACACTGCGCTCAGTTTCAGTTTAAAAAAAAAAAAACTTTAATGCAGAGTGTGGCGCCCACTTCAGGGACCCTGCACACTCTGTAATGCAATAGGTCTCGCATTTTCTAAACTTTGACCTATTGGTATTGTAAAGGACAATGCCTTTTATTATTGCAGGTTTTTTTAAACAGATAAATAAAAGGCATTGTCATTTACAATGCCAATAGCTCAAAATCTCACAATTGTGAGACCTATTGCATTGCAAATGCTTGTTTTTTGTAACTGTTTATAAAATTTTGTGATGTGGTAACATTTTGTGATAAAGGAAAACCTACACAGAAAAAAAACATTGTCTATGGGTACATAATTGTCAATATGGTGAACGACATATCGTTATGAGTTAGAGGGAAAAAAAGGATAGTGTTATAAGGTCATAAGGGCATCGCAGACATACCTCATATTGCGGGACAGTCGTATAATATGACAAAAGATACAAAAGGCATGGTAAGGTTGACATGTAGCATATCGAAAGTGCATTATTCAATTGGAGTCATCTGATTCCAGGGTGAGCGAATAGTCTCTTATGCTACCAAGTATCTTTGGGCCTAAAAGTGAGTGGTTGCAACTGTACAAAGTCTTCGCCAATCCTGTTGCATTGGGTCATGCTTTTAAAGCCATGCAGAGTCCATGGGGTCGCATTCGCTACCCCAATGCAACACCAGCTCCCATTCAGTAAATAGAAGCACCACAGAGGTGAATCTGCGGACAGATTAAGTGATATCCTGGGTGTAGGTAAGAGGTGTGGTGCAGCGGCCAGGGCGGCTGACTCCGGAACACGGGGCTCACGGTTTGATCTTCAGCGGCAGGTTAGCCCAGCACCTAGTGACTCTGGGCAATAGCTCGCTTAATCTTCCCGACGGCCCCCAGCGCCGGGACACCTCTCCAGAGGTAGCTGTGCGCTTTACAAATGCTGGTATTTCATTTACCCCAGTAGCAACATCAGAAAGTCAGGTGTGACAACTGCATCTGTCATGGTGGAAATTAGGGAGAAGATGGTGGTCCAGTAACGGCCAATATGTGGAGAGGAACAGGTTAAGTGTGCAAACGTAGCATCCAGAGCGTGACACTTGGGGCATTGGATCGATCGTGTAGGACCCAATCGTGCGATGTCTGTAGGCGTTATATATGCTTGATGTAAATTTTAAATGTAGAAGTTTGTGTTTATGATTGGGTGCTAGGAGTCATGTGTGGGAGCAGCAAGAAGACCAAACCCTGTCAGGGAGGGGCTAACCCAATTCAGCTCCCCAGGCCTCTCTAACATGCTCGGTGGAGTCAGGTTTCATGGCCAGACAGGTATTGTACAACCTAGAGACCAGCCGGCCTCTGTCAGTGTCAGATATGATAAGGGAATAAGATCCGGGAATATGACTCCTATGGTGTGTAGGCGACGGTGGTGTAAGGTGTGTTGGATGAGTTTCTCACACATGAGTGGAAGCCAGGGGTTATCAGGCAGGGCAAGCGCAGGGGAGTACAGGATGCCCCCTCCCAGAACACAGCAGTTTCCGCCATGCCCAACAGGTGGTGGATATGGTTTGAATATTGGAAGGGCCCATAGGAATAACTTTCGGTAATATGCAAGAGGTAGACAGTTGCCCCAAGCTGGTCTCTCTCTGGTTTAAGATAAGGGACTATAGCATCTGGGTGATACCAGCAATACGCATAGTGGCATTGCGCCACAATATCACAAAGGTGAAGGTCTGGGACCCCCAAAGCCGCTACTGTGGTAAGGGAGAGTCAGGGTGTACCATCGGGTGAGGGGCCTATGGTCCGCCCATATGAGTTTCAATAAGAGGCTGCGGAGAGTATTAAAAAATTGCTGTGTGAGTTGTATGGGGATATTTAGGAAGAGGTAAAGAAAGCAGGGGAGGATGACAATTTTGATTATCGCTACATGTCCCGCCATAGAAAGCGGAAGCTTATTCCAGTGCTCCACCTGTGTCGTGAGCCTGTCGATGGCCGACCAATAGGTGAGCCGAAGTATTTAGCCTTTGTCCATATGTAGGTGTATGCCCAGATATTTGGTGGAGTTCTGCATTCCATGTTAAGGGATTTTCAACAGTCACAGGATGCGTGCAGACAGTTAGCGGGAAGAGTTCAGACTTGACCCAGTTAATATGGAGGCATGAGAGACCTCCGAAATACAGAATTCTGCAAATCGAGGGGAGATTGTCGGAAGGATGACGAATGAACAGCAGGATATCATCTCCATACATGAAGAGGAGAAGGGGACCAAGTGTGAGTTGAAGGCCAACCATGCAGGTGCCATACCAATGGATCTATAGCTATAATGTACAGGAGGGGGAGGGGGGGCAACCTTGTCTGGTCCCTCTAGAAATGGAAAAGGCATCCGTGAGGGAGACATTCACTCTCAGGTGCGCCACCAGGTTGGAGTAGAGGAGCACAATCATAGATGAAGCCACTGGGGAGACCCTTCCTGAGAGCAACATTGTCAAAACTGGGCCACTCCAGAGTCAAATGTCTTCTCAGCATCTAATAAGGCCACCACTGCAGTGGTTGACCGGGAGTTCCTGCTCAGCACTGCAAATATAGTCCGCAGGGTAAGGGAGGTGGACATATGGCGCACAAAACCAGACTGGAAGTGAGAGATAATCTGCTCCATCAGCAACTCTTTTTTGCCATTCAGAACCGAGTTTGGAAATAATGGAGGACAGACCTGCGCTTGCACTCTTGCTGTTATGGGCAAAGGTCTGTACTACTCCCGAATTAGAGTTCACAAAAGCCATTATCTGAGATCGTCTCTCCATGTCTAATTCTGACAGTATTCCATGGCTCAGGTATTTGAAACTAACCTTTCAAGAATTAGGATTAATTGATATTTTTAATAATCCAGTTGCAATGCCCCAGAAAGTAAAATCTATGATTAAAACTGCTTATGCAGTAAGGGCTACTGCATATCATACACAAGGTTTGAGTCAGCAGCGCTCTGTGGCTCACCTGAATCTGGGTTTACTAACAAACCAACCTCAATTTTACTTGACTTCTACTGGGAATCAGCAACACAGATTTTATTTGACCAGCTTTCGTCTCTTTTTGATGCACTTTCTGGTAGCTTTTCCACAGCAATGCAGTTGGTCTGATAACCTTGTTGTGTGCTCATGTATTTGACAAAACAATGCACCTTGCACTTTGTTATGTTTTGCCCCTTGTATATGAATGTAAGAGCCACATTTTTGTTCCCACTGTTGAGACCACTTCCTCCATGCTCTTATAGAGATGATTTTAGTTATTTGCTCTCTTTGCACTCTTTGGATATTTGCTCTGCGGTTTTAAGCTTTATTAGAGGAGCTATTTTTATTAGGAAGCGGTATGGATAGTGGTGGGTACGAATTATATGTAACCACTAATTTTAATATCTGATTATGTTTCGGCATATACAAGCCATATTTTAAGGTCTACAGGATTGAGGCTGTTAAACTGTTTTTGATGCTTTCATTGCTCTGTGAATGGATTGGGTTTTAATTATACAATTTATTGATTCGCTTTTATGATTTACTTTTAAAATCGAGTAAAGCTTGTTTGACTAGACTTGCTCCATCAGCAGGGAAAGCCTACTGGCAAGTACTTTGGCTAAAATCTTGTTGTTTTGATTGAGGAGGGAGAGTAGGTGATAGGAGGTACACAAGTGGGGATCTTTGCCAGGTTTCAAGAGAAGCGGGAGCACAGCTTAACGCAATATGGGTGGTAGAGTGCTCACAGCAGAGACACTGTATACATGGTGAGGAGGTGTGGGGCTATTTGATGTTTATAAGCTATGTAGAAAGTTCCAGTAAGGCCATTCCAAACCAGGAGCTTTGGACCCATACAGGAAAGCTATTGCCTGTACGACTTCCTCACATGCCATAGTTTTTTTTTGGATTGGTTTTTTAGTTTTAAAAAACCTTTATTAAACAAAAGAGCACATGGTACATTACAGATTGACATCACATTATTAGTACAGTAGATTCTACATTTCCAGTTATATTACATGTTGCAGGAAAATGAAGGCAGGAAAAGACAGACACAGCCCATCAGTAATTGAATAATAATCAAGGCACAGCAGAAGAGGCACAGTCAATCCGGCCCGGGGGGGAGATGGGATCAACATCCTCAATCCGGGCAATTTGCGTGTCAGCATTGGGGGAGGTTGTTACTGGACTGTCTGGGGCGGCCAAGTGTTGGAGATAGGAGACGAGGGAGCTCAAATATCTGGGGGTCTGCTGGGTGCAGGCATCAAATCCCAAAACTCGCCAAGGAGTGTCTGGCAGTGGGTTGCATCGTCCAACCAATTCTTGGCCGTGGGAGCTATTTTACGACCCCAGTGCATGGCTACCCTTCGCTTAGCAAGCACCAGCAACATCGCGATCAGCTTGCGGTTGGTATCGGACACATGCTTAAAGCAACCCAGGAGGCATAGCAGTGGGTCCGGGGTGATACGCTCAAGTGTAATGTCGCTAATGGCGGTGCACACCCCCTGCCAGAACAGTGCTACCCTGGGACACACCCAAGCCAGGTGGGCGAAGTCCGCACCTGGAGCCGCGCAGCGCACACATTTGTCGTTGTCAATTAAGCCCATCTTGTGTAAGGATACAGGGGTGCGGTAGAGCCTATGCAAATACTTAAAATGGTTGAGCCTCAGGCGGTAATTAGGGGAGCGGCGCTTGGTCTGATTGTAGCAATAAAGCCACTGCTCAGGAGAGAGGTCCCTTCCTAAGTCCGCACTCCACGCAGTGCGGGCGCGCTCAGTGTTGATGGAGGCGGCCAAAGTGAGAGCATATAATCTAGTGACCAACTTCTGCGGCGAGCTGGAGGAGTGAACAAACTCAAGGGCGGCGTTAGCTTGGGGGGGGGGGGAGGCCTGCGGGAACGCAGGGTTAGCTACCCTGCATGTTGCCCTAATCGGATAGTACAGCAGTTTGTCGAGGGGGGTCGCGCTATCGGGGAGGGAGAAGAATGTGTTGTCGGGATAGATGTCTGCTGCAGTGCTGAGGCCCAGTTGAGCAGCACGGCGAGCCATGCCTGCTGTCTGCAATGGGGAAACGCAGGGTTGCCAGCGAGTCTCAGGGAAGGTGCATGCAGTATGATAGCACCGGTGTATTTGCGCAGCCCGTCCCAGGCCCAACGCAAGCATTCAACCGTGTCTATCTCACCTCGGGGGTCTTGGGTGGAAGGAATAGTGCAGTTTGAAGCAGCCATGGGGCAGCAAGGTCAGTCTCGACCGCGGTGTGAGGCTGGAATGGTGTGGAGTGCAGCCAGAAGTGGAGGAAGCTGGCTTGGGCGCATAGAGCTTGAAATCTGGAGCTCCCATACCGCCACGGACTAGGGGTAGAGTAAGTACATCATAAGCGATTCTGGGTTGATGTCCAGCCCATATTAGAGTGATGATGTTTGAGCGGAGCTTGCGAAAAAAGTGCGATGTTAGAGGGATAGGGATATTTAAAAAGAGATAGAAATTTTGGGAGTACCACCATCTTGGCAATGGCAATGCGCCCAGCTAACGATAATGGGAGCTTTCGCCACATGCGGATCTTAGTCTCCAGCCAGTCCATTGCCCGACCAAAATTAGACCTCCAGAGTTCGTCAACATCCCTGCTCAACCAGACACCGAGGTACCTATTGGGACCAGACGCCCAGACAAAGGGATAGTCAGGAGTGAACGGCTTTGTAGCATCCGTAAGGGGGAAAAGAACCGATTTGCTCCAGTTGACGTGGATTCCAGAGAGGCACCCAAACCGCACAACCTCCCTGGTCATGGGAGCAAGATTGTCTTTAGGATCACGGACGTACAAAGTGACATCATCCGCATACATGGATGTGATGAGGGCGCGCGCCGAGAAGCCAATGCCCAGTTGAGTGTGATGCTGGCGCAGGCGTGCCGCGAGAGGCTCCATGGCAATGGCAAAAAGCATAGGGGAAAGGGGACACCCCTGTCTGGTACCTCTCGAGATGGCAATAGGGTCGGTAACCTGCCCATTCACCCTGATGCGAGCTGTGGGTAGTGTGTATAGTAACTGTATTTTGCGTTCGAAATTTGGACTGAATCCCAGACGAGGGAGAAGGTAGAAGAGAAAAGGCCACTCCAAGGTATTAAAGGCCTTGATAGCGTCCAGTAAGGCTGCCACGGCCGGCAGAGAGGGATTGATTTGATGAAGGACCGAGAAAATCGTTCGCAAGTTGTGAGAGGTGGCGCGCCCCGGGATGAAACCAGATTGATCCGGGCGAGCAATTAGGGACATGAGGGGGAGGAGGCGAGTGGCCACTAATTTGGCATAGATTTTATTGTCGGTGTTAATGAGGGATAAGGGGCGGTATGAATCACAACAATCTGGGGGTTTGTCAGGCTTCAGGAGAAGAGTGAGCAGAGCCTCATGTAAAGATGGCGGGAAGCTGCCACTTTCAAGAGAGTCATTGTACATGGCGGCTAAGTGCAGAACGAGAAGAGGTGCGTATTGTTTGTAGAAAGCAGGGGTGAGACCATCGGACCTGGGAGCCTTGTCGCCCGGGAGGCCTGCGATAACGGTGGAAATTTCCTCCTGAGTGAATGGCTCATTGAGATAGTCCCGGTGATTATTACTGAGCCAGAGGAGCTCAATGGTGTCAAAATATTGATCCATAACCTCTCGGGGAGCCGCCTCGCCAGCAGAGTACAGCTGGGAGTAAAAAGTGGAGATTCTGGCAATGATTTCATTAGGAGAGGTTGTTCTGCCAGTGGATTAGTCACTCAGCGCCATTATGTAGTAGGAGGCATGCGGTTGTCTGAGGAGGTTCGCGAGAGTCTTCCCAGGCTGCTCTCCCTCACCATAGCGTCGAGCGCGTGCCTCCCTACCCAAAAATGCGCTCTCCCTGTCAGCCTCCTCGTGGAATTCAGAAAGCTTGGCTCTGATCAGCGCGAGCGTGGCAGGGCAGGGATCTCGAGACTGCTGAAGGTCTAGGGTTTTAATCTCATTTTCCAAACGGTCGAGAGTGTCCCGGATAGATCTAAGCACCCCAGACTGCTTGGCGATACACTCCCCCTGGATGACGACCTTAAAACCCTCCCAGAGAGTTGAGGGCGACTCCACCGAGCCAACGTTGAGTTCAAAGTAGGTGATTATCGCACCGCGTATCTCCGCGGAAAGCGGCGTCCTGAAGGGCATTGGGGGGCAGACGCCAGGCAAACATGCGACGCAGTGTGAGTGGAAGCTGCAGGCGCAAGCGTACAGGGGCATGGTCGGAGAGGGTGAGCGCCATGTGATCCACTGAAGTGGTCCAGGAGGATATGTCGCGCGTGGTAATCCACAGATCAAGGCGAGACCATGAGCCCTGCGAGCCTGAGACACAGGTGCCGTCACGTCCGTCAGGATGCGCGCGCCGCCATGCGTCCAACAGAAAGTTGTCCGATATAATGGAATGGAGCAGGGATGTGGCATGAGGGTGCTGGGTGCGACCACCTGAGCGGTCTAGCACCGGCAATGGGGCTATATTAAAGTTGCCTCCCCAAATCAAGGAGTGGGGCCCCGGGGAGGAAATGAGCTGCCAGATGTGTGTGAAAAAGTCAGGATCGTCGGAGTTGGGGCCATATATTGCTGCTAGAGTCAGTGACTGGTTGTACTGGGTGCCAGCGAGGATCACATATCTTCCATCGGTGTCAATGAAAGATTGGGTGGTTTGCCAAGGGAGGCCTCTGCGAAAGAGAATAGAGACGCCACGGGAATCGTTAGAATAGAAGGAGGAATAAGAATTGCCCCGGTGCCGCGACAGCAACCTAGAAGCTGTGGCCGGAAGGAGGTGCGTCTCCTGGAGGAAACCGACATCCACCTGGTGTCTGATAAGCTGTGCGTGCATGAGGCGTGCCTTGCGATAGTCATTGAGGCCTCTAATGTTCCATGTACAAAATGTAGTGTCTGTCATGAGGAGTTGCAGAGTGAGTCAATGACGGAAAGCCCGTGCAGTACAGTGAAACGGACCGCAAATGATGCTGCGATGAACAGTGCGTTACATGATGCATAACATAATAGTGTGCCAAAAACGAAATAAAACAGTGATAACAGCAGACTTCTTATAGGAGGTACCAACTCCTTAGGGGAGAACCCGACCCGCCCACCACCCACTCCAACCCACCAATTAGGTTGAGAAACAAACCCCCCCCCCCCACCCAGGGAGCCCAAACTTGGAGAAAGAAATATGCAAAACTTGGAGAAAGAAATATGCAGACAGGAACGGGAATTATCCCAAGGGGGCATGGTTCCGCCCGGCATACACCCCTGTCGCGGAGACAGGGTGGCCAAGCCACAGCACTGTTCGGACCATGGTCATGCAAATAACATTTACGCGTAGAGGTGACTCGCCCCGGGAGAAACATTAGCATTAGTCCCAATCTTTAATCCCACAGCAGCACCATGGACCCGGCAACCTTCAGGAGGAACCAAAGAGCAGTGCCCCGCGCCCCAAATGGACCAGGTCACCCCCAAAGTGGGGCACAGTGGGAAGCCAGAGACATTGTGACAACAGTACATGTGCCAACCAGGACGAAGCATGGCAAGACAATGAATGGAACCCAGCACTCCAAATTAGTCTGTCGCTTAAGTGTCCTATTTCAGCGTTCACAAGGCTTTTGGCTGCTGTACGCTTTTGCAATTCTAACTTTTTAGCAAAAGACAGCGTGGCTTTTGGGTCTCCGAAGAACTGTGCCTGGGTGCCGCTCTGGAACTTAAGCTTGGCAGGGAAGATCAGGGCATATTGAACCTCAAGTTTTTGAAGGATTTTTTTTAGCAGGAAGAAATTCACGCCGGGCGGCCTGCACTGCCAAGGTGAAATCTGGATAGAACGATAAAAGATTCCCCTGGTGCCGAACTTCGCCCATAGGACAGCGTCGCGATCGCGGTAATTCAACAACTTGGCGACAATCGGGCGAGCTGGAGCCCCAGGAGGGGGACATGGCCCGAGGGACCTATGGGCCCGTTCCATAATGAAGACAGGGGAGAGTGCTTTACCAAAGAGGTCCCGCAAGAGTGTCTCAACGTTGTCCTCCATCCTCGCAATGTTTGTGGACTCGGGCAGGCCAGTAATATGGATATTGCCCCTCCTGGAGCGCGCCTCCAAGTCCTCATTTTTAGCCCTGATCAGGTCCAACACCTTGTCCATCCTAAGCAGCTGTTGCTTGTCAGCTGCTGCTGTGTCTAGAACCTCCAACACTCGTGCCTCCAACTGCGTTATCTGAGTTTCGTGCGTGTGCACTCTAGCCTTCACCTGGTCGAGGCGTGCAGTTAGGCGGTCAAGTTTAGAGTCAATCGTGCCAAGGCTGGATTTGACGTCCAGCAGGAGTGCTTTTAAGTCATCGTCTCTTGTCTCGGCGGTTTCAGTTGGAGTGGATTGGTCCTCCGCATCATGCGCAGGCTCATCCTGTCTGGTCAGGCGCCTGTTTTCGAAAGAGATCTTGGACTGTTTCGGGTCTGACTTGCCCATGTCGCTGACCAAGTGGAACCGGTACCAATGCAGGGGTAAACAATGCCCAGATCCTCAGAGTCAGTGGAGCCCAACAGGTGCACGCAAAGAGCAGAGCACAAGCCCCGAGGTGTCTCAGCACCAGCGCAAGATTCTAGGGGCAAGAGCCTCTATCCCAATGGCCAGTGGGCCTGCAGGTGGCGTGGGTCGCAGGTTCAACAATCAGGCCTCACAAAGCAGATCAAAGTCAGAGAGTATATAATGCCCATAGGGCGCAGCTTCGTGATGGAGGCCGGCAGAGCGTGGCAGGCGTTAGCACAGCCCCCCAGCAGGTGCCACCCAAACAAATCCAGGAGCGGGGATCACAGGCTATGTGGCGGCCCAGAACTACGGAGCCACCTCGCAGTCAACCGGGCAGTCTCAGCAGGGGGCACAATGCAGGGAAATCAGCGCTGCAGGCACCGGACAGGCCTTGTGACTTTCTAGCCAGGCGACGGGGCACCTGCAGCAGTCAACACAGGGAGGAAAAGCCCTAGCTGCGTTGACGGCACTTCACACACTTGGCGGGCTGCAGGTGGGCTCAAAGGCGCGGCAATCACAATAGAGCGCCGCACCCCACCGCGGGGCGCACCACGAGCGGGGAAGACAGGGAGGCTCGGCGCCCTCGTCACAGGCCCGCGCAGACACGCAAGCAATCAGGAGGAGAGCTCCCTCCCCACACCGAGCCGCGTCTACCCAGTGCCCGCGGTACGGCGCCTGCAACCCCACCCCGCCCGCAGCTCCCCCCGCCGCAGTAGGCTGCGCCTCTCACCTGGGCCAGGCGATGTTTGTGAAGCCAGTCGTAGCCCTGCACGCCCTTGGTGCCGCCGCTCTCGGGTGTCACTGCAGCAACATGGGTGGCGCGTCCCGCCGGATCACCTCCCAGTGGTAGAAGCTGTTGTGCAGCCGCTTGCCGTATTCAGCCCGACCCGCTGCTTTTCCCTAGAGAGCGGGGGCCGCCATGTTGGATCGTCGTCCTCGTGGCTTCCAACCTCGATAACCCCGCTGCTGTGCGATGGCAGGCGAATCGAGGTTGCAGTTCAGCTCCCCGGGGTGCAGGCAATCTCACGCTGTGGTGGAGGGGGTCAGAGACACCCCCAGTCCGCAGGATTCTACCAGATTTTCGGCTTGGTCGGCAGAGCCCACTCAAGGTGCGGCCATCTTGCAGCCGGCTAAGCCACGCCCCCTCACATGCCATAAGTTCACTGAGGAAGTGGCGTTGGCCGTCAGTCACCCACACCATCGCAATCTACGCTACGTAGGGCAGGAATATCAGAAACTTCATCCGAGGAGCAGGAGGTGTAAAAGTGTTCGTAATTGCGCCAAAATTCGGCTAGTATGCCCTTATTGACAGTGATACTGTTCCCTGTGGAGAACGGTGACATAGCCACTAAGGCGCTTAGGACAAAGTAAACAAGGCAGTGTGCGACCAGGGAGCTCCCCCTCTCCGTAATGTCTGGCAACGGCATGCTTCCCCATATATGCCGTCTCCCTGTCAGCCAGGTCATAAAATTCGGTCATCAGAACCAAGTGTCTTTGTATCTGGGGGCACAGTGTGGCTGAGAGGCAGCCAGGTCCACGGCTTGTAGCTCTGATTCAGCCTGGGTTAGTTGAGAGCGGATATTCCGGAGGAAGCCCGGATGTTTAGATATGCAGATGCCACGAACGTAGGCCTTAAAGGCTTCCCTGACAGTGAACTGACACTGTACAGGTGTTTAAAGCAAAATATTCAGTGATAGAGTCATGCAGGTCAGTGCGAAGAGCTGATGGTGCAGGGCCTCACCTGGGAATCTCCAGGAGCGCTCAAGCCCACCACCATAGGGTATTCTTATCCCAAGAGGACGGGCAATCGTCAGACAAAGTGTGTGGTAAATGTCTCACCTCCGTTGTCCAGAGTGAGGCATTGGCGGATAGAAGCCAGTAATAAAGTTGTGTCCACACGTCATGAGAAACAGTAGAGGGTGTAGTCAGAGGAGGAGGGGTGACGCATGATCCAGGTGTCGTGGAGGGTGAAGGTGTCGCTATATGTCGAAGGACCCCCCTGGCGTGAGGCTTACCACTAGGTTGTGTACTGGTGGAGGTTACGGAGGGATTCTGTACCATATTAAAGTTTCTGCCCAGTATAATGAGATCTGCCTCCACTCGCCCCAATTATGCGTATATGTCTTGAAAGAACTCGGGAGCGTCAAATTTAGAGCATTGACATTAATCAGTAAAGTACATTTGTCTGCCAGGGTGCCAGTTAGTATAAGATAGCGACCTTCCGGGTCTGCATGGCTGGTGAGAAGGGACACTTTTATGCAGGATGATACAGACCCCTCTGGAATAGGAGCCATAACAACAGAAATAACGGTGGGTACCCCAAGTGGATGCATAGGACTGAGAGTCTCTAGGTGGGAGATGGTTTTTCTAAAGGAAGGCTATTTTGGTCTAATGACAGGATAAATAAGAGAGGACCGGTTTACCCTTATGTGGGTTGTTAATGCGACAAACCCTCTCCCGACCATCATGCGGACTCATGCAGAAGGGAGATGCATAATGAAACATGTCATGTCAATAAACAGTGTATAAGGTACGTAGTGAGCAATAAAAAGCAAACAAAACGCAAACATACAAATTCTGAATCCCCCCCCCCCCACCCACACCAGATAAGACATCCAGTGAATCCCTAGAACCCTAAACAGAAAACTAAACAACCCTATAAATAACAGGTCGGTGTACACCACGGGGGGGGGGGGGGCAACGCCTCGTTGGGGGATGACCACATGACAAAGAATACCTGTAAAAAGTAAAGACAGGATCAGAAGTAGATTACTACCAGTGAGAGTCAGCATGAATAATAATTTTCAACGCTGGTCAAGAGGTCGCACAGTGTCTGCGACCATGTAGGGCATCCACAATGGGCTACTGATCAAGGAGGAGAGGATGTTGATGCGGTCAGTGTCAGATCCTGTGAGTGTGTTGCAGAGGTTGGGGAACCAGTGCTCACCAAGGTAATCCGCCTGGAGGAGGATGTGTTTGCAGCATATTGTTTGCAGAAGTCAGTTACCTCAGTCGCGGTCTCGAAGAAACAGGGTTCCCATCAACTTCAACTCGTAACCTTGCCGGGTAGAGCATGGCGTATTTGAGGCCTAGCTTGCAGAGAGAGTTTTTGGCAACAGTGTATTTACGGCAAGCCTCTTGAACAGTGACGGTGAAGTCGGGGAAGAATGAGATAGAAGAGCCTTGGTATTGTAGAGGGCCATTCTCGCGGGACAGGTGGAGAGCAGTGTCTCTAGCCTTGTAATTGAGGAGGTAGCGGAGGGGCTCTTGCCGGCGGTCGTGGTCAAGGTAGCGGTGTGCACGCTCCACCGCAAATGTAGATGTGAAGCTGCTACAGTCGAAAAGGTCTGTGAGCATTTGTTTAACAAATGCGTATGGGCGTCTCATATTCGTGGTCTTTGCAATGCCCAGAATGCGAATGTTATTCCTACAAGACCGTGCCTCCAAGTCCTCGTTTTTGACGGCTACTGTTTTCACAATGCATTCCAGTTTCTAATCGCTTCACTGTGGACACCGCGCAGTCCACCTGCCCCAAGATACACTCCTCAGCGCAGTCAATCCTGGTGCTTTGACGGTCCAGGCCCTCGCCCATTCGATCAATGTGGCTAGTAAGTGTGTCAAAGCGAGCGTCTATGGAACAGAACTCAGCCTTAAGTTACGCCAGTATGGAGGCCATGCCATTGGTGACGTCAGATCTTGCCTGTGCCCAGGGATTCGTCTTCATCTGAATGGGAGCCCTGGCGCAGAGTCCATTTGGATTGCTCAAAGAGCAATTTGCGATGCTCATGTCGCTGTGACCCATCATGAGGGCCAAGTGATGAAGACAGTGAGGAGCGTGGTAAGTAGCATAGTAGAGGTGACAACGTTATAGTAGTAAGCGACTGAAGTAATTGCACAGACACCCCAGCCAAGTATGTAATTCTCAATCCCAAATAAATGTCATCGGGTATGTATAATATATATATATTTTTTCTCCAGGTGTCAGTAGATAGAGGCTGGGGACAGTTGCAAAATGTTAGCCTAGGCGTACACTGTCCAGGGAAAACACCCCTAAACTCAGAAGGACTGATATATATATATATATATATATACACATATACATATATCAAAGAAACTCCACCTTTGCTTCGTTAACCTCTGCAGGAACTGGAGCACGGACCACAAGTTGGTGCAGCATCAAAATTTTATTTCTCTCATTTGTACACCATCAGCATGACGCGTTTCGACCCCGGAGGGCCTTGATCACATTCACACACACATTCACACACACATTCACACACACATTCACACACACACACACACACACACAAACACATATATATACATATGTACGAGTTACTTACCTTCGGTAACGATGTATCTGGTAGAGACGTTGTCTAGCCGCAGATTCCTTAACTTAGAATATCCCCAGGCGTCAGACTGGATCCGGAAAATTTTGCGCAGCAGTACCTCTGCGCGCCGGGGGGCGGCGCCGCCTGGCTCCGCCCTGACGTCGTCCCAGGACATGACATCAGTGGAGCCATATAGGACCCTCCCGGCGCGCTGACGTCAGTTTTTTTCAGCTGAACTTTTCCGTGCCACAACGCGGAGCCCCCAGCAAAACTGTGAGAATATGGGAACAGTGTGCGAATAAAAAAGAAAAAGCACCATGAACGACAGTGAGAAGCACGGTCGACGGAAAGGCGTTGAAAAGGAAAGAGCAGAGCCATACCCTGAGAAGCCATTTCGCAACAGCGAAGTGAATGTTACCCCTGAGGGGAATTGACTTATAAAAGTAAGACTAAGGCAGACGACAGAAAGTCTGCACCAGATGAAGTGAATGAAAAGAGCAGAACAGTATACTGAGAAGCAACCCCGCAAAAGCGAGAGAATGCCCACTCCTGAAGCAAGACGGCAATGAAAAGAGCCGAGAGCGACAGGTAAAAAGCTCCACCATAGGATTAAAGAAAAGAAAGAAATAGGGAGACTCTGTCCCCTGTGATAGAACTACCGGACTGAGGAACAGGCCAGAAAGAACTCAAAACTAATTGACTGTAGGAGTGTAAACGGAGAAGGCGGGTGGGGGGGTAGAGAACACCAGTAGGCCCCATACTGGAGGAAACCGATGTGGGAAAACGCAGAAGGACACCTGAACCCACCGCCCCAGCATGAGATTGGGGGGAGCAGAACAAGTAAATCAAAGGAATAAGCCTGATGGGGAAGGAGGCGAAAGACACTGCCCCGTAGAAGGATAAGCCACCCCAAAGGAGGCGAAAGCCGAAAACCCCACCTGAACAGGTCCTCGCAGATCGGGGAGGATGGGTGGGCGTTAAGGAATCTGCAGCTAGACAACGTCTCTACCAGATACATTGTTACCGAAGGTAAGTAACTCGTACATCTAGCTGCAGATTCCTTAACTTAGAATAGATACCAAAGCCATACCCCATAGGAGGCGGGTCTGCGACAGAACCCCACTAAGTTCCCAAGGGAACAGAAGTGTCAACCAGCTGACTAACACAGTGGGGGCAGCACTGCCAGAGTGGCCAACACCGGACCAGGA